>NW_017548900.1:873388-976724 GCF_001854935.1 Bemisia tabaci | reverse complement strand
GGGGAAAAAAAAAAAAAAGGGAGGAGGTGGGAAAGGAACCTGGAACCCCGGCAGCCGGGGTTGGGGGAGGCCGCTGCTGGTGGACACCGTCGTACCGGGATCGTCGATTTTTTTTTTTCTATTCTTTTTTTTTCTTTTTTTATTCTCTGTTTCAGGTCTCTGCTGCTGCCGCTGCTGGTGGACACCGTCGTACCGGGATCGTCGATTTTTTTTTCTTTTCTATTCTTTTTTTTTCTTTTTTTATTCTCTGTTTCAGATGATGCTGGTGCTGGTGCTGGTGGATTCGTTCCCGCAACCGAAGGTAAGATACCGTTTTATTTCTCCTCGTTAATCAGTTGGTGAGGGCACTACTTCCGTCTTCTGAGGGACAGCTGCTGTTCAGCAGTATCAAAAACGACAAGGAGAAGTGACAGCTGGGGCTGCACCAGCGTTGGTAAGTGTTTTATTTTTTGTTTTCTCTCCCCGTTTCCTCTTCCCCTTTCCTCTTCCCTCCCCCCGTGGATTAGGGCTCTTGGCGATACCACGTTAAAAAAAACGCGCCGAAAGCTCTACCTCCAGGAGCAGCACCGCATCCTCTGTCTGATCGGGCTCTCCTAAGGTGGTGTGGAAAAGAGCTTGTCAAAAGGTGGTTCTTCATTCCTCTTCCTGAATGTGGATTATGGAAAAAAATTAATATGCAGAAAAGGCAGAAGGGGTTTCACACTGTTCTTATTTCTTCATTCTCATTTCAAAAAAAAAGCTGCTGCGCGCCACAAGCCTCATTGACCAATCAGGGTGGGTCAACTTATCAATTACCAATCAGATCCTAGTGCTGTTTTTACTATAAGAGCAAAAAATATTTCCTGCCTTGTTATCCAAATATGGTAGTATGGGTAGTAGAATGAATGTTTTTATTATAAAACCGTTTATTTGTTGATTTTCGTGATATCATCAAAATGTCATTATTGTTATTTATCAAAATTTTCCAGATGTCTTGAATAACACATCAATCATTACTTTCACAGTTTTAACCGCAGTTTTTGTAGAAGAAGTACTTCTGAACGCATATTCCCCATCTGTTAACAAGTGTTTACTTATTCAAAATCTGTTAGAAATTAGGTTTTTTTTTTCAGGAAGACAGAGCAATCATTGTAGCCCTTAGAAGTTTTCCAGCAACCTTGCCGTTACTTATGTTCCTAGACCATTTTTCATGCTGTTGGCGTGATTAATGTGAGAAAACCTGTATAACATACCTTTTCCTGCATCATTAGTAGTAGCACTTAATAAGTAACAAAACAGCCGTAACAAAAGATGAGCAGTCACTCGTCAATGATGGACAACAGCGACTCCGATGAAAGTCCTTTTCAAATCCTACCTGTTGAGGTGAGTGTAGAATTTGTATTAAATTCGGTACGCAAAAAGTGTACGAGACAAATAAGCAAGGAGTTTAGATTTTCTGTTGCGATGGTATAAAACTGAGATGCTTAACCAACAGTTTTTGATCATTGGCGTAATGATTGCTTGAACTGAGGTTTTATATCAAAGATCATTGGGAAAATTGTTAGATGAATACAGTCATTTGCCTCTAAATGTCCAAGTTCATACTTGTTGCAGCTTACACTGAGCTCAATTCTTTTAAATCTCAGGATCTACAGTGGATATTGATAGTACCTCTTCCATGAAGCAGATCCCAGAAAATTTGGAGGGCACAATCTCGTGAATTTATCAAATTTGCTAGTAGTTGTTCTTTAGTAAGTAACGGCTGTTTTCATTGTTGAAATGTACCACTGTGCACATGTTGAAAAAAAATTCAATTACAAGAACAATCTATTTTTTATTTTTTCTATTTAAATAATTCAAAAATGTCTATAAATTATTCCACTGACTGTTGTTTTTATTCCTGTCCCAAAGTATATCATTTTGTTTTGCTGATTCTTATTACAGGTTTTTCTGCATATATGTTCCTTCCTAGACACAAGATTTTTACTTAAAACTCTGCGACTGGTGTGCACCAGATTCAATACAATTTTGTCAGACGAATCTGTATGGAAATTACGAATCGCAAGGTTGATATCTGTCAATCCTTGTACGCAATCTGCCATAGACAAATTGAGTAAGTGTCATTAAATTAGTTAAAACATTAAAGTAATTTTATTACTCTGAAAAGCTCTCTTCTCTTATCTTGAATGTTGTATGCAATTCATTGAGGGAGTATTAGTACATCTTTTTTTCCTCTCTAGTCCTGCTCTCCTGAAAATTTGTTGAATCACTTCAGGGCAATTAGCATCTTGTGCTTTAGATACCCACCCTCAAGCCTTATCAGCATCTCTCCATGCATCACAGATAAAGATGCAAAAGATTTTTTTTTTTTAATGCAATCCAGGAATTTCTGTTTTTAGTTGATTTGTGCAACTAAATAGATGCAATCAGCAGAATACCATTAAACGAAAAAAGAATTAAAACATTAAAAAAACGTGATTTAAAGTTGTCCGTTTCATTTCCATGTTTTTCATTCTAAAAAGCGGATTTTTGCTTGCCTATGATACATCATATCAGTGTCTAAACTACTTAAAACAACGCAAATTGTTCTGCAACGACAAAAATTTCTCATTCTTTTGGATCCGGAAACCAATCATCGGTTTTTTAAAGATTCCTTTAAAAAACCTCCTTAATTCTCCTTCTGTTTGTGAGTTGTATTCTTCAAAAGTTTCCAGTTGAAAAGTTTTCTTTTCTTGCTTGAAATAGTAAAATAAGAGCAGACATTTTTAAACTCTGATAGAGGAATGTCGTTTTTCAGTTTACCTTTCGATGATCAGAACAGAATAATACTATTCTCATTCACCTATTTCTTTCCTTCATACCAGGTGATTACTTTAGTTGGAAAGAACTATCTTACCACATAGATTACCAGAGATATTTATGGGGCAAAAATGGAGCAAATATGCGTCGAATCAAGTGGCAAGATATTCACTACTCCTCTGTCGATTGTGTTAAGCTCATTAAGGTAAGCATTACTTCATTTTTTTCATATGTGTGGCCATCCACAAAAAAGGGACTTACGTGTTTAGAGGAAATTTTTAGAGGATTGATTTTTATCAAGTTGGTTAAAAAATCAGACTTTTAGTTGCCAACAGCAAGCACAGTAAAAGTAGTTTACCTTTGTCTCATACTAAAAGAGAGCATTAATTTGCAATGAAATCCAACAATTTTGAGCTTTGAGCATGATTGATCAATGATGAAACTGTAGGAATGCGTATCTTGGTTTGCAGCATTGTAGAATTTCTGTCATACTTTATTTTTTACATGGCAAACAACTAAGTATCATTTCTTGAAAACTTCCTTGCTTTTTCCTTTCTGTCAGTCCAATATTCTGTTGAAATCTAAAGTTACCTAGCTTGTTTATCTTTGAAGAAATAAAATAGCGGGAATTTTGAAACATTGCAATGGAGATACGTTGTTTCTGAGTTTAACCATTGATATGAAGCCATTAAGTGGCTTTTTCCCAAAACTACTCTTTCGAACTGCAAACTTCGAAACGTCATTGACTAGCTCAGATTTGACATTTCGGGGAAGTTTCTGTGCCAAGATGTGCAGAAAACATCCATTGAACAGTGGTACCAATATTTCAGTTTTAATTTTTTGGCACTAAGGTCTCTTTACCTGTGGGTGATTGATTACTCATTCAGTTAAAATGAAGTAGAACATTCGGATCTTAACATTCCAGGGTATCTACAAATCTGGAAGACATGGAATACAGGGATTCATCATCAGGGTAAAGTTAGGGAATTTTATGAAAAAGACCGGAAATTGGAAACATCTTGAAACCTAAAATGTTACTGTTATCTACAATGGCATCAATGGCAAAAATGGTTCATTTTCAGTTCTAAACATGCAAATTGTTCATGTGAAAAGTCAGGGAATTTCGATCATTTTGTTCAGGGAAGACCTTGTAAAGTCAGGGACTTTTTTCCCTCTAAGTTTGTAGACACCCTGTGTTTGAAAAAATAAAAGCACAACATTGTGGCAACAAAATTAGTCGTCAGCAATCATTTGGCAAGAAGTAAGAAACGAGTTTTGTTCGAAACAACAAAATGTTTCCGTTTTTTTCTTGTTTTTTTTTACGCGATTTTGAACAACCAATGAGAGAGCAACTTCCAATTTTAGTTTCAAAAACAGCGTTGCCTTTTTGAACAACATAATAACGACTTGCCTCTGAGCTTGTTGCAGTTGTTGTACAACAATGTTGCTGTTGGAGTTCCCAAATTTTGCGAGCAAAAATAAGCCCTGCCCCCTCAACACAAAACAACTTCGAAAAAATTGCGATTGTTGCTTGTTTTCCCAACATGTTGTGAGTGTTGTCTCCGAACAAAATACGACTATTTAAAAGTCCTCTTCAAAATTTAAAAAAACAAACCCCAAATGTTCAAAAATTTGTCATTCTCACAATTTTCTTCTCTCCAATTTAATTACATGCATTGCTAAATGGAAATTTCTCTTTGTTAGGGTGGAACGTTATGTCTTTCTGGCTCTCGAGATCGTGCAATCGGTGTGTGGAATGTGGAGGATGAGAGTCCAGCTCCACTGATCCTGTCAACAAGTGCTCATGATGGTTGGGTGTGGAATTTTGCCGTGCAGTCTGACGAGCAGTTTTACTCGGCATCTTGGGATCACTCTGTGAAGCAATGGAATTTAAACGTCACTCTGGATGAAGTTGCTAGATTCCCGTATGAAGAATTTTTTACAGTTTTAATTTAAAGTGTTTGATTTCTCGTTGTGAGTGAATGATTCTAGCACAGGGTTAACTGAGTACAATAAACATGGTTTTCAGGCTTAGCGGATTATGGGTCAGTTGAGCTTGTTGCTAAATTTTATTTTGATGGTTTACGCTTATAGCTTACCAAAAAGGTAACTAATTAGGATTAATGAGGTAGTCTGCCCAATGCCAAATTTCTATATCTCATATCAACGGAAGTTTCGTCCATGGGAAAACACATTTTATTACGTCATCTTCATCTAAACAATTATGCACACTGGTTTCTTCGACCGTCGTTCCAGCCATGTTTTACATCGAGGAACCAGTGCAAGAATGTTTATTACAAATTGATGAAACCAAAGTGTAGGAAAGAATGGTATGAACTGCTATAGTAGATGACGTCATACGCTGTGTCTTTCCTCTTTGTAAGGGGCAGCTCCGTTGTTGACTGTAGAAACTTGTCATTTGAGCAGATATTATTCGACCTTGCGAATGCAAGGTTTCCGGTGGTTTGGAAAACCGGGAAGGTCAGGGAAAGTTAGGGAACTCACAGGAAAAGCCAAGGAACTTTGCAAGGTGTGTTTAGCAGAAGTATGTACATAATTTAAAGGGAAAAAATCAAGGTGGAAGTTATTAGAATTCCAGGGAAATTCAGGGAATTTGAAGATGAAAAAATTATGGCAACCCTGCATCGTGAAAGTTTACACCATCGAAACACCATTCTGTGACCATTGCAATTGACTCATTAATCAATCCATCTCAACCTAGAAAGTGGTGTCTAGTGATTGGATGCATTTACACAAATCAAGTCAATCTGCAGTGAATTCCCCAAGTAAATAAATCTCTTTGGCCAAGCGTAACGACGTCAAAACAATCCCTCTGAAATATCCACACTTCTAAACTTGGAAACTGTATATTTAGACTGAATGAAGTGTTTGAAATTCTTCTCTTTCTGTTTTCTTTCTTTTGCTTTAATTATTGCCATTGCCAAATTAATATTTTGCACAATGGCTGGAAATGTCAAGTTTGATGATTACTTGCCCTATTTTAAGCTGTGAAGATATTTAACTGTGGAGCCGTCCCTTGTCAGCGACTCAAAGTTCAAAAATTTTGGGCTCTCTGTGCAGGAAAAAATTGATTAAATATTAATTCAAGGAATGGTTTTTAAAATTTAAAAATTTTATTAAAATTTAAATTCTAATATTCATACGGAAAGTTGTTCTTGAAATTCAAATCAAGGAGTGGTGATTGACTGATTTTCATTTTTATTTTATTTTTTCAGCGTAAAAACTGCAGCACTGTGTGTTGACTGTAGAGAGGATCTCATAGTTGCCGGTACATACTCTCCACAAGTGGTTTTGTTCGATCCTCGGGCTGGTCCAACGCCCTTAAAGCAATACACCTCGCACAGGCAATCTGTCATTGCAGTTTGCTTAGTTGATAATTACATCGTCTCATCCAGTTCTGATCAGACTGTCTCGGTATATGACCTTCGAACTGATTCAGTCATTTTTCAGAACATTATGGTAAATATTTACTTTTTTAACAAATCATATTTCAACATACTGGTAGTAGTATCTAATATTAATTACAAAATAAAACTAACCTTTCTATTTTTTTAATTTATTTTTTTTTTTTTTTTTTGGTTGTATCTATCAAAAATATACAAAATGTGTAATACAAAGGTTATTTTTATTTGATTATTAAATGATATTTCTGTAGAGAGATCATTTGGGGAATTTTGATTTTATGAAAAATGGATAAAATGTATGGAATGAAAGAAAGAAAGAAATTCAATGGTGATTCAGAGATAACTCAATGTCAATGGGCCATCCTGCTATGCAAAGGAAAAATGCCGTCTGAACATTGATGTATCGCCAAATTTACTCTCAGAAAATACTTATTTTTGAGGAAAGTTATGAATATTCTTTATTGAAATTTAAAACATTTTGGATTAAATTAAGAACGAAATTACCTGAAAATTTGGAAGAAATACTCTCACAAATTTCCTTGAAAATTTGTGATTTGTCAAAGAAAGTTTGACAAAATCTATGGCATGTATGGCATTCTTCCTAATCTCAACAGCTTTAGGCATGGTCTGAACTTGAGAATAGACACAATAAGACACAAGACTTGTTTGATAGGCTTGAAAAATTTTCCCTGACTTCCCCGCAAAACTTCTTTTCCGAGACGTTCTTGCCAAAAAGAATTATAATAATGTTTTATATAATTAATATTTATCATTTTCAGAGAAAAAGGAACAGAGGCAACTTTGGCAAAAGCCTGTCTCACAAGTACAACTTGTTGTATGTTGGTGATAACGTAGGAAACCTTCACGTATTTGACTCCAAAGATGGATCCTTCTCACATATTCAGGTAAATTGTGAAAAAATTTTGCTCCACTTCTTAGGTACACGAAAATTGTTATGTTTCGGATGTAAAGTCGTATCTTTATTTCTACAAGAGCTTCAAAAAGTATGGAGTTATATGGACTTAAAAAGCAGAAGTCCATCGTCAGAGAAGCCTCGAAATCAGCCTAAGCAACAATTTTTAATTAATTGAGACATTTAACTATTGGATGCCTTAATGAAGAACTGAAAAAAAATAAAAGAGTTGTTTTTGGAATACTTTCGAAAATAATATGTTTTACGGCATCATACTTTCTTTTCACCTCTCCTAAAAATTCTCTTTTCAATGTTGGTAAATTTTTTATTATTTAGCAAATTTTATCATCTTTTTCAGACAGCACATATAGAAAACGTGAACGTCATAGATACGGATGTTGACCAAACACCACCAGGTCATGCAACCAATCAAGTCTCATCTATTTGGCATGGCCCTGGCTGTGTAATTGTAGGAAGTACAAATAAATATGTTCGTGTTCTTACTGCAACTTTGCCTCACATGTTAATCGCGCATTTGCCATATTCGGGAGAAGTTACATCTGTAAGTACTTGTATTTTCAATACATAACAGACTTTTAAAAATTAGCTCTAACAATTGGATTAACTGAGTGACCTTACCCCTAAATTTATTTTTGCAGCCAACTCCACACCAGGTTTTGAAAATGGACACCTTTTCAAGCTAAACTCAATTGGAGAACCCGTATAAAGTTGAATTCATTTATCATATTAATTTCAGTTACATCAATTCACTTGCTAAAAGAGAATGTTGGTTAAATAGGATCCAGAACACCTACATCCCTCAGTACTTCAGAGCTCATTTCAAAATTGACTCTGTAGATTTCAGGAGCAATCAGTTTGGTTGTGTTTCATCATTACTATGGTACATTTCATCACTAATGTTGTGTTTCAGGTTGATTACAACAACTGCACCCTAGCAGTTGGCACCACTGACAATACAGTGGAAGTGTGGAAGCCCAAAAACCCTGAAAGCTAAACAACAAAACTAACTCTAAAAGCAGTAAATATTTCGCAGCATCCATCCTGGTATTTCCCACACATTTCTTCTAAATATTTTAGTATTTGCTTTTTCTTAAAAACAATTTTGTTAGAAATGAATTTCGAACAAATCTGCCAATTCAAGGCAAGCCTGACTCGAGCAAAGCTGATTTAAATTCTGTTTCGTTCTTAGGTTGAATCTCTTGAAGGATCAGAATAGTATGTTTATTGAAGCTTACCGATTTCAATATCATTAAAACCAATGTATCTTAAGCGTAACTTTACGCTCAAAAATAAGATGATTTTTGTCTGCGTATCTGCAAGGCCTGAATTTTGTTGACCTACACTTTACCTCATATCAAGTGAACACAATCCAGAGTCACAGAGTATAGCCAATCAAGGAGTTTACACTTAACTAATGGGCGGTTTGAGCCAGCCATATCTTACGCTCAGTCGGTCAGTATTCAATTCAGGCTCTGGTATTGGTTTTCCCCTTTTGTATCAATGTAATTGAAGAGGAACGTAATGGAGTCTGAGCCGTAAGAGCTTAAATATATCCTCCTGGAAGGTGTAAAGAAGCTTTTTTTTTCTTTTGAAAGATGGTAGAAAGGATCTATCTTAGTCAACTTAAAAACTCCACTCATTTTCTCTCTCTTCTAGGCCTTTGGTTTTACTGTACATTAATTTTCTTAGATGTACATTAAAAGTATTCAAACAACGTAAGAAATTGTTAATGCATAGAAGTTTTGTTGAGCGCTTGTTTCTAGTATACTTGTTATTGCACATCACAGCTATGTTTTTTGGATTTTGCACTGTACAAAATGGTGTTTTGTATAGAACTTCTATGTATAATAGAGTAAGGAGGTACGAAAGAAAGCCACTCACCTAAAGTGGCCAGTGATTCCTTGACTGTTATCTTTAATATGTTGCCTGCAAGCATCAGGCTTTTTGAGGCCAACACCACCAGATTTGATGTCAACTGATGTCAGCAATTAATGGCGCTCTAAAGGAGACTGGGTGCAAGCTTTTGGCAAACAAATATTTTGACTGTACATCTAGAGTTTTTTTTTTTTTTTTTTTTTTTTTTTTTTTTTTCAATCATTTACGGAAGTTTGCCATTTTTCGGCAAGTAATATGCATTAATACTTTGGTAGGAAACGTTTAATGCCTCTGTTAAATCAAAACAGAAAGCTCACAATGCGTAAAATGCCAGTTTTTGAGCATCATTTATTTTATTACTTAATCCATGCAATTCCATTTTGTATTTAATAGGAAAATCTTAGGTTATTGTGAAATCGCTGAATATATTTTACATCATCATTTAATCAGGGAGACAATCATCTTCCTCAATTTTTCACTACGCATTTTTAGTTTACCTGAAGTGCAGATTATCTAAACACATTTTTGGTAGAAATATTGAATGAGATGTCTTTCGCTACTTAAATCGAAAATCGGACGCATCAGCATCAAGAATGGGAAAATTACCCAGATATTTTCTGCTTCCTCAGAGGAGCAAGCAATGGCTTCTAAGAAACTGGCCACAGCACAATTTTTACAGCATTTATTTTAATTCATTTTGTCACATCTTATCAATGAATAGCTACGAGGGGCGTTCAATAAGTAAGTATCCCCCCTCTCTAAAATCCATAAGAATGGACCAATTTTAAAAAAACTTGGGCTCAAAATCTTCCTTAGGATATTTTGAGTTCAACAAAACAAACCGCAAAAAAATCGGACTATGTGCGGCCGAACGCGAGCCGTTTGAACGCGCCGAGGTGCTCGACGCTCCCGCCGAATCCGCGAGGATTTGAAGTCCGCTACAGGAGAAGAGCTTCTCTGCCAAAGCCTCAGTCGTTCATCACTGACGAAAAATCAAAGAAATTTTTGTAGAATAAGGGGCTTACCTCACTTCTCCACATAACCAGCTCGATCCAAGCAAGTCTGATACTGAGACTAAGACTAAGAGAACAGCTTTTGGATGCCTCGTGCGTGGAAGTCTTTCAGCTGACCGCGGATGAAAGAGTGGACGGCTTGTTTGACCTCTTCCACTGATTCAAAATTAACTCCTCCGAGTTCAGATTTCAGGAACGGGAATAAATGGTGGTCTGGTTTGCCATTTACTATCGTATCTGAAATCTGAACTTGGAGGAGTTAATTTTGAATCAGTGGAAGAGGTCAAACAAGCCGTCCACTCTTTCATCCGCGGTCAGCTGAAAGACTTCCACGCACGAGGCATCCAAAAGCTGTTCTCTTAGTCTTAGTCTCAGTATCAGACTTGCTTGGATCGAGCTGGTTATGTGGAGAAGTGAGGTAAGCCCCTTATTCTACAAAAATTTCTTTGATTTTTCGTCAGTGATGAACGACTGAGGCTTTGGCAGAGAAGCTCTTCTCCTGTAGCGGACTTCAAATCCTCGCGGATTCGGCGGGAGCGTCGAGCACCTCGGCGCGTTCAAACGGCTCGCGTTCGGCCGCACATTGTCCGATTTTGTTGCGGTTTGTTTTGTTGAACTCAAAATATCCTAAGGAAGATTTTGAGCCCAAGTTTTTTTAAAATTGGTCCATTCTTATGGATTTTAGAAAGGAGGGATACTTACTTATTGAACGCCCCTCGTACAATAAGCTTGTTAGTAAAAAAAACCCCAGATTATCCAAACTTTCTATCATGTAAGCCAGCCAGCCGTCATGTTAGCTCAGATATACTTAGATTTAGTGTCTTTTCTTTTTATACTTTTTTTTTAAGTCTTAAGAATTATTATTTGACAAGTTTACCCTCTAATCCAAAAAACTTACTCTAGAATTAAGTCTGTACAAACTACTGCTCTCCTAACCTCTAGTCTTTTGCTGCTCTTTTAATTTTAAGAATCGTTATGCTCAGTCTCTCTTTCTCAGTAACTCAATGAAGTATCAAGTAAATTTGTGAGATCTTTTTTTCTTAGATTATTGGTAAATCAGAGCTACTAGTTGCGTAATAATTAAACTTATTAATCCTGCATGCAAAAATGTAAGAGTGCCCAGACATTGGAAATTGAACGCTAAGTAACAAGTCACCAAAAATATTAGTTTTACAAAAAATCAATTAAGGGCATTCCATATTTCTTTTGGAATGAGTTATCAACAAGCCGTTCAATTTTTTTTTTTAACTCCTTCTCTCTCTCTCTCTATGATTGAACAAATATTTGAAGAGCAATTTTATTTCAGGAAAAATACGGAAGATACAAGAAAGATATGATATGACTATTTAAACACTGTTGCAATAAATATCAACTTCCTTGGAATTTATTGTTTCAAAGACCATTAATTGTTTGGAATTTATAGATATAATCTTTGTTAATGGTAAAATTGTATCATTTCCAGTTCTGTATCTTTTTTCAGGGAATTTTAATTCTTGTTTGAGACAAGTTTTCGATAAAATTCTCTAAATCTCCTTTGATCACATTTCATTAGCTGCTGAGAAAAAGTAAGGAGCCTTACTTTACACAGGCTCTCGTCGAGTGTCATAATTTTAAGCATGACATCAAGCAGCATTAACGTTTTGCTATTTTTGTAATGAAGTATTTTATTTTTTTAAATTTTGCGTTTTTATGTTTTTGCAGTTTTCCTTTCTTATATCTGTCACAGCGGCCGTTTTATTTTTTTCTCTTTCTCTCTCCTCTTTTCTTCTGAAAAATGTGTGTGAAACATTGTTATTTGATTTTGTGCAATTTTGCAGAGAATACTTTATAAGTATGTGATATATTTTTTTCCTTTTCACTATATTTGTACTCTCCTGTAAAGAAACGGTTTATTTACATTTAAACAGAGACCAGCTACGTCAAACTTTTAGTTGTATTTCCCAATTGATTTCTGAAACTGGATGTAGGAAACTCAGCTGGAGTGAATAATTAATTTTTTTGATAAATTTGACTCCTAGAATTCTCCACTGAGTTTAAGAAATTCCTCCGAATAAGATTTTGCTGAGTGTACTATCAAAGTCGTGCAATGGATTTTTACTATATTCCCAGAATATTTGCAATTCCAACTCTTCACACCTAACAATTGCTTCAAGATTAATGTTTAGTGCTCGTGCAAAAATATTCTGATCATCATACTTGTCTATTGTCTGGATCATTAGGTTACGATAATGGTTTTCACCTCTTTAACCTTATTCTGATCATGGATTGACTTCCATTTTCTCGTGACATCCTATTTTTAGACCTTGAGTTTTATAAAACATACACCCTTTGTAAGTATTTTACACTCGTAATAATAGATTGTTTTGTTAATTTTTCAAGAGTGAACTGAATTCAGACTGAGTGCTCGAGACTGAAAAATTAAAATCATTAAGGGTTCAAGAAACGTCAAATCGGACCATGTGTAGCACTTTGTCGCAATGAGGGATTGTCGATTGCTCAAGGCGTCCTTACAAAGCAAAGTTGAAGCCCAAATTGAGTATCACAAAAGTGTCTAAAAACTGTGCATTTGTTGTTTTATTTAGTAAAGATAGGAAATCTGCAATATTATAAAATGCAATACATGTGTCCGAGTTCCAATATTGATCTGTGAAGACTCATTTTCATTCCTGTTCGCTGTAATTTATGTATACGTATTTGCCCAATGAAGTAATCCGTACTTAAAATTAAGGCTTCAAATGGATTGGAATTGATACTAGTGCAATATCAGAAGGATATGTTCTTCTCTAGACTTATATGTAGAGTTCATCACTTTTTGTTTGTCAACATCCAACTTTGAATTTTGGTGACGAAGACTCAGTGAAAATACATGTTTTGACTTGTAAGTGCTGTTTTGAGATTCATGGAGGGACTGTCTATTGACAATAGGGGAGTTAAAGTATTGCTTTTGTAGTGACTTTTTAAGCATATCCTTACAATTTTGACCAACAATTTTTCCCCCGCATGGACTAACCATTGAATTTCTAATACTCTTTGCCTTCAACAATGGCAGGTTCATGGACATAGCGTGTCTTGGAAAAAAAATACCTGCGACTTTTTGAGCAAAGTATTCAAGGGAGCCGAATTAGCCAAAAAAATTGGGTCAAAATCATTGCTTCTCAGACACTAATGTCACATAGTACGTAATTTATCAGAGATTGAATACATAAAATATCGACTAATTTTCACCTTAATGCGACTATTTTTTAAATTCAAATTGTGATTTTGATGTATTTACACAACAGAAGCCTGTCTTTTTACTTAATCTGTTACATATAGGCATTTTCGTGTATAAACTTGCTCAATGGTCCCTGTGTCATCAATTTTTTAAATTTTTATATCCTCCCAGTGGTCAGCTAGGGCTGTTTTTCTAGGAAAAAAGAAAAGTGCCAGTACGTTATCTTGGTGCTTTGTCCTTGCGTGAAGAAAAACACCTTGTTGGTCAACTATGTAGCACTAACCCTCTTATGTAGCTTTTGCAACTTCGAAAATTTATATGTAGGAGGTTAAGAGTGATTTTTCAGGAAGAATTGCCCATGTTTCACAGAAGAAACGTCTTTTTTTTTTGTCTCTGATCAATTTCGTATGTATTGGAGAAAAATTATTTGGTTCCTTTTTTCCCTTACATTGTTGTTTCTCCCCTAAATTTCCAGATTTTCCTCTTTCCTTTAACTGTTTTTATTTTTACATTAAGAGACAGATGCTACTAAGCAAAAGAGACATATATAATAACAAAATCTGTTTTGAAAAAAGTGTGCATCTACTTAAATTCTACAATGGACTGTGGCTTGTTTTTTAAAACTCTTTTTGTAGGTAGGTTCACTCTATTTAGTGGCATACTTGTTGGGCTCGTATTTTTTGGTCCACTAATGAAGTATTTGTAAAATTTCTTAAGAAGAATATACCTAGTGCCCTTTTTTAATTGATTTGCATGTAAGTTCTCGTTTTCAATAATTTATTTTTGTAAAAACACCAGTATTGTGATGATAGTAATTTTAATCGTAAATAGTGTTTTTTCTTCGAGAATTTCAATTATTTTTGTATGTATTTGATCTACTATTTTTTCCAACTTTCAAATTACCATCTAGCAATCCCTCAAGTTTTTTCCAGGCCAAAGAAAGCTAAAATAGCTAGAAAGCTTCTAATTTTGGAAAGCTTGTTACAGCCCATATCATCCTTTCTTGTTCGATAGAATGACTTTCTGAAAAAGACAGTATTTAACTTTCTTTTTTGAAGAATGTTAGAAAATTTAAAACCTTCAGTTATCTTGCCTAGCAAAACTTTTAAGGTTGTTCAATAAGAACCACTTTAAAAATGCGCATGCGTTAGTAGTAGGTACTCCAAAAACGAAGAATTGATGAAATTCTCTAAAAATGAACCACCCTTTTGATCACTCTAAATAATTTTATTTTATGTTAAACCTCTGGACGAATATATTTCAAACGTTTGTATTTTTATATGTTATCAATCTGATTTGATTAAAGAACATGATTTTTGTAAATTCTTGCAGCCATTGATTTCTCATTTTCCTCATGCTATAACCTTTAATTCTAATTCTAATTTTTAAATTTTTCAGAATGTCTCATTCTTGTAATTAATCTTTCAACCTAAATTTAAAAGTATTCCTCTGTCTGTATCATGACTTCCTTTTCATTCATCATTGTATGAAATTAATGCTTACATAGGTGTTGATGGCTCAATTCGGAAACTATCTATGAATCTTATATCAGACATTGCATCAATTCGTTTGCTAATTAAAAAATAAAAGATGGAAGTCTGCAGTGTTACAAATCAAGTTACAAGGTCTTTGAGTTATGCCATCCATTTTTATTGGTGAATATTAACAAAAAACCCTGTTTATTGTTTTAGAATGTAAGTTTGTTTCTAATTTTTTTATAAGAAATCCATCTATTTTCGCCTTAAGTAATTATTAATAGAATTTTCTCAGTAGTCACAGAGAAAAGAGTTCTTGTAGCATTGAACTCCAAATATATACCTAAAAAGTGAGAAACTTTCTCATAAAACGCCAATAAGAATATCCATGTCTGTCTTATTCAAGTGACATCTATGCAGAGTTAGGTATGTAAAAAAAATAAAAAATAAATCCTAGGCATGAAAAGAAAACCAGCTTAAAAAATTGTGTTGAATCCTAAAAATCACTACTATTTTTACAAATGACGAAGTGAATTGACTGCAAAGTATACAACATAGGTACATTATAACATCTGCAACATGTTTTTGTAAGGCTGTAGTAAAACTTTTTTGAAATTAAGTGATACAAAAATGATGCAAGAAAAAAAAGTGTGAAAAAACTTTTTTGATACCAATTTTTTCTCTGTTTTGTCTCTGATAGAAGGATATGTCCCCTATTAGTTTTATTTTTATTAAAAACTGAACGAGAGGAGATATCCTCTTTTATATACTTAAAATGTTCTTAACAAGGCATCGCTAATTAGTCGAGACTATGAGATGATTAAGTTGATTCCGGCACTGCCTCGTGGTTGAAGCAGAGATAAAACCATGTAGGTATTCATTTTTATATGGACAAATAGAACTTAAAGGTCATTTTAAATAAAATAATCGAAATTTTTGAAAAACAATATAGGTAAGCTGTATTTAAACTTTTAAAACTTTTTTGAAAAACTCACGCTTTCACTAATTTGTTATTTTTCGAAAAATAACAAATTAGTGGAAGCGTAAGTTTTTCAAAAAAGTTTCAAAAGTTTTAAAGGTCATTGTTTTTGCAGATGAAAAAAGAGGAAAATTCTGCATATTTTTTTCAGACCAAAATTCATTTTCTTTTCGAGGTGGAGGAGCATCCATTGGGGCGTTGCCCCCCTTCTCCCCCAACACGGTTCCGTAATGTCCGTCTCTCCAACCCCCTCCCGTCTAACCCCGAGCCCTGCGGGTAAATATAACGGTTTTTTTGCAGTTTTGCTATTCGAATTTGCCAGCCGATCTGAGGCGCGCGTATAAACTGCTCGAGGTTGCTCGTATCGGGAACTCGTGCTATTCAACAGGCTCGGGCATTTTTAAGTCAATTACCGCATGGAAAGATGCGAAAGAGCCGGCAACTCCATGTGGCGGCCGATTTTGATCGATTTTCAGTTCGGACCCCGTAATCTGGCGGGCTTGGACTCTCGTAAAACCCACTACGGAAGCAGAGGCAACTATTTATATTGAAAGCGCACATCGCTACAATAGCTAAACGCTTGCATTTTGATTTTTAAATGCCGGGGATCTCGTAAAAATTAATATCGGCCGAATTTATCACTTTAAAGAAAGAACTATTTTTACTCTCCCACGGCGTAAGATAAGTAGTGGTACGGTTGCGGTGAAGTACCGAGACCTATAAAAACGTACAGGATTGTCCTGAGAATTTATTCATGGACGCTCATGGCATTCCGAAAAAATTGGATGCATTTTTAAAAGCTGTCAAATTATGGTGACAATTTGGAGGCTCAGAGGATTTTTAAAGAATGTGTGCCCCTTTCCGGAACCATGATGCGTATTAATGCGCCTGTGACGTCACCACATAACAGATTTCCGTTGTCAAAAAAGTTGAGGTTGAGTCTCTCAAGCATCTTTTTCCTTTTCTTGTGTCCGTTTCGCGAAAATACCAAGTGTTATTAGTAGTTTTATTTAGTGATTATAATGGCGTGGACGCCGCAAGAAGAAGGATTACGGCAAATTCTCCAGCTTTTAAAGGAATCTCAATCTCCCGACAACGCAATCCAGCGAGCTGTACAACAAGTATCCTTTGAAGAACTGTTATTTTCATAGATTTCTGAGGTCTTATACTTCTTACTGTTCGTTTACTGCAGTCTGAAAGAAGTCCTTGTCATGTATTATGCCCGCATGATCCTCGGTTCATTAGCTATGAGACACCATTACCTTCTTCGTGACGTCTAGTCTACGATTCCTCAGAATGCTTCCTTCCTGTAGGTTAAGTTTAGTCAGCAGCGTATGATACCTTACCAAAGTCATATTCACTGCTTTTTGTTTTTTCTCTATCAGCTTTGTTAGTTATTAACCCAGACAAAACTCTCCTGAGTCACTGGACTCTTGCGCAATCTTATCAATTGGAGGCCCTGGTCGTAATCGCGTTCCTGTCCACTCAACTTACATACTGTTATGTGTGCCCCTGTTTTATTTGCACTCATTGTACTTTAGTCTCTTAGTTTCCTTAACTTACTTCTTTTCGCAGAAATTGGAAGAGCTGAATAGGTATCCAGATTTCAACAACTACTTGATTTTCGTCCTAACGAACCTAACATCTGAAGGTAAGTAGACACTTTTTTATGTTAGCTCTTTATGTTAGTCCTACGTTGTAAAGAGCTACAATCGCTTTGTAGAGAATAACCATCCTCCTCATCCTGTTAAAATTAAGGTTAAGATATCTTACTCTACTTTAAGAATCTCGTAAGTAGACTTGTTTGAGGTTAATTTCAGGCGTATTTTTTCTTCACCTCTGATGCACCGAAGCTGTCAGCAGTAAGATAATACAGTAAAATCTCATTGATCTTTCTCTCTGGTACTGAAATGGTGGAAAACTAGAGAAGTAATTTATTGCTCCATTATGGGTGAGCAGACTCCTGAAATTATTACTAGGTAATCAGGTTATTGGTGAACAAATTCGCATCTTTTCGACCAGAATGAAGTAACTTGTGAGATGCAATGGGCCTATTTATGAATCCAGTTGAGTAATTTGTTGTCAAAGTGGACTCTAATTGCCATTTACCTACTTAATTCTTACACTGAATGAAGTAATGTTGTCTGATGGATCCTTCAGTGATGACGCTCAATTTATTTCGGACAAATAGAGACCCTCTATCACTTTTTGACAAGTGGAAACCTTTCTGAGGTGCAGAAACTCCCTGATCATGCACTCATGTTAGGTAGGTAGGTTGCAAGAATGGGAAGGCCAGCGAGCAATTGCGATAAATTTGTGTTTCCTCAAAAATTGCCATGAAACTTGAAAGTTTTTCGATAACTGCAGTAATTGGCGAATATAAGATTACCTACAAGTCACAGTATTTCAAATTTTTGGATGAAAAGGGGTTTTTAGAGTGAGAAGACCAGCTAAAGAAATGAGAAGATCAAGAACTCTCTTCAATGTTGTTTCTTGTGGAGCTCCACAACCACCGAAGGCTAGGCACTGTTCAAGTCTTTAAAACCTAATTTTTCTTATTGTGTCAAATAATTTTCAAAGATATCCACATTTGTTTATTAGCTGGAAATATTTTTAGTTACGCATGAATTCTGAATTCTCTCCTCTTTTTGTTTCTTTCCAGATGAACCAACCCGTTCGCTGAGTGGATTAATCTTGAAAAACAACCTCAAGGCACACTACAATACGTTTTTGCCAACTGTCACCGATTTCATCAAACAAGAGTGTCTGTCGGCTGTAGGTGATCCGTCGCCTTTGATTCGGGCCACCGTTGGTATTCTTATCACAACAATAGCATCAAAAGGAGAACTGCGATCATGGCCGGAACTCCTCCCTGCCCTTTGTAACATGTTAGATTCGCAGAACTACAATGTTTGCGAGGTAAGAGATTGCAAATCACTTGCTTCTGAGAAGTGCTCAATGACATTGCTAACCATTATTAGTACAAATTCAAACCAAATTTAGTGTATAAGTAACACAAGAAAAAGTCCTTGAAAATCTGAGTTTTTAATTGCTTTGCGAGCATCAGTCAATATGGTCGGCTCAAGATTTCCAAAGCCTTGATCTGTAGTACCTAGGCAGCGCAGCCAGAGATGTAGAGCCCGTTTCAGATTACTTTTCCTCTTTTTCTATATGCGCAGGATAGGGAATTCCCTATCCTGTGCATACGGTGTAAGAGGAAAAGTAATCTTAAACAGGCTCTAGAAAATGTATTTTTGGATATTTCAAACATTTTTTTTGTTTTGATTGTTCTACTTAGGTAAATCTATGAACATCCGTAGCGTTTATGGGGAAAAAATTAAGTCCTTTTTGCAAAGTCCCATGAGAAGCCGTCGAAAAAATTCCATTTTAAGTCAGTGCGTACTCCATAATTTTTTACGAAGTCTGAAGGCACTAAGAAAATAACGATTCTCAGCCAATTTGTACATTTCATCCT
The DNA here is from genome assembly GCF_001854935.1 of Bemisia tabaci. NCBI lineage: Eukaryota > Metazoa > Arthropoda > Insecta > Hemiptera > Aleyrodidae > Bemisia > Bemisia tabaci. The sequence goes on along the minus strand of NW_017548900.1, from coordinate 957,556 downwards.
CTGAACCTTTCTTTACTGAAATGGAGAAAATTAAGACAGTTTGTTTTATTATTATTGGCCTCCTAAACATTTGAGAATACCGACATTTTTTTTGGGCACCTATAAGCAGCTTTACAGCCTCCAAGAAATCAGTTACCACCTATTTGTCCCAAATTTATGTATTTTAATTTACCTGTAACATAAGAAGTTTACTGAAAAGTCAAGCATCTCAGATGTAGACTCGAATAGATCTGATACTCTTTGAATGAAATGTGGCAAATGAATCAATTATTCAAGCAAAATGGAAGGAAATTCAAAACGTCATACACTCCAGTATCCATTGTTGATAATGTTTAGCATGTTCACTAAGTATTATGACTCCAACCTTTTTTGGCTGATCAATTTTAAAATCACTTAAATGCTCTGACTTGCCGAAAAAGAGAAGTTCGAAAACCTATGAGCCTGCTGAAGCCACTATCAACATTTGATGCTGATGCTTATGAGTTTTTGGACTATCCTTCTTGCGTGTTCTAATTCAAGGAAATTGACAATGTATTCTTTCTAAAATGAAGAATGTTTCTCGCGAAGAATTCTTTCTAAAATGAAGAAAATTGCTGAAAAATTTGAAATAATAGAAGTTCCACTAAGTAATTTTGAAAGTACCTAGGAAGCGGTCACTCGATCTGAACAGAATTTCATGGACTAAGTACCCTCTAGTCATGTGGGTCTTCAACGTGTGTATGCAAATTTTTTTTATTGCTTTTACAAGTAGCTCTCTTATATTTTCAGGGTGCTTTTGGAGCTCTGCAGAAAATTTGTGAAGATTCTGCGGATGATTTAGATACTGATGAGCTCAACAGACCTTTAAATGTACTTATTCCCAAGTTCCTTCAGTTTTTCAGACATTCTAGCCCCAAAATTAGGTAAGCATTTTTTTCCTTCTCCTATCACTATCAGTTCCAAGTTAATTCGTCTTGGATTTTGGAGTGGTCAAATTGATGTGCGATAGATCACCTCAATCAAGTAAAAATCTCAGTAGATTTTGACTTTTAGCCTAGAAAAGGATGATAGTCCCTGCGTATGAGCCTAAAAAATCATTCTCAACCAAAAGAAAAACCATTTGATTTGCGAATCACAAATTCAGAGAAATAAAGGCAGAGTTTTTTTCCGAAAAGAATCCTGCTCTCATTATTCTGAATTTTGCCAATTTGTGGTTAAGGATTATTTTTTAGGCTCATACGCAAGGGCAACTGTTCTTTTTTTTGCTTAAAAATTGTAAAAAGTGTGAACTGTACTGGAAAGACCTGACTTACGTGGTTTCCGCGATGCCATGAATGTTTTATAAATCTGGCAGCTGATAGTTGCAATAATGCGTACCTGCAGTCCCTTTAGGCCTCTGATTAATTCATATTAGTGCATAATGGCATAATGTGCATATTAGGCATGATGTGCCTCTCAGAGGAGTCCTTGACAGAAACTTTCAATGGGTACGATTGAAAGGCATACATTGCTTGTAATTCTATTGAAATTAAACTTCTTAACCTTTCTTTTAGGTTTTTGTGCACACTAAAACATCCTACAGCAAAATAATTTTTATACTTTTTTATCATAAAATGGGTCCTTTAAGATTTTACGCCCACATTTTCATGTGTTAATCAAGTCAGTTAAACAAGTTAGTGTAAATTGCTAAAAAATTGTTAGCGTTGTCAGTATTGCAATCTGCGCAAAACGTTTTCAAATGTGGAAAGCTTCAACATAATACATTAAAACCTCCTGTCAGTTGTTATTTGATAATAAATCAACTTGAAAAGAATTAGATAAAAAATCTCTATCTTTCCTACGAAAATATTACTACTGCGAACCTTGAGTCTCCTAACACCAGTATTTTATATCTTATGATTCCAGGTCTCATGCTGTGGCGTGTACAAATCAATTTATCAACAGTCGCTCCCAAGCACTAATGTTACATATCGATGCTTTTCTTCAAGTAAGTTTTGACAATATTTTCAAATCTGAAAAAAGGGAAAGGATCATAATTTTGCTTTGTATAATGCCGGAAAATTTGTGGTTATGTTATTATTAGGATGGAAATGAGGCTGTATTATTAACTGTGAAAACCTTTCACCCAGGTTAATTTGATTGAAATTATGTGAAATGGTGTCTCCTCTTTTTGAAGTGCTTTCTGAAAACCATTCAAAAACATTTTTGGAGACAGCCAAAGTTTTGCAACCTATTACCACAATTTACAATATTGGGTATAGTAACAGTGGCTGCTATTTTACACTGTTGCTGTACACTTGTGAATTTCTAATTTATCTCACCTCTTATTTATTATGTTTATGAATCTTATTTGATACAAATTTTCAGAGCTCTATTTACTTATGCTTTTATTTTATTTTTTGTAGAATTTATTTTGTTTGGCATCTGATGATGAGGCAGAAGTACGGAAATATGTCTGTAGAGCTTTGGTCATGCTGCTTGAAGTTCGGATGGATCGACTTCTACCGCACATGCACAACATCATCGAAGTAAGTACTTGTAGTCATTTCATTTTTTTTTCCCCCACCCAAGTATAAAATTTCTGTTTGATGATGAAATGTCCTTGAAGCTTTAATAAAGAAACATTTTATCGAATCCAGGACCTACTTTGGAAAAGAAAACTGGCCGGGAGGTAAAGTGGATTGCATTTTGCAAAAAAGGACCACTAGCATTGCAATGATGCTAAGATTGTGCAACTTCATCCTTTGCAATAAAATTGCGGAAATTGGGAAAAACTATGAAATGTAGATGGTAATTTTTGTCTTAAATTTACAGTTTTTAGCGAGTAAAATTGAAACTATTAAGGGACAATCGAGTTTTTCCTCCAAGACAAAAGAAGTTGCACAATCTTAGCAACATAGCAATGCTAGTGGTTCCTTTTTGCAAAATGCAATCCAAGTGACTTACTGTCATTATCAAGGATCCTCTGTTGTTTTAGTGTAGAAGTTATGAAGATTCTGTGCTAAATTGTGCCTGACAAATACGAAAGTAACAACTTTTGAGGCCCTTCAACAACCCTCTTCGTATACCACTAGCAGATTGGCAGAAAGTTTCATTTCCCAGACCCCCCTAATCTCTGCTGAAATTTTCCAATTTCGGTTAATCTCTGTTGCTATTCCTCTTTTTCTCCAAATTTTCTCAATTTGAAAGGGAAAAAATAATCCTAGCTTTTTGAAAATTTCCTCAAATCATCGGTATCTGACACTCCTCTGATCGTGAAAGCAGGCAATTTTCATACGTATGACCACAAGCTAGCTCAAATTGTAAATAGTCAAGCTCCTTACAGTTCTGCTGACGCACAGAAATCATTCAAGCTGCTTTTACTGTTTATTTTGCTCCGACCAGACGTAGTGATGCAGGAAGATTTAAGGAGCTCGCAAGCGCATTCATCGAAAATTTATGAGGAAGTAAGAAACATGTTATATCCTTTCTTCAGCACTGATGGTAATTTTGGATTTTTTTCTCTTTTACAGTACATGCTTCAAAGAACTCAAGATCCAGACGAAGGTGTTGCGTTAGAAGCTTGCGAGTTTTGGCTATCTTTTGCCGAGCATTTAATCTGCAAAGAAGCTCTCGCTCCACACTTACCTAGACTGATACCTGTCCTTGTAAAGGGCATGAAATACTCAGAAATTGATGTCATTTTACTGAAAGTAAGTCCATTTTGTTCTTGTCAGCTAATGTTGTACAAATCAGTGCCCTCTTCCGTGGATTACCTTGGAGCTTATTTTCCTGTAAAAAATAGAGAAAATTCGACAGGAAATATAAGGAATAATGTTCCAGGGTCAAAACAGGAGGTCTTTCGATCAGGCCAAAATCAAGCTAACCCCTGTAGAATGACGTTAGGATCTGATTTGACGGTCCAAAAAGCTCCTTGAGAAGGAGGCATGCGGATGAATCGTCCAAAATCGTCAAAATCACTCATTTCTCGGCTCAGGAAACCAGGACCATGAGCAGCCAATTTAATTTCCTAACCCATGTGGAATCAGTGGATTATCTTGAAATATTTGTAACAATTAGTGCCCTATTTTATTATCTCTTCAAAATGAATTTTTGTTCGCAGCGAGTCGAAAATTAAAGTTTTTCAAGTTCAAAAGGGAAATATAGTTCTAAATGCCTTTCCTTATTCACAACTCACCTTCTTCGCAGTAAGAGAAGGCATAATTTGTCAGTTATCACTCAGTCGAATCAGTGATAAGGAACGTAACAAACTCTCTGTGCCATTATCAAGTAATAAATCAGAATCAAATTATTTTCAATAAATTTATACCTACGTTTGAAGTCATGCATCTCATGCTCAGATTTGCGCTTAATATTTTGCACTCTTCCCATGCACCGATAGAATGTTGTTGGCTCAAATTCATTGGACTGCCATAGCTCAGAAGAAGGTTGTTAGCGCGTTAGGGTGTTGTCAACTTGCCTTCTGTCACCTATTTATTTTTTTAATTAATTATGGATACTATCCCTAACCATCTGCCAATGTTTTAAATGAAATTTCGAGTTCGTTTTTTTGAATTGTCCAAGGATAATTTTCCTGAGTTTTCCAGAATATTCGATTTTATTAGAGGAAATTTGTCGAGTTTGAATGCTCTTGAGGCATTCATCTCTAGCAGGGCTCCTGTATATTTTCAAACTAAACTTCCAAAACTTGAATGAATCATTTACGTATTTCTGCTGGCAGGGTGATGTAGAAGAAGATGAAATGGTGCCTGACAAAGAAGAAGATATCAGACCTCGATTCCACAAATCAAGGTGTCACATGGTCAAACACAACGCCGGCGATGGTTTCGGGAACCCGTCGGAAAACGGTGGAAACGAAGAGGATGAAGACGAAGATGATGATAATTTAGACGATGATAGTTCGCTGTCTGATTGGAATCTTAGTGAGTGGTGCTTTTTTTCTTGCATTGATTTACAAGTTTTAATTGGTTATGACTCCGACTTTTTGTCAGTAGGTCTCCAGGTCAATCACTCAGACTCCAAGAGCATCATTTGTGAGTTTTATTAAGACTTTTTTGCTATAACAATGGTATTAAAAGTGTGTCTCTTGAAGCTGTAGTCTTCTAAATTTTCCAAACCTAGTTATGTCATACCCTGTTCAGTCCTTAATTTTACTTATTAGCCATTTGGAGTCGATAGTAGGAATTGTTAAACTTTGCTTTTCATTTCTAGGTCACTAAATACTTGTATGTAACTGGAATAATGACACTCATGAGGGGGGTATGTATTACAAAGGCAGACAAATATAGTAGAATACTTCTGTTATGTTAATTAAATGGTTTTATTTCATCTCATTTTCTATTCTTCAAAGTATCAGCTTTTTAAAGTTCGATAATTCTAAAATTCTTGTTTTTTTTCTTCTTGTCAATTTTCAGGGAAATGCAGTGCTGCAGCCCTAGATGTACTAGCTGTTGTGTTTGGTGAAGACTTATTACCTGTATTACTACCCATCCTAAAAGAAACACTGTTCCATCAAGAGTGGGAAATCAAGGAATCAGGAATTCTTGCGCTAGGAGCTATTGCTGAAGGTAACCATTTTCAACCAGCTAAAAAGTCCTATCCTCACATGAAAATGATTCGATAAAGTTATAGGAAATGTTTGTGTAAGATTCCTACCTTTTCAATGAAATTTCGCTGAATTATTTTCATGGTTTATTTCAACAAAACTTAGCAGGATAGAATTTTCAAATACTATCTGTCAATAAATAGTGTAAAAAAGTGTGAAAGAGATAAAAATCCTACTTTATTCACAATTATTGCAGAATGAAGCGCTTCATCATCACAAAACAGATGAGTTGCAGAGGCAGAGCAGTTAGGCAGAGTTGCAGATAAACTAACAACCAAATGATAGTTTTCCATTGAAATCTTTCGCTTTCAAGCACCAAGTCATCCAAAATCTTCTGGCAAAAAAAAACACCCCAAAAACCGGAAATAAATAGCTCAAAATTCAGGAAAAAATTGCTCAAAATTTTTGTGCAATACTTCACTCAATCCACCATTTAAGGTGATTCCTTCAAGGCCAATCAAAATCATCACACACACTCCCCCCCCCCCCCTNCCACCTATATTGTCACGGCTTTAAAGATTTTAAGAAACACTTCATCAAAAGTCGACAGAACGTCCTCGATTTTGATTTTGGAAAGCTGTCATGAGCCCCAGTTCATCATTTCAGCAATTCGCCCTGTTTTTTTGGCGCATCTTTCTACCTGTCACTTTTTTGTCCGACCTTCTCCTCTCCGATCAAATGTAAACTGACGATATCTGTCTTTCAGGTTGTATGCAAGGAATGATCCCCCACCTAAGCGAGTTAATACCGTACCTGATCAATTGTTTGTCCGACAAGAAAGCCCTCGTTAGAGCCATTACCTGTTGGACTCTGTCTAGATACTCGCACTGGGTCGTAAGCCAGCAGCATGACAATTACCTGAAACCTTTAATGACTGAGGTGAGTACCAAGCAAGTTTCCTCCATTAAATTTTGTGAGTGTAGCATTCTTGCATTTTTCTTCTACTGTGATTGTATGCGAAAAAGAAGGATCTTTTTGCACAGAGGCCAATTCTCGGGGGAACGATTTTTGACAAGGTAGGTCAGAAACCTGGGAATGTAAGTTAATGACGGTGAACATTATCTTTTATAAGTGGGTTTTCAATAATTTTGTTGAAGGATTGTATAATTGGTGCTGGCGCTCACTTTGTTGGTCCGAACTTGAAAATTTGGAGAAATTTAGGCTACTAAAGCTATTTTAAACCTTCGCTCATCAGCTCATAAAGTCGAAAACAATTTGCAAAAAAATCGCAAGTCACTCTTCAAAAATTGAAAAACAAACAGTAAAAATGTTTTAATGAACGGCATCGGTCTTCCTGTATGTTTGTTTTTTATTTTGTAGGTATGTGGCATGTGCTTTTTTCGCATATTGTTCACAATTTTATGAAGCTATGATAATCAAGGGCTCAAATTATTTATTTATATAGCACTTACATTGCTCATTTGAGTGTGGATTTTCATAAAAAGTGAGTACCAACTTTCTTAGAATAAGTTTCTATCTATCCATTTTATTTTTATGCTCAGGGCCATAGTAACTTTCCAATCTTTGGACCGGAGTTGCTTGAAGAAATGGGAAAGCCAGCAAACGTTCGCATGAAATCGCAGAAAAATTCCATCCATGATTAGTATATTCAGCCAAATATCTAAATTCAAATTGAATGATCATGTTTTAACTGGAAGCTCTGTTTTTTATTTTTGCAGCTTTTGAAACGGGTTCTAGATCCTAACAAAAGGGTGCAGGAAGCTGCGTGCTCCGCTTTTGCAACACTAGAAGAAGAAGCTTGTACAGATTTAGTTCCATATTTAGGGTACATTCTGGAAACCTTAGTTTTTGCATTTAGTAAATACCAGGTGAGTAACTTTATTTTATATACTATCAATGTAGTCTCCTTATAATGGAAAAGCAAGAAAAAAAAATGATTATAAAGAGAAGGATGATCTATTTTTCTTTTTTTTTTTCTCAGATATATACATCTTTAAGTCAAGTTTAACTTTACTATGTCTTTCCAATTTTAATTTACGTACATATTAATCAACGAAACCAGTGATCAAATTCAGAAGAGCTCTGACTTTTAATGGATTCGGTTTTAATTCATGGCTTTGAAAGTATAATTTTAGTCGGAGAAAAGTATCTAAAATTTGTATCTTGATGGGTTAATCGCTCGGCATCCAAATCAAAACCAATTAACGTCCAACAGAGCTATAATATAGTGTGTAGATTTTTATTGATTTTTAATCAAAATGCACCAAGAATATTATTAAAAATTGAAAATGAATGAAGTTTTCCGAGTCTCTCTTATCCAACTTTTTTCTTTTCGAGGTCCTGTTCTCAGTGTCATTTTTGATAAAAATTTGTATGCTCCAGACTTCTAATATTTTGGTGTTTGTTTCAGCATAAAAACTTGCTTATTCTGTATGATGCCATCGGCACCCTAGCAGACTCAGTAGGTCACCACCTCAACAAACCTGACTACATTAATCTGTTAATGCCACCTTTGATCGAGAAATGGAATGTTCTACAAGATGAAGACAAGGATCTTTTTCCTTTGCTTGAGGTAAAAAAATCGGAAGTTTTGATTTTTTTCCTTATTTCTTTTTTTCTTTCCCTTGAACAAATTGAGCTAGAACTAATCAACTTTGCTCATGGAACCATTAAGAGCTGTCTTCCAACATCCATCTAGCATTCTACTTGATTAATTTTTGAAAGCCATTTAACAATTGTCTGTTTCTCCTTTTCAGTGTTTATCGAGTGTCGCAACAGCGTTACAAGTTGGTTTCTTGCCTTACTGTGAACCAGTCTACAAACGCTGCGTCAGTCTGATAGAGCAAACTCTAAACCAACACATAGTAAGTTTTCAGAGGAACCATCTTTTTTATTTCTCTCTTGTGGCTTATTTCAACAGCCCAATACGGTGTCTCGGGTAAATATTTTCCGTGGCACTACTACGTGTTTCTCCCCCTTTATAAAAGCGAAAGTTCAATAGTGCACTCTCTCATTGGAGCCTTGTCTGCAGTTAGCCATGAGCTTACAGTTGCATTTTAATCCAAAATTTTTAAACCCTGAGCATGTGAAATCCAAATTTTAATTAGTCGTCTCGTGAAAGAAAGGTTTTATTCGCAAACTTCACACTATCATAACTTCGGTTTAGTTCAACAAACTTGAGTAATTTGTACATCACAATTTTAGGCAAATATTCCTCTGAGAAGTGGTATTTTGGCACCAACGTCTCCTTTCTTGTGCCCGATGGATATGGAACCTTATTTGTAGATTCACTTTGAAATAGGTTTATATTTCAATGAGAAAACAGAGAAGAATCGGAAAATTAAAAAACTCAAACTCACAAAATAAAATTAAAAAGCCGACGCGTTTCGGGACGTTTCCAAGTGTACCGATAAGGAAAACCCTGAATATTTTAAAGAAATGGTTGCTAGAAAAAGAGCTAGATGAAAAAATTGTCAACAATCTTGTAAATCTAACAGAAATTTGCACCGAAAACCGGTTTTTCCAGTTCAATGGTAAAATTTATAAACAAGAAGACGGTCTAACGATGGGCAACCCTCTATCCCCCTTCCTTGCAGAACTTTTCATGAGTGACTTGGAAAGAAAGATTAAAAATGGTTTCAATTGGCTTTTCAATGTGTGGAGAAGGTTTGTGGATGATGTTTTTAGTATATTGAAGAGAAGAAATTTAGATGACGCCTTGAAGTTCTTAAACTTGCAAGAAAAGTCGGTTAAGTTCACCTACGAGGTTGAGAATAACGAGAAGCTTTCCTTTCTCGATTTAATGGTACATAGGCAGAAGGGAATGTTAAATTTTGACATTTTCAGAAAAGGAACGCATACTGACATTTACATTAGTAACGACTCTTACAACCCTCCTAGCCAAAAATTGAGCATTTTCAATAGTTTGATCCACCGGATGCTCAGTGTTCCTTTGTCGCCTATGGATCGTAGTAAAGAAGAGCAGAGAATTTTGGAAATTGCAGTGAAAAATGGTTTCAAGTTGAAACTGTAAGGAATTTAATTCGTAAAAAAGAATTTCGCAAAAGGGTTCAGGAAGTGACCACTCTTAAAAGTATAAGAGAGGATGAAGGCGTCTTTGTGAAGATCTGCTACCATCCAAACCATTTTTCAAAGTTTAAAAAAGTGTTTCTGAAGTATCACCTAAAAGCAGTTCCAGTTAATAGGCACAATTTGAAATCAGTGTTCCATGGTGATCTTAAGGACCAAGTTAGAGAAGAAGACAGGGCTGGCATCTACAGTTTGAAATGTAAAGACTGTGACAAGCAATACATTGGGCAGACAAGAAGGAAGATGAAAGTAAGAATAAAAGAACATCAAAGATGTATTAAGAACAGAGAAATTGACAAGTCAGCAGTAGCTTTGCATAATCTTGAGACAGGACATCGGTTCGAAGAGGAAGGGAAACTGTTAATTGGATGCAACGATAGAAGGAAGCTGAACATCTTGGAAGCTATGGAAATGCACAAAAAGAGAGACAAGTTGGTAAATTTAGATTTGGAATGCCTGGAAAACTGTTTGCTCAAAGTGATTGGCAGCACTGATAGATTCCACACCAAGCAGGATGTAAACAACAACAGGCAGTCGGAATTTAGCCTTGAAGAAGGGACCGAGGTGTCCCGAAACGCGTCGGCTTTTTAATTTTATTTTGTGAGTTTGAGTTTTTTAATTTTCCGATTCTTCTCTGTTTTCTCATTTAACTAGCTCACAGTTTGTTACCTCGGTTTTTTTCCGTTAGTTTCGTTTGTTTTCGACTCTTTCGGTTCGTACGTTATATTTCAATGACTTTTCTCTAACTATGTCACTTGTTTTTCTTACCCAGATTTCAATCATCCATTCGTTGTAGCTCTGTTTTGATCAGATGAATTCAATTAAAATTTTGGTGATCTGTTTACTTCAATACTCCCTTTCTTTTTGCAGGCAAATTCTCAGAATCCGGAACAGTTCGAAGCTCCTGACAAAGATTTTATGATAGTCGCACTAGATCTTTTATCCGGACTCGCAGAAGGACTGGACGGACATGTGGAAAAATTAGTCGTGAATTCTAATATAATGCAGCTGCTATATCAGTGTATGCAAGATCCAATGCCGGAAGTGCGACAGAGCTCTTTCGCCCTGCTCGGGGACTTAACCAAAGCGTGTTTTCAACATGTTCACCCTTGTGTTGGTATGTCATCACTTAGCATTTAAAATAAAAACATTACATGAAAACTCACCGTGTCTCTGTCATTAAATTTTTTTTCTTTCAATTATTCTACGTAATAAATGGCACTAATTGGGGATTAAGGGACAATTTTGGTGAAAATGAGTTAGAGAATTCGCCGTGTCCTACAGTATGAAATACGCAAGCTGATGTTTTTAGTTTTTTTCAATTAGGCATGGGAGCGCTGCAATGACGCTCTAATGTATTGTAATGTAATGTAATGTAAAAAATCGCAAATCCAACTTTAAAATTTAAAAAGTAGCGAAGTTTCTTCTATGTTCTGCTTAGTTGTCAGTTTGCAGATAGGCGGTGTTCATCCTCAGCCATCGCTATGCAAATAGCCTGATTTTCTTAGATTAATGAAAATACTCATCTCTAGAAATCCTCAATTTTAGAGTGAAATCGTGACCTCAGTAATTTGATTATCTGCAATCAATTTAGCTTTTTGAATGTTTTATCTTAGACGCACCAGTTTATTGTTGCTTTTTTCAGGAACCTTGTGTCTGCCATTAATTTCTTTATCCAGTCAGGTGCTTTCATAAATGAATTTCTGCAGTTGGTTCTGCTTAAACAAAAGCCATCTGATTTCTTCTCTTTTTTCACTGTTGTCTTGTACTCATCGCATATATCATTTCTTTTTTCAGCTGACTTCATTCCAATTTTAGGCCAGAATCTAAATCCAGATCTAATATCGGTTTGTAACAATGCCACGTGGGCGATAGGAGAAATTTCTGTTAAACTAGGTAAGATCCTTTCCTTCTTTCATTCACAATATAATCTCAGAGTAAACATCCTGAAAATAAAGTTTTCTTTTCATTCTTCCTCCTCAAACTTAAAGTCAAATTTCCAAACTCTAGCACATTTAATTTTTTTGGGCAATCGCTTAATGCCGAAGTGCTTAGAAGTGGAGGTGTCGATTATTGATGTAAGGTGACCCAAGCATCGGTTTGTTTCTACTTACTGGCTGTCATGTCAATCATGGATTTAAATGTAGTCTCCAGCATATACTATTTTTGTCCCATCTTTTTTCATCAGTCAGTTCCATCTCAGAAGTGTATCAAATCAAATAAGGTCAGTTGCTCGTTGGGTGGTATTTTTCATAATTAAGGCCTAATTCACGATTTTGCCGCCCTAGGTTAACAACAGTTTGCGGCCCCAAATTCTATAATGGATGACCTTTGAAGACTTGAAAAGATAAAAAGAGGTCAATCACTTCTGAAATCTGCTGTCACAGGCTGCGACTCATGTGGTCTCCATTAAAGCTGCCCCTGTTTGATAGAGTCAGAGTAATAGGTACTCAAAAGTGAAAAAAATCAATCTAACCCAACTGTCCTTCACTGTCTAGGTGGAGGAATCACTCGCATTTTTAGCCAGAAAATGATAAAATTCCAAAACTTTAATGAATTTCCTCTCAACTCTGGAATGCTCTTCAGGGATGATAATGCAAAGCCAAGTTATATTTGCAGCAGAGTATGGTTTGGTCAAATTTTCACACGGTCACTTTCTGAGTCTCCTTGAATTATGTGAAGTTGAAAAATATATTAACGTTGTCTGTTTTTTCCCCAGGTGAAGATATGAGATCGTATATTCCAATGGTGCTGCAGCAGTTAATCAATATCATTAATAAACAAAACACTCCCAAAACATTACTTGAAAATACAGGTAAATAACTTCCATCACCTTGCAGCATCAATTCAAATTCCCTTTCGAAACATTCAATCAGTTTTCTTGGAGTTGGAAGACTCTTTATAGTCGAATATCAGGACAACTAATTCAGTAACCCTCTGCCGAACTATGGTTGTGTTTCGGAGAACTAAGCCGATTGGACTAATGAATTGTCCAGAGTGAAAGAGATTGAAGATGATACTGCTATTCTTTGATAAATTTAGTATGAAACTAAATTTCCCATGAGAAAGAAGAAGTTCATCTGAGAAAAATGAGCTTTTTGTACAAGAAACATACTGCTGATTGATTAATACCTTTAAAGTAAAATTGAACGAAAATAATAGTGAGTACATAAAAAAGTTTAAAATCCACTCTTCTAAAGCACAATTTTCAAATTTTTTGTGTTATCAGTCTTCCTCCCGTAAAATGTCCATCATTCAAAATAAAAAATGTGCAAATATTTAGAGAAAACAGCAATAAATGATGCTTTGAAATGATTTAAATGGAGTATAACAAATTTCAATGATAGTTTGCAAAATATTTTTGGAAATTCGGTTTAGATTTTTATGTATTTGTCTCTCGGCAAATTGTTTTGCCAGAAATCAAGAAAAAAATGCCAGCAGGCGTGAGAAATTTTACAAATATTTGTTGCGAACTTCCCGAAGTGTGCGATAAGGAGTTGATTTTACACTTTTTTGATATGCTCAACAGGATTTCTATGCAATTTTACTGAGTGAGAGTTTATTCAGATTGTTGTTTTCCTTTTGAACAACAGGTCTATCCTACACAAAAAAGTAAAGTCTAAAAGTTGATCATATCAGCCTCAACTACTCGAAACGTATATCACCATCCACTCTCCTTGAATTCTTTCTTAATCAAGGAAGTGTAAATTGTTGAATCAAAAAAGTTTAAACATAAACGAAAAATTTTAACATACACTTATCTGGTGTTCTTGTTTTGAAGCATCTGTTTGTCCTGCTGTTTCACTTATTCAGTCTGGTTTTGTATGTAGCTGCTGAATGTTAGCGAGAAACTTTTATCTTTCTTTTCATTTAAATTTATTTACATTAACTAACCGCAAACATTTCAGTTGTTATTTTATTCATTCGCAGTTTTCATATTTCTTTTCCCCCTTTTGATCGTCATTAGATTTTCCTGGCTAGACTAGCCTCCGTTTCAAATTCTAAACGATTATCTAAAATACTTGAGCGGTTTAACCTGATGAAATGGACGTATTTTGCTGATTTCATCACAAAATCAATTTAGTAAGAGATAAATGTTCCCCTAATTTGATCAAATGATTCCAAGTTTTCAAAAGCTAAATTTCAAAAGGTTAAGACCGGTGGCGAGGCGTGAATGACCGATTTTCGATATTTCCCCATTTGAAGCTATGGTAAAGAATTTAATATTAAGGTTGCAAACACCTTGTTCATTGATCCTTTTCCATTGGTTTGAATGGCAGATCAATCGATATATTGTAAAGCACGCCTAGCCACTGGTTAAGACAATTTGCAGTCAGCTCTTTTTGTCAATGGAGTCAATGAACTTTGATTGTTTAAAAATTCAAATTCATAAATGGGCAAAGTTGGGATGTTAAAAATTTTGGCTTCAAAAAGTATTGATGCGTCTCAAAAATCCACTTATTATTGTCGTTTTCTGAACAGAGAACGTATCTCGTCTGTGCTACTTCAGTATTTGTATCACCCAACTTTTGGGTAACAATGCCCCATCACACTGCCAACTTGCGCAAGTATGCGAGATCTTGTTACTCCGATTCCCTGCAAGCTGTTTTTTAATGGGGATTGAAAGCTGTTCTACTAGCCTCGCGGTCATACTTTTTTGCAAGAAATGGTCGCATAAAGTCGCTTGAAAGTGGCATAATTTTGTTTTTGGATTTCTGTAGACTCCCTGAAAAATGACTGGAATTTATTGTCAAATTCTTGTAAAAATTATCTTATTAACAATAACATATCAGTTAGAAATACCGAGACAGCAAAATCGAGATACATTCCTCTGTGTAAGAGATGGCATTATGGGCTAGAATTTGGTTCCAGTATTCATTAATTAATCCTGTGGTTTTTTGAGACCTATTTTTATAGTTGACAGCAATACTTTAGATTATGCCTCCGATTTATTCTATTTTTACATCCATCATTACACACTCCACAATTATTCTTGCTATTTATACTTTTGTTATTGTTGTGTATTCTCATTACGCTGTATAATCACAATCTTTTAAGGTACTTTATCATCGTATGTTTTATTGATTTAATTTATAATTTAAGTTCATTAATGGTTTCTTTCATTATCGTTTGTTTTATTTTGTTTTTAACTTTTGTTTTTTGTTGTTTTGTTTTTGTTGTGTAGCAATTACGATTGGTCGACTAGGGTATGTGTGCCCCCATGATGTTGCACCTCTTTTGCCACAGTTTGTCCGCCAGTGGTCTGTACTACCCCTTTTTTATCATTTCTTATTCTTTTCAATCGTAAATCATTTATGCTCTATTATTGTGACACTCTTATCTTGTTTTGAATGAACCCATTGTCTCGGAAAGGGAACTTGACCGTTTTTAGAGAGCCTTGAAATGACGCTTTTCCTTAATTTATTGCTAGGCTCTTATAAGACTGGAAACCCCTTTCGAAGACAAGTGGTTCTAATAATATGGAGGCGTTTGTATTAAATATTGGGATGGATTTTGAATCCCTCAATTTGATTCTAAATGTTTTTGACTTTTTGTTTTTTTATCCTCATGACTAATGGACTAACAGACATGGTAAAATTTGAAAAATATTGAGATGTGTTTTCTCATCAAAAATTCATGCAAAATATATTGAATGTGTTAAAAATGTCCAAAGTCAACTTCATAGTGAGAGCTTAGTGTTCAAGTAGCACTGATCAGTGATCATTTTCAGTTTCTGCTTCAAGAGGCAGTAGAAGCCTAACTGAAAATCGCGTAGCATAAATTGTGCATTACGAAATAATGTGTTTTGTCGGTTAGTCATGCCAGTACATGAAACACTTTCAATTGCCTCCATATTTGCTCTGAAATTTTTGCACTACTTCATTAGATAGCTCTTGCACAGATGTGGAAAAACTCCATGTGTAAGGTTCTTCATGATAAAATTGTTGACATTTCTGGCAGATATGTCGACCATAAGGTTCTTAGCCAATAGTTTTTTTATCTTCGCTCTTTTCTTGAATGCAATTGAAATATTTCGAATGAACGCATGCTCACTGGAGCCAAGAAAAATACATTAAAAAAATTCATTAAGATGCTTCAGAGGAAAGTGTAGTGAGCTCAATCTCTTATAAAAATGACACAAGTCCATTCCTCTCTATGAAAATTGCGTACAACTTACACATTTTCGAGTTATATTTGCTGAAGGGGATCGCGATAAAATATCTCATTTCTACTGAAACAATGCAAAGGAGAGGTACATACATGAATATTTTTAGAAACCCTTATATATCGAATTAGTCTACCATGGAAAGGCATTAATTGATTCTCTCCATTTCTAAATTTCCTGCATTATTTTCTTTAAGTTTATTCTTTCGTCTGTAAAGGTCAATGAATAATCCTGGAAAATTTTATCTGTTCACCAAGAAGCAAATCTTTTGGGATTTTTATCTCCTATAGCAAACATAACATGAAAATAAGCTGCTGGAAATTTTCAACGAGAGGAATCGACTAGAGCCGTTGGCCGTTTTTGCAAGAAATTGAGCTCCCTATACTTTGTTCTGAAAACAGTGTATTTCAGAATTTCATCTCAGTGTATTTTTCTTGGCTCCAATGAGCATGCATTTATAATGCTGTTCAGTCTTGCAAATATCAAATTATAGATTGTTATTCAATTATGCTGCAATTTGTGGCTAAAAGACAATTTTCACCCGTGAATTACCATGGAAAGAATGAAAAATGCGTCAGAAACGCCTCAGCGTCAAATATCAAATAATTTTCTTTTCGGGAAGAAGAATGCTATGTTAGTCTCCCCTCTTGTCAACTGGAATCTTTTGCGGCTAATGTCTCAAGTACTTAGTCACTTGCCACTGCATAGTTACGAATCAATACTCTTAGTTTTATTATGTTAAGGCAAAGAACCGGTTCCGTGGTGTCTCACCGCTTCGTCAGATAATGTAGAGCTGTTTAATTGAATAACCATCTAAGTAAAAAAACGTATGCCTCTTGAGGAACCCTCCTATGATGAATACGAACAAATTGTACAAAATTCCTGTGTTGAAGATCTCTCTGCTTTTTGAGTGTGCGCCCAATTTAAGTCACCTAGCATGAGCACCTTGAAGCTTAGTTCCCATGTCGCATTCAATGCATGTCGGCCAACTTTGCCAATACAAATAGCCATGAATCTAAACTTATTAAGTTGGTGGCTCAGTTTTGTTAAAAATTTGAAGCTAAAGTGGACTTTCTGCAAAATCCAGAATTCATTTGAGTGGCCCAAAGTGGTTTTGTGGAAATAATTTGATAAGAATACCTAGTTATAGTTTGCAGCTTTTTCCCTATTTTGACCGGATTAAAAATTAGCAAATTAGTTAGACAGGTGACGTTCTCTACTTAAGCAAGTGTATACACTTGTTCTTCTGGGCTTGATTTCTGCCAGCACTAAATCAAGCATTTTAGCACGGTTATTTCGATCAACGTGGATGAGAATTAAATTATCGTTAAAAATGTTTTCTCCAAATATGCATGTTTTCTCAGAAAATACGCAGAACTTATCAAAAATTTTACAGAACAACTCATATAAAATGCAGTAAATCCCAACCTATTGCTGGCAAAAAAGAGGCAAATTAATTTGGGCCAAATTGGCTAAAAACCAACGTATTGTGAAAAGGACTAAAATTTGGGTTTACAATAACCTTGTTCTCCCTCTGATGCACAGTTTTCTTAAATTATAGACTTTGGCTCACAAAGAAAATTATTTTATTGTTGAAGACACCAAAATTGTGTTAGTATCCTATTTTACTCAAGTAGACATTGGTTTTTTTTTTTTCTTTCTTTCTATTTTCTTTACAAGAAAACAGTCAGAAATGACAACATCGGATAACACTAACTGCTCCAAAATGGGTTGGATTCTTTAATTTTGATTGTGTCCCTCGCATCTGAAGCAAAATTCCACGATAAAATGCGTATCAGGGCATTTAATTTCCAACCTAGCTATTCAATAGCAATTGCATGCCATGCCGTGCAATTTCAATTTCATTCAAATCTTTTTCAGTCATGCCTGTATTAATTCCTTGTCTCAGCATTCTTTTTACAAGTCAACTCTGAATGCATGATTTTAAGATCATGTCAAGAATAAGTCCAATCGTCAAGATTACGTTTTTTATTCACAGTCGATGAAATCGCATCTTTCCGATAGGATTCAACTTCAAGTATTGTAGATGGAAACAATCACAAACTGCACAATTGAACTAAAAATTAGACGCAGTATGTACATAGCTTGTACCTTGATAGGTTTAAACTGAAAGTCAATCAATGTAAAAATAAACTTTACTTTCACCTCCGTTTAAACTTCGCAAAAATTGCGATAGGTTTTTACTCCTGTGCTTCTTAATCTGCAACTTAGTTTGCCCTACCTAGACAGTTTTGTAAAGCAGCATGTAGTAAAAATTAGCATCTCCAATATCTGCATTTTTCTCGGGCTTATCTTGGTTTTTTTATTCGCTGTTCGATTTACATTTAAATCAAAGAATCACAATCGGCAATACTGGTTTTCCTGCTTGAAGTTACTAATTAGATAATCTGCTTTCTCCCTTCGTGATGTTTTAATGTTTATTGTTTCCTCTTTATGCAGGTGTTTGTCATTGAGGAATATCCGAGACAATGAAGAAAAAGATAGCGCTTTCCGAGGAATGTGTCAGATGATAACGGTCAATCCTGCCGGTGTCGTTCAAGATTTTATCTTTTTCTGCGATGCTGTTGCCTCGTGGGTCAGCCCGAAGGAGGATCTGAAAGAAATGTTCTCAAAGGTCTCACTCTAATATACAATTTCTTTTTCTGTCTCACCCAGTCCTTTATCTCATCAAATTAGCTTTTCATTAATTTTGTAGGTAGCATTTTTATCGAGGTCTAGGATCTGGAGTTTCGAATTCCCTCTGAACCAACTAAATATATTGTTCCTCAGTGAACTGTTTGGATTGTCTCTTAATCAACCAATCACATTGTCTCTCGAAAAGCCATTCAAAACGTCTCTCTCTTCTAACCGTTTGAATTATCTCTTTGACCGACTGAACGATCTGTTCCTTTGGACTGAATGACGGATCTATTTCGGTCCATTGTTTTGATTTTATGTGATAGGTGTGGAATGACCCAGTGGTATAGGAAGAACCAAATTGAGCAATCAATGCTAACTACCATTTATTTTGAAATGTTATATTACACGATCATTTTAGCGTTTATTTGTAGTCTGTTTGTCTTCCAGTGCAACCAACTTGGCACTTTCCTCATTATAATTTTTTGTGTGTAGTATAACAATTTTGCCTTTTCCTATCGGAGATCTCACAGAGTTTCTTTTTCTTATGATTCAGACAGTTATTTTTAAAGTCATTAAAAGCTCATACATAGGTTTTACTCAACATTTTCTTGTAAGAGTAAACCAAGTTTATCCTTTTTTCAGCGATATATGATGAGTTATTGGAATATTTTGAGGTGTACAGGATACTAGATTATTGCCCAAAAAAATAGTGACGAAAAGGAACCCTTTTTTGTGTTTTTTGTCTGTGTTTAACTTGCTCTTCATTTTGGTTCTTGTAGATTTTGCATGGATTCAAGAACCAAGTCGGAGAAGAAAACTGGAAACGCTTCTCTGACCAGTTCCCAGCCCAGTTATCTGAGCGGCTCTCTGTCGGTTACGGCCTATGAGAAATTCCTCTGGTAAGTCTCTTGCGCAATTCATTGTTTCTGTGACGAAAAAACGTAATTTCATTTCAACGTCACCAAACCTCTGCTCTAAATGTTTATTTCTACTGGTAAACTAACACACTTTTTTTTACTGAAAATATCCCAGATATTTTCACGGATCACTTTGAACAATCAGGAAAATTTTTGGACAGCTATTTCTCTGTCATTTCTGTGTAAAGAAATATGTGAAGTAGACTTTGTAACCTTGGAGTAGAGCGCTGTAGCTGCCGCTGCCCCCCTCCCCCCCTGGATCAGCTCAATTGAGCGCAACCAGCATCATCATTAGGCTACTCAAGTAAAAAGAAGCCTTCATAGCATCCCAAAAGAAAATTGTCCCATCTTGATTCCTACTTTCCTTGCCAGTTTTCTGTGTGTATAAACCTGATGTTTCCTTAATCTATTTTCGATAGGTTTGTAAGACCAGTTTATGCTGGTTCCTACAGCATTGACGCGATTATTGAATCTATGTTGATAACGACAAGACAAGAGACATTCCTATCTTAATTATGTAATTTATCGCATTTCAATATCTTATCGTACCGCCTTGAACTTTCAATAATCGGCCTACAAGTTAGCAGCACATTCACCCTGTAAACAGGAAAATTTAGAGCCGACAAAATGAGAAATACAACTTGCCATGAATGTGAAGTAATATGAATATTATTAGAAATGACTATCGAGATGAATTCATTAATCAGAAAGTATAAACATCATAAACGATTTTGGAATTAAAATTTCTAATTTGCGCTGAAGAATCGGCTGCAAAATGAAAAAACCGATATGTATTTCTATCTAGAACTCCGGAGGATTCTATAGTTTTTCTCAAGAGAATCCTGTGGAAGTGGGAAAAAACTTTTCCCAGAAAAAATCAGGAAAAATCAGGGAATGAGCATGGTTGAGAATTTTAGACACCATGAATAACGTCCTTGGTCCTGAAACATGGTCCTTCTCCTTGAGGAGAGTCAGATATGTCTTTTTTTCATGAGCAATGTTTGAGATGTATCTTTTTTTCTTTATTTTGTTTCAGGTGGTGTCATACTGAAACGGGTGAAACTGTATCAGGAGTGTATCACCGAGGGCCCAAGTCTTTCGTCGAATCCTGTTGGCAGCAGGGTAGGTAGGGAGGGGGGAGGGTAAGGCACTGCTAACACTCGCGTTCGCGTCGTAACTACTCTATCGTGTTTTCCCGGGAAACACGTCGCGTGAATACTCCACCTTTTTTTCTTAATTTTATTTTGTGATTCGAAAGAAAAAAGGAAAATCGTTCTCTTGCCTCGTCCTCACTGCGTCTCTCAAGATTCAAACTCGTTAATCACTCGCGTTTTTTTTCTTTTTTTTATCGAAAGACCATCGACCAATCTCATTTCGTGTGTATTTTTGTCAATTACAAATAAATCGCTATGTTTCTCGCGGTAGTCTGTTGAAGTCAAGTAATGCTCCGCGTTGTTTTTATCGTGATTTCTTTTTTTTTGTTAACTCTTTTTACTTATTCAGTACCTCGGCTATATTTCGCGATTAAACTAATTAATTTATTTTTTTAATTGTTTATTGTTTGTTTATTTTATTTCTCTTGTTGCAATATTTATTATTTAACTAATATGTAAAAAAATAATTGATGGCACTTGTCAAAGTGGGGACTTTAATCTTAAGATTAAATTATTTATTATTGTTTTTTTCCAGATTTTATCCTTTGTGATTTTTTATGTAATATTCGACCATTGGAACAGTTTTCGTGCTTAAATATTTCGCGGTTACATTCTTATTTTGTCTAGGTTCTTGAGTTCTTTCTTTCTCTCTCTTTTAAATGAAATCTTAAATCCATTCGTATATTTTTATACCGAAAGCCTCATAACTCGAGTCTCGAGTTTTTCTCTGATGATGCCTGAGTGTATTATCACAACATGATGAATGATAGTTAGGTGTACTTTTAATTTTAAAAATATTTACAAATCAATTATGTTTAACGTGTATGAAATATGTTTTTAAGTTCTGATTTTTATTGTTTCTCTTATACTTGTAATGTTAGTGAATCTTTACAAATCTAGTATTTCCACTAATCTGTGATTTTTCTGAATGAGAAATAGCTATCCAATTTTTCCAAAATTTCCTAGGCTTATATTAAGGTAGTACCTCCTCTCAGTATGTTGTTTTTTTTACTACATTATGTAATTATCGGCCTTAGATTCCAACCAGGTTGAGAAGGCAACTGGGTTAAGTGCATTCCAGACTGATAATGATTCAACATCTTTGGTTATCTTTTCCTTGCAGATCAAAAGCTTTTGTAAATTTTTTCTTCTCAATTATCTCATTAATCTTTGAAGTGAATAATCGAAAGCTTGGCTCTCAATGTTTTTTGTAACGTTATGAAGGTTATGCTAGGTTTTGACAGTCTCTGGATGTGCCTAACTCACTTGACCTTCTACAACTTCGATAAATTGATTTAGTGGCTGTAGATTCCAATAAATAGGGTCAGGTTCCCTAATCTTATGTATGTTGAATCACTATCTTTATGTTCCTGAATATCATTTGACGCTTTCATTTATCATCGTTCAAAACACATTGAGTTGGAAATCTTTCAGTCTCAGCCTGCTATCAGATTTACAAGCCAAGGAATTACTAATTTTACAAAATTGTTGCTGAGTCAAGGAAGTCAGGTCTTCACTTTGTGAGGGTCATAAGCAAAAATCTTAGCTTGGAAAAAATCCATGCCTAGTTGAAAGAGCTTATAAAGTTTAGCAGGACGTATACAGGTCTTGAAAACAGGACATTTTATGCAAAACTGTAGAATTTGTAACAGCTTGAAACTTGAAATCTGAAAAAGCATCATCGCTGTCTACACAATCTTAGTCTGTCTCTGGGCTCAACGGTGGAGAGAGGAATAACTTTCAGTGCGGAATCTCAATTTTATTTAATTGAATGATTAATACTGATAGAAAAAAGGTTCACATTCTGCCATTAGCCATGAAATTAATGCCAAAAATTGTCCATTTTGAGTTCTATACTTGCTAACTGCTGATGTGGAAAGCCAGGGAATTTTTGAAATTTTGGTCTCGGAAACCAGGAAAAGTCTGACATTTTTTCTCTCCAAGTTTGTAGACACTGACACTCTGTTCAATCACTGAATAGCTGAGCGTAAGTCGTCGCTCCTCTGACGTAAGGGTGTATCTCGATTTCCATATGAGTTCTGTTCTCTGTATAACTATGCTTTCTGAGGCTCACGTGAAAAAAGAGATGTGCCCTTGCGTCAGAGAAGCGACAAAATTTCCCATGATGACGCAGCCACTAAATCAATCTATTAAGACCAGTTGAATTTTTAAATTTTCCTTCTTTTTCTGCTGTCCGATCTTTCATTGATCAAATTGTTTTCCTCATAATTTTTTTTGTCACAGTTTCCATGTGTTAAAATTTCACCAAGGAAAGCTCTTCGAAAAATTTTCCCCCTTGTCAAGTAATATCAATCCTAAATTGCATAGAGGAAAAATCGATTCAGACTTTTTTCAGAAGTTGTATTGACAGAACCACTTTTGACGAAATAGCAACAAAGAAAATTATGTTATTGACGTAAAAATTTCCAGAATAAATTATTAACATTTATGTGGTGTTGTCAAATTTTATAATGGCATATTTTGTATTTTTTTGTGGGAGGGGGGGAGGGCATAAAAGTTGTCAGGGATTATAAATGAATTGGGAAATAATGGCTGCGAAAATAATATGGCCATCCAGACTTTCATTTATGAAACCCTTGATCACTGAGGCGATGTTTACAAAAAGTAAGAAGTGCTTTTGTAAATTGTATGCCTGACAAAATGGTGGGAAAGATTCAGATGAATTTTTCATTCATACCACTACTACGAGGAATTGAAATAGCTGATTAACATTAAACAAATTGAAAACGCTTTTCATTCTTTCTGTTGTGTAAAAATGAAACCAGATATTGTCCCCTTTCGTAACTTGGCGTTATTTATGCGCACGGAAGCTACTTCTGTTCTGTTTTCTACCTTTCTTCATTTTTTATCTTTTTATTTTTTAAAGGACAACGCACACAGTACCAAGAAATTCAGCGCTGGTTACTTTTCGATTTTTTAAACATAAAATAATCAAATTCCTCCGGATGATAAGCGGCGCAGTGTCTTCACACAAGATAAAACAGTCCCACATCTCCAGTAAAAAACTCATGTAAGAGAGCTGAAAAAAAAATCGCTTTCAGCCTTACTTTTCCGAAGATTGGCACTGAAGCACATTGTGTTCAGGGAACATCATATCAATAATATTGAATTCTAACTGGTGCCGAATTTCCTAGTATTGTATGCATTATCCTCTCTTCTCTATTAATTTTTTCAATGATACATTTATATCATAGTGAGATGTTTCTTTTGAGTTGTATTTTTTTTCTATCGCCACCTTGAAACTTAAATTTTGTATAGATTGATAGTTGGGAAATCACAAGTGAACTTTCTCTTTGTATTATTACTATTATAATTTTCCTCACCCCTAGGTTTTTCAATTATTTTTTTTAATCCCAAGATCAAGTTCAGTTACTTTCATCCTCAAATACGCAGGAACTGACCTAAGTTTACATGTACATGATGACTCATTGAATGATGTTGAAACCTGGAAAATTTTACAAATTTTAATTCCAGGCTTCTCATTCTCTGTCTAAACTGTAAATTTTGTCAACTTCCTAAGCTGTATCAGTCAACATTGATTGAAATCTTTGTCAACATTTTGCCCACTTTTATGCCTGTAATATTAGTGTCATTAATTTTACAAACCAGTGGATTAGATTAGTGTCCTGCAAATAGCAGGTAGAGGAGTCGTTAAGGGAGGTGTGTGTTTCGCACTTTCTATTTGCATATGAAAGCGCTGTTGGTTGCTTATGTTGAAATTAGAGGAGATGGTGGTCAGTTTAGACTTGGTTGGCAATTTTTTGGAGGGTGTTTGATGACATCCTGGGATTGGATAAGATAAAATTTTCAGTGTTGAGAGGCGTGATATATTATGCAGAAAAACAGATCAAAATTTCCTATGACATAGGACAGATTTCAATGGCTCTAGTCAAAAAAGGCGTATCTCCAATTGCAACATCGCAGATTTCATGTCACATTTTATTTTTAAAAAAACGAAAACTAATCAATATTATTACTCAAAATTTCTCCTTAAATCTTGTTTTCGGATGAAGAATATTTTTTGAGAATTTCAGGTAATAATATTCATCAGTTTTTCCTGTAAAAAATAAAATGTAGCTCTCGAAACCTCGCAATGAAGTTAAGTCTTTTTCAATTTAAGCCTTTAATATATTGAGAAATGAAAGGGAAGTATCTTGAGACTTATAGTTTATGATCACTTTAACGATTTTGATTCGTCCTGAACTCGTCTTACACCCTAAAATTTGTAACTATTCTGTACCTCCTGTATTTTCCTCGTTAGTTGCCAATACTGGCAGGCAAACATCAGACTCTTTAACTACAAAGATATGCGTCATTTTATCTTGCTCTTAAATGTCATCGGAAAGTCAACTTCCTGATGACACCTCTCATAGGAAATTTATGTGTACGCTGTTTTTATAGAGGAGGTGAATTTTGTGGATTCTCGTACACTTTGGAAACAATTTAAAGATATGACACTGCTCCAAATGATGAAAGCTTTTTCAGGACCGTAGCTTTTGCATAAATTAGAAAGTAGAAAAAATATAATTTAACTTGGGAATGCTTAATTTTTAACCAAAGACAGGCAGTGAGCTGAAATACCTTTTTTATTAAACTACATCCAGTTTTCATAAAATTTTAGATCCATTTTACTTTATTTCATTTTATGTCGTTCTAGAATTTCCCTTGAGCCAAGCTCAACAACATTGTATTGCTTCTCAGAAATAGCCTGTCATAGGAGAAGGTAACCAAAATAAGAAATACACTAAAACAATTAACTATTGACACATATTATATTAACACCCCCCCCCCCCCCCNAAAAAAAAAATCACAAGAAAAAACTTGCCGGACAGACCGGAATGCTTTAAATTCCCGGACCCCCGCATCAAATACATCAATCGCTATTAAGTTCAACTTAATCAAAGCTCAAAAAATTAGGGAATTAAGATCATAGATTTTACAATTGACTTTTCACTCGGAAAGGACAAATTATTCATTATTCTAAGACCGTTAGTTAAATCCTCTTATTGGTGCTCAAGTTTTTCTTTTCTTTTTTTTAATAGAGTAATTTTGCTAGTTTCTCTGATAAAGCTAAAATTTTTCAGGAAAGTTTCAATTTATTTTCTTCATTGTTTTAAAAGCAGTTCATTTACAATTCCTAGGACAGCTGCAAATTTCAAGTAAGAATGTTCAAAACTTTTTTAAAAAATACATTTTTATCCAAAAAAGTACAGCAATACTCAAATGATTGTACGGCTTTCTTTCGCATTAATACAGAATTAGACTAAGCTAGGTGGGAAGGAATCTTTTTTTTTTTATATAAAGCTAATTTTAGAAACCATTTAAACTGTCACGAATCGATGCTTGTATGTACAAACATATTTATGTACTTGGCTCATTACTGCTATACTTTGTGGTGCTCAAAGTATCTTGAGAACCAAAATTAGGTCTAACAGAAGAGTACTTTGAATTTCCAGTCTCACAAATGTTTCCAAAGAACAGCATCTATAGAATTCACAACTCCTCGAACTCTAGGCCAGGTGTTCAGTGTGTTCTTAATTGTGCGCTGCCAACATCTCTGAAAGCCTTCATGTTGGTTCAATGTAAAGGATAGAAGTGGTCAAATGATTATTTTGTTCTGTAGCTTTTCTTGTAATTATTATTTTTCCTTTTAGCTTATTTAAGTTTGAAGTAGTATACCTTATCATGTATGCATACATAGCTATTTATGTAAAGTTGTTGAAGCGTTTGTGCATGCGCCGATGTTGTTGTAATTTGTCGTACAGTAAACTACCATCAAACTCCCTAAATTTTTAAATTACCGCCTATATTCCCATGTAAGTTGAATCCTCGAGAATAAGGTTGCTACAGTTCAGAAAATGTCAGGGAATTTTAAACGGTCAGGGAAAATTTTTGAGTTATTTCTATTTGCTTTCTAGAATGGGTTTAACGTTTTGATCAACAAATTTAGGCTGGAAACTAATTCAAATTATGTCTTTTTAACCAGCTGGTAGATCTTCATTGTCAGGGAATTTTACCAAAATGTGTCAGGGAAATTCTTTATCTAAGTCCTGTGGCAACCCTGGGAATATCAATAGCACTTAGAGACTTAGGGCTCGGATATTAAGCGCATATTAGGGTCCTTTTTTCTTCTTCTTGTTTTACCAGATCTCTCTCAAATAGTGTCTTTTTATTCTGATAGTTCACTAAGTTGTAGCGCCTATTGTAAATTTTGAATCAAACTTTTTGACCTTATAAATTTAATTTTCAGGAAAAATTTGTTTCCAGATTGTATCAAACTAGGCACCTTGCCTCTCCTTTTTATCAATTTTATGTATATTTTATTTTCTGTCATTATTCTTTACAAAAGGAGATTGCAAAAATTTAAAAATTCAGGTATGTGAAACAAATTGTGCCTTGTGGCTGCTTAAGTGCTTCTAAACTTGTGTGTGGAGTTTACTGTACTTGTGTATAATCTTGTGTCTCTCTTGTAATCTTGCATATTTATTGTGAATATCTCTGCTCTTTTTTGGAATTTTTTAAAATTTGAAAAAATTAATAAAATTGAGACTTAGTTCCGAAAACTTTTTTTATTTTTATTTTATTTTATTTTTTTCATTTTTTTACCACTACATACTTTTTTCAACTCAATGATTTTTAAGCTTGAAGATTACTTATGATTTTAACCAATGTTTCAGTAATTTTTCGACAGAAGATCGGCTTTAAGTGGTCATGTCTCTTAGTGAGCCATAAATGTGTGTGCTCTTTGAAGGTAGGATTATTTTAGACAATGAGGTCTTGAGTGGAGGTAGTGAACCTGAGGAATGGATGATCAATTGCTTGTAAATTATCTTTTCTTATCAAAATTTTTCGGAAAATTTGTTAATTCTATGATCAGATCGTAATCATGCTGAAAAGATGCAATAACTTATCATCATCATTAGTTTGAAAGTCAACTTACCAAGTGTGGAAAAATTGAAAGTGCAACTTATGTTTGGACAAATGTCTTCGCTATTCTCTAAATTTTTAAAGAGTACAAATGTTTATGCTTTTTTTAGAATATTAAATCTTACAAACTGCGTAAAATACTTAATTACACTTAAATAAGAAAATCTTAAACTTTTCGGACACTTGACTGAACTTTCGATGCGCAAGCTCTATTTTTGTACAAAACCTGTAACATATTTCCAGCCTGTCAGTTCAGTCCATGTGAGTGACTTTCCTTCATTCAAAACTAAAATCTCTCAATCTCATGAGGACTCCTCCGTGATTGTTTGGTTCATCGAGGGAAGACCTCACACAAATCGTCCCACTTACAACGATGTCAATATTTCTTTCTTAGATGGGCACTCAAGACAGCTATGATTAAAGGAACGCAACCTCTTCATCCATCAATTGCAGACATGGACATGGAAAAAGTGCGAAATGTCAACATAGAAGCCGATAAACACAGAAGAGACTGTGGCACTTTGACCTGTCATCCGTGCTACAACGATTAAAAATAAGTGAAAAAATCCAATGGAAATAGGTGAAATCGCAGGCGAGGGCATTATTTCTTCAATTTGACCCTCTGCCCCAGTGTGCATGTCTTGAATAATTTGTATCAATATTTTCAATGTTAGCTCTACCTCCTTTGTCATCTTGTAAGAGACAGAAAGAAAAGGAAGAGACAGTTTTGGGAAAACTCCCTGCCCTTAGCACTTTTGCACTACAAAACTTGTGCAACCCAGTCTTATTTAGGAAATGTCTTTCATATTATTAAACACCTGATTGTTGAATAGGCTCCATAAATTCAATGGAGAACATGCTACTAATTCAATGCTTGTCAGGTTATTATCAACAGAGAAAATGAGAACTGTCCTAGTGCTTTAGCATGTCAACAAAATTTGCAATGGCTTCAAGCGTTCACTTTAGTGCCCACAGTGCAAGTTTTACATCATGAAGAATTAAATATGATGATAAGCGAGTTTCATTGCCCAGAACTTAAACAGAGACATTTTCTTTTCTGGCCTGATGCAAATAGGGGATGTACTCTTCTTTCCTTTTTATGTATTAACACGTCAACTGCCATGCTAGTCCCTAGGGACAAGCACTTACGAAAGTCATTCTTGAATCATTTCTGCTAAGTGGAGAGAGAACTGTATCATTGCATAACCTCTCGATTCACCGGCTTCTGATAAATGAGCAGCTGCTACTAAGCGATATCTGACCTGCATTTTGCAATTCAGAACCACAATTCTTGGCTCATATGTGAAAACACTTATGTACAGGGGGAAACCAACGGTACATACGTTGTTTCTAAACTGAGCCAGAAATCGTAGTTTTCATTGTAAAATGTAGCCTATCCATCAAAGTTTCAAGTCTTTTGCACCTCTCTACTTGCCGCGGATTTTAAGACAAACTACGACAGTTAACTTGTTAAAATCTAAAGTGTAAATATTCATGAAAAAATTTATCAGTGCATGAGGCCCATCCTGTTTAATTGAATGTTACTGCTTTACAGTCGCCAAATATTAAATTGTCGCAGCAAGAGAGCCCCTCATTTGCGATGTTTGCAATTTGTTGTAGGAGATGTTTAGCTGAATCTTATTTTAAATTTTACTAAAATAGTAACTCCGATGCTGTGATTTTTTTCTGCAAGTTATTCACTTTTCGATTTTTGAATTTTATACGTTATTTATAGAAACCAAAAAAATTTTCCTCGTTTCATTGGTAGGTACTTTTATACATTGTGAGCCAAGACTGATACTGAGAGTTCCCTCCTAAGTTTGAGTGAAAAGCACAAATTCAGGTAGGAGACAAAACGCCAACGACCACTAGCTGAAGACTGACGTTGAGTTAAGATATTCATAGTTATGATTAGTTTAGGATGCAAATATTTTTTTAAATGAGTACCTGTAGCAGGAAAAAAGTAAGTTACACCTTACATTCAATATTTACCTCCTAATTGCACTGATAAATTGTACTCATGGTAACCTCAAAATTGTACCGTGGCAAATTGTACTCCCGAAAATTGTCTCTTCTTTTTATCTTTTTGCTGATTATTTGGACGGAGTTAAACAGAAAGGAACCAAGCCACATCGGGATCGAACTGAGAAAAAGAGGCTTAAAGTTTGGCTCTTGCATAAGACTCAATGTAAAAGATAAACTTCAAGTTCAATTTCTACAAAATTTGCTCCAACAAAAACTTTGAATTTTTGGTGATAGATAGTAGAGCAGTGGTTGAGTTCAAAACCACTCATAACTCAATTTTTTCCAAAATGCGGTTTGGTTCCTTTCTGCTTAACTCAGTCCATTTGTCCCCCTCATGCAACTATAAGAAGCAAGAAAGAAATTCCTGCAAATCTTATTTCTTGCAAAGAATATGTCTCTAACTATATTTCATGTAGTGCTCTCCTTCCTTTTCGAAGGTAGCAAGTTAAAGAATTAATAGATTTTTCATTGCACGGTAATAAAAGGTATGTAGCTAGTATTTGTCAGTTGAAGAGGAATTGCTCAGTATGGTTTAAGTACCCATTCACTCACTTGTATATGTTATTTTTCCTTGTAATTGTTGCATGCTTCTCTCATAAGTATTGTCAAATGGTAACTTGAAATTATTTATACGTTGGAAAAAAGAAGAAGAAACAAACGTCTAGTCTATTTTAAATGTATTCTGTTCTGATTCTTTCTTCTCAATTGTTTCACTTTTTTTTTTCTTTTTGTCACAAAATTAAAAATGTTTTTGCAAGTGCATTTATGATTCTAATCTGAAAGTGATTGGTGTGAGTATGCTTGTGATTGTCTTTTTATTTTACTGAAGTTTTAGTTATGAATGAATCATCAAAATTTTAAAATTCAAAAATTGGCATCTGTAATTTAATCTTTGAACGAGGTTCTGTCTTCTTATAAAATTTTACATGTTTGATATTGTGCTTGGATATTAAAATAGTATTCTGTACCTACTGTGTGATCCGAATATCTTTTAAGGCCTAGTTCTCCCTGTAACAAAAACTCGTAAAGTGATTATGTAATTTCTGCCTGTTTTTTTTAAAAAAATGATGAAATTAATGAACACTTTTATCTGCATGGCAAAGCCTCTGTCTTCACTTACAGAAAATTCTTTCAGCAGAATATGTGAATGCCTCCCTTCAGGTTGCCAAAATTTTATGCCTGTCTTTCATATAACAACTGATAAAAAGGCGAATAGCATTATGTAAAGGGACTCAGATCATGGGTTTTGCAAAAATATCACAAGTATCACTGTTTTGAGTTTTGTATAAAAATATTATAAGATAACTCGATTAGTCTTCAGAGTAAATCGCAGATTCTAGATAGTTTTTGTCCTTAAATGCCCTTTTCATTTTGCCCTTTAATGGGTATTTCTTTTAAAGAAGTAAATCACCCAAGTGCTCACACTGACTCTTCTTGTTTTTGTTTACCTTTAAAGATAGATAAAATTGTCATAGATTTGTTTCTACTCCGCATGTTTTAATAGTTGATTTTTAATTGTTAAATCGTACCTAGAATGTTCCTTCTTTCATTATTTGCTTGAACAGTCGCAAATATTTGGAGATTCAAATTAGTACATTAATTGTCGTAGCGTAATTTTGTTATCAGTGAAAATAATCAAGTCCCAATTGTAATCCAATCAATTACCCTCATTTTTGTTGATCATTTCTCTTTCCATTTCTGATATTTTTATTTTGTAATCTACCTTGACTCCTTTTTTCTGTGTTTTCTTTCTTCTTTTTTGTCAATAAAATTTCAGTGAACTTTTTTTCTTTGTGTCTTTTTTTGAGGAAAATCAAATTCGCACCTTTTCATACCTGAAATATCTTCGGACTGTAACTAAACTGCATGCCAATTTGATTCCACTCTTGGTATTTCAGGATTGAATACCATGAAATACGAGGGGGGAAAAAGATTAAGAATTATTCAGCGTTGCCAAGTTCACTGTTTTACACATACCATTTCAATTCTAGACTAATCAAGGTTTACCAGTTTGCTTCAGCATCTTAATGAATTAAGTAATGTGATGAAATAAAAAGAAGAATCATAGTTATTTAAAATTCTCTCTTTACTGTTTCCATCTTTCATTAACACTCAGCTATTGGATTCAAGTATGTTAAATAAATGTACGTGGTTGACAAAATTTGTTAAAATGGAGATAAAATATATAAAAATTAACAAAAAAGGTATAAAAAAGCAGAGCAATTGAATTTATCCAGAAACAGTTCAAACCAACAAACTCAAACAAGATCGGAATTAAATCTTCTCGATTCAGATTCCGCCTGAAAAATATTAGTATTTCACTTACACATATATTACACAGGTACAAAACTTATTTACATAGATATGTGTGTACAGAGTTGTAACATGCAAAATATTAGTAAGTACAAGATGTTTCAAAGAAAAATACACCGTTGCGGTGAATATTATCTCGAAAAAAAGAGAAAAATACTGGTGCAAGCTGCACCGTTTTGCACCAAGCTCATCATTTTCAGTTTGTCTACCTGGTCATTCAAAATCAGAGATCTTAAATTTACGATCTTGCTGATGTTTTTTTGAATTGACGACCCTTGTTATACTGCCATGATAGGTTAGATTCTCATGATCAATATGGATCATCAATGCGACTGCTAAGTGTTTCCGTTTCAAAACTATGGGGTGCAGCTGAATCGCGAACCCAGTATCAAATAAATGACTTTAGATACTCCGCTGGCGAATTATGTTAAGTAGTAAAGAAAATAAAAAAGTAGCAGCCTTTCTTAATTTTGATCAACAACACTTGACAGTCATTTTGATGACCAATTTTGATTGTGGTAACAAAACTCTACAGGAAAACATCATATTCGCATTCAAGTGCTGACGAAATTCTAGGAAATGATATTTAGTTTTGGGGAAGTTAAGAATAATTTTCGTTTAAATTATCAAATACAATGAAACAAATTGCGAAAAATATACCTGACATATTCAGAGATGAAAACTCACAACCAGAAAATTGATATTTTATCCATTATAATTTTAATTTTGTAAAATTTGAATGCTAATTC
Source organism: Bemisia tabaci (assembly GCF_001854935.1). Taxonomy (NCBI): domain Eukaryota; kingdom Metazoa; phylum Arthropoda; class Insecta; order Hemiptera; family Aleyrodidae; genus Bemisia; species Bemisia tabaci. The sequence continues at coordinate 925,010 of NW_017548900.1, read as the reverse complement.
GGAATTTTTCTGGAGTATGGCAGGGTAACATGGGATCTTTAAAACAAAATTGAACATAACAAGCAAATTCTTGACCTAGGCGGTCCCCCAAAATTATCCAGAATAGTACTAAAATTACCAGACTGAACAACTTATAAAGTTGCTCTTGGTTTCATTTGAAAGAGGGCATTAAGAGAAAACTATTGAGACAAAGATTAGCTTATTTGAAAAAAAATTGGCCTGGATATGGCAGTTTGAATGAAGAATTTATGACAACCACCTACAATTGTTTTTAACAAATTTTTCTCGCATCAAAAACAACGTCTATTATGAAAATATAGTGAGAGTTTCTCCTTTGCGAGTTGGTCGGATCATGACAATACGAAATTTGACAATGTCTCCATTATTCTTGTTTGTAGAGAACCAAGTTGTAGGAAAGAAAAACGAGACTAACAACTCCATTTTTTTTTTCTGATGACACATTTGAAGACACACAAAAAATTCCTCTAAGGTCAGTATGTCTAAAATAAAAGTTGCAATCGCCCCCTTCCCCAAAATTTACTACCTCATTTTGGTTTGCGCCTTAAAGGTACAGAGATCAACCTGCACTGTTTAAGTTAAATTAGAGTCTTGGTGATTATTCTGATTGTGAGTCCATACAAGTATAAGTCGCATATCTAGTCTCTGGAAGAAACGACTTAAAAGTACTTAAGAAAATGGAGAATTGACCTTTTCTGGGAATGAAGGAGCGGCTTATTTTTGCATTTTTACTTTCAAAGCTTCCCTTGAGGGTAGTGGAAATATTGTTTTTTATTATTCGCCCGGGTAATTTTGTTCCTTGGAAATAAATCTGCCTTCTCTGAAGTTTTGTGCATGCAAAACTTAAAACCAAGGGGAATAATTACGACAAGGAGAGTATTTAACAGGATTCGGCCTAACTGCATTACATGTTGCTTAATTTCCTCTCACGTTTTATTTTGTTGACAGAAATCTTAACACAATGATGCTTTTGAACTTTTTGTTAATTTTCCATCGATTATTATAAATAAATGTACAAAATTTCGAAGTAAAATGTTCCATAGATTTCTGTTAAAAAACAAGACACGAGAGGAAACTAAGCAGCGTCTCATATAGAAAGGATGATTCGGGTTGAATCTGTCCACTTTGAGGTAATAGAATTCAAAAGTTTACACAATGCTTGGTACAAATAAAATTTTTGGCACCATTGGAGGACATCTTTTCTAAAAAAAAAACTAGAGCACGCAGCATGACAAAATATTGCTCATTTTTTGATCCATCAAAATTTTGTAAAAGGTTCTACTGCCACGTACTAAAAAAGATTTCTGATCCGGCAGCTTTTGCAGATAACTCAATGATTACGAAACACCGATGCCTTTTAAACATCTTTGGCCAAAAATGAAATGAATTTTAGCAGTATTTTGAAAATTCAAACCATAAAAAACACATTTTTTGAATCATGTTTACGTAAATATGAAAAAAGGAGATACCTATCTTAAGGATGAATTTTTGAGATGGTGGGAGCAGATTTTTTTTTAAAAATTTGAATGCATCAAACAATGAGCTGCACCCTAATCTTAGGACTCAGCTTTCAATAAATTAATAAAAAAAACTAAGGTATTTACAGGGCTAATAGGAATAAAAATCTGAAAAGAACACGAATAAAAATAACAAATGACAAGAACAAAGTAATTAACTAAAAATATCAACAACTTCTCACGCAGTAAAAAAATCTTTGCCGCAATCATGAAGATAAAATTAAGCATCCGAGCTTTTGAATTAAATGAAAAATGAATTTTTCAGTACTAAAAATAAAATTTACAGGAATGTGTGAGTTTCCTGAGTTAAATACTTAAACAGTCTTTAGAGAAGGCGGAGGATAGTTCCCACGGTAGAGCTTTTTGCCTTCCATCATGCGACACATGCTAGAAAAAATGAATTGTCTTTCAAATAAAAATAAAAGATATAGAGAAGACCAAGGATCTTAAAATAAAACCACTTAGATTTTTTAGGGGAAAAATGTTTTCTTTCACTTTTTCCCATAATTAATGTTGAGCATTGTGATGTGGTAATTTGATGGTTTAGTTGGTATGTGAAATTCTGATCCGCTATTGCATCAACCTAGTCTATTATGTGTTGACGGCAAGGCTAGAAACTGCCCTTCCTTCTCATTCAAGTTTAAAAAGTGAGATAAGTCTACTAAATGAATTTTAAGTTTATATGACCTGTTGAAATGTAAGACGTCCGTGACAGAAATGTTGTATAAGTTAGAATATTACGATTGCACTGAGACAAGACACTTGACAAGTCATACATTGTTGAAACTTGGCAAAAGTAAGATCATGTATAACGGTATAACGGTGACGTCCCGGAAATAAAAATAATGGCCGTTAGGAGAATGACGATTGGAAGGGAGACCTGTCATGTTAAATCATTCAGCATTTCTCGACGGTTATTCAGACGCCAAATACCAATAGTTGTGTCGCTGAAAAAAAAGAAAATGAGAAATATAAATTAGTCATTCACAGCTGAAAACTCCAAACTAGTGTTCAATACAGCTTATGAGGAAGACAGCGACAGTTAATGCTCAATGCTATTCAAGGTTTTTAAACTCGGTTTTAACTATTCACTTGAGATTTAACAATGTTAACGAAGAAGAGAGGTGTGACACTCAGTTCAATAGACGTGGTGCTGGTAAAAACAAAGTGTGGCATGCAATAACTTAAAAAGATTGCACGCCAAAGAATGAGGCTCGCGTCCCTATTTCTGCTGGAAATAGGGTGGTCGAGAAGCTTGATTCTTAGTCCATCTTTTTTCTTAGAAAAGGTTATCTTTCAGCAGCCGGATTGTTGAAACTTTAACTGGCTTTGTCGGGACGATAAGACAAGACATAGCCCTATCTGCACTGTGTAATATATTGATTTTCGATTCTTGTCATGCCGACATAAATTTCAACAATCAGGCTGCAGGTCTGATTTGCTCTTCAGTTGTTTTCGTCCATCAAACGATTAGAAACGATTTTGCTTCGGAGATTTATACTGAATGCATAAATCAGAGAAAGCAAATCAGAGATGGGACTACAAAAGTACTTATTTCGGTTTGCAAAATAGTAGATTTTTCACCACATTTCACGTTTTCAAAGGATGTTTGATCATACATACTGTACACTATTATGTATACATTCTTTTTGCCATTTCGAAAATATTCGCTGATGATTTCTTGAAAGAGGCTGGGTATTATTATCTTAAAAAAAACACTGTAGGAGCAGACATTTTGAAACACCAGTCAAGATACGGGTTTTTTTTTTAATTTCATTGTTTGAGGACTAAGATACTCGAACATAATAAAGCATAGATTATACATCATCATTAGATGGAAAATTTACGATGAAGTTCCAGAGAAAGATAGAGACTTTGAAGCATAGATGAGGCTGATTGGGTATTGAATATATTGATACATTGTCGAAGATAAGCGTGAAGTGCGCCTACTCAAGTAAAGAGAAGTTGACGATGAAAAGCATAACTTTCGTTGAATTTTACCATGGTAGCTATTAATATTTATTGGGTCAGTCTTAAATTAGTTTTAAAACCAAAGAGGGCCATAAAGTTTATGTTGAACTTAGAAGATATCACAGAGCAGCTAATTCAGAGTTTGAAGTAGGCCATCTGATCACCGAGCTATCTAAATTCATGTCGAAACATAACTTCGATACATAACTTTAAAGGTGTAGTGGGGATAATCGGTGAATTATTTATTTTGATCGTAGCAAATTGATTCTTACAAATACTCAAACATGATTCACACATCAAGTCTTTTGTTTTAGTATGAAGTTGTCCATGAAATATTATTTTGAAGTTCAAAGCATGTCAAAAAACAAACCACAAAGGAAAATTTAAATACTAAAGCATAGATCGAGAATCTACAATCTGCAAAAGCACATGAGACTAGAAAAACAGCTTGAGAAAGAAGATATAAATGACAGCGCAAGCACTTTTCGACCTAAGATTTAGTTTTAAGCTATAGCAGTTTGGGGGCCATGTCTGAAGTAGATCTTGAAGTTTGAGGTAACACTCTAGAACCACATTAATCATGCAAAGAAAAAAAAAATTGAACTTCAATCGAAGGTAAAATTGACAAAACCTCTTCATGATGAATGTATAATATTGTGACTAGAGGTCACTTTACAGCAATACATTTTCAGCTATCTTATACACCACTCTTTCCTTGCTCTCATAAATAGGGGCTCATGAGAAGCAGGACCTATGGATGTTCAAAGCTTGCACTATCCATTGCATACTATTGAGGTTCAAGAATTAAGCGAGGATCCATGTGTATCCACAATAGGATGTCCCAAAATGAAATTGACTCTCAGAAAGTTCCAATTGCAAAGGCTAAACAGGTGCCGTTTTGTTAAAAAAAAAAAAAAAAAAAAAAAAAAAAAAAAAAAAAAACTTTTTGAACAATTGGAAGATTTTGAATAAGATCTTAGTGATACCTGAAGGCAAGATTCTAAAATCATAATCCAAAAATTTTGCCACTTAAAAGTTGTCAAAGGCGTTATTAGAGCTACAGATCAAAGCAATTTAAGCGAGAAAAAAAATCACTCAACAAAAAAGGAAAATAAGAAGCAAACAGCAAAAAGGCGAGAGACACATTGCATCAGACAAGGAAGAGAAAAATCAAGAAAGTAATTACCTTGAAAGTAAAGTGAGGCAAACTCTACACACACTTGGAATTGAAGGAAGAACGTTCCCTTAACCGATTGACCAATAAAATGAAAAAAACTGAGGTATCGAACTGACAAAGTGCAAAAAACTTGTGAAACAAAATGTAAATGCCCGAGTCGATTAAAATAAGAAACTCCTAAGCTCACAAAATAAGAAAAAAGAAAGAGCTTCTCTAACATATATGCTTTTTTTCTCTTTTATTTTTTTGTATTTTTGTTTCAAGAGGTTTTGAGCTCATTATCTTGATTAACATTATATTTTCAAATTTTGGCTAATTTGGTGTGTTTTCCGAAGGAAATACGCTATTGCGATTTTTTTTTTTCACTTTCCTCAGATTGTTGTGAAACCAACCATTCAACTTATTCCGTGTCACTGATTAGGAAAAGAAGAAACTAACTTCATGTGCCTTTGAAGTTTGTTCCGATGCCCTTACTATCATAGAGGAAACTATTGACTACTTTGCAAAGAAGCCAGAGACAGAAAACTTGGGAAAAAAGACTTTTATTAAAATTATGAAAGACAAATACAATTGGATGAGGAGTCCCTCAACCATATTTAAGGGATAAAGACCTAACTATCAATGACAGAAACTTCCCTAGATTCTGGGAGAGGAAAGTTTTCTTGAAGCTCGATTGCGAGCACAATTTTGACGGTAGTCAGATACATAAATACGATAAAACAACGAAGAGATAACCGAAAAAGAGGAGGAGCAACTAAAGATTGAGATCGAAGAGCCGACCAGTTGACATTGACATTACAGAGGACGACTCAGGTAGCCGCCAAAGTTTCACTTCCCCACCACTGAAACACAATTTACAAACCATGCTATCGGAAACGCTCTTTGATACAAAATAGCAGACATTTTTAATATCTTCCTTGAAAAAAAAAAAACCCTTGTTGACTTAGTACCTTCATTTAAAATATTCTGAAACACTGATACTGAGAAATGCCCTTCTTGTACCCAGCGCCTCACTTCAGAATGAAAGTTCCGGTAAAATTCAAAGCCAAGTATTGAAGGGTTTTCCAGAAAATTTTTACATGATTGAAAGAATTCAGCAACATCTAAATGTTCAAGCAGCACATTTACCCAGACCTACAGTTGTTTATTAATAATTTTATGTGTAAAGTAAAATGTTCTTCAAATTATATGCTGTCAAACGCTTTTTAAGTCTCCTGTAGAGTTGCGTTAGAGATAGACAATTTCCAAAATTATAAATTTATTTGCCTCAAAGAAAAGTAGGTCTGTCAAAAATCATCCCAAGTTGTTGATGTGCCGCAGAATAAGTCAATTTTTGCTAAATTCTCATATTCGGATTTCACTTACCGAAACAACACTTACTCACTTACTTATGAAATCAACATAGAGGGTTACAGAATATGATGTCCTATGATAGATATGTTTCTACTGACTGAAACTACTAAAAATTTTGTTCTTGAGACGTACGCTATGAAAAAAACAGGGAAGATTTAAGGCCATAATACCAACAAGGAGGTTGATGAGTTGTGGTTCAACTGCCTTTTCTATGTTCTGCGAAAAATTTCGATAGTCTTGAGGCATAAGTACTTGTTAAAAAAAACCCGTATAACTGCTAAGAAAAGATAGAAGGAAAATAATGCCAATATGGATAAAATAAGAATGCAATATATGTTACGTTAGAGGAAAGACAAGAAACAAACCACCCCAAGAGTGCATATGCATTAGCTAAGGATAGCTAAAAATTTCAAGTTAATAGCTAAGAATATTTGGAGGAAAATTTAAAAAAACTGAAACTGCAAGAACTCAAATTAAAAATTTAAAGCGGATACTTACTTGGCAGCTGTGAATACTAGGGAGCTATTTGTGGCTATTGCGTTGATTGACGATTCGTGTGCTTTCATTTCACCTAGGAGAGAACAGGTATCGGAGGACCACAGTTTCAAGGAACCACTTCGACAGACGGACATCAGCAGTGGTTGATTAGGAACATATGCCAGTCCGCAGACCCAGTCTTTGTGGGCATTCCTCACAGACTAATAACAGAAAATACGTTGAAAACATCATTAGGGAAGAGAGGTAAGTTCTTTCTTTGATCCACCCAATCCTCTGAGCCCATAGCGTGCGAGATTGAGCGGAAAAATTGCTTTTGAGAGAATTTTTGAGAATAAAAGTCCCTTAATGCCCGTGAGTCCTTTAAAATCAACACTAGCATTACATCTCTCTGACAACACTAGCATTACATCTCTCTGATTTTACAAAGTCAAATTTTGAAGGAAACTTGTAATTATTTTTTGATTAAACTCAAGTTTTGATGAAAAACTTCATTTTATTTAATGAAAGGAACACCAAAGCGTTGGATGAAATATCGCTTCGCTTATGAAAATAATACAAGTGACACTCACGTGTATTTGGACTTCTTGATCGATGTCCCATTTCTTGATACAGGAATCACGAGATCCAGAGAAGCATATGTTATCCCTGACGACTAGAGACTGGACTCCATCATAATGGGGAGGTTCAAAATTGATACGGGGAGCACAACTGCCTCCTGTTTGATGGGCTACTTCAAAAACCTGAAATTATCACAAATAACTAGTAGCAACGATATAATTCATGAACATTGCAGTTCTTAGAGCTGCGGTCAAGAGCTAAAGATGTGTGACCAACAATTAGGTAACAACCTGAAATGTCACATTTTGAACATGCTGCTTAGGGGTTCCCATATGACCGACCAAAAAAAGAGATCTCGGTTTCCAAAGTCGTCAAATCTTTTGGGAAAAATGTCATGATGAGTCAAAAAATCAAAATTTAAATTTTTGACTGAAAACATTTCTCAGAATCTTACAGAAAAGGTTGCCTGCTACTTGGCTTATTCTGAAACCAGTGTGGGGCAAAAAGGTATTACAACTGGAAATTTAGAGCTTCAAACATGAAAAATCGATAGTTAGGGTTGCTTCATTTTCATGTTTGAACTGAAAATTTCAAACTTTCATAACTTCAGTTTGGTTTGACATTCTCTGATGTTTTCCATGCTACATTATTTGTAAAATACTTTCCTTGCTGGTAGTACTTATATCTTAATTTCAATAATTTTGGCAATAGGATCTCTTTTGATGTAGGCAATGATGTGCACAAAGAAGTTAGTGCGTAGTTATTTCAAACACTTGGAAAGAAGATACAGAGTTCTAAAAATTGGAAATTACATCACAAACAATAGAGCGAAAAATAACTGAAATCCGTGAAAATGAAGTTGCCATTTTTGGTGCTTGGCTACAGAAATAGTCCGGAGATCATGCTCCAAGTGACTGAAAATAATGATGAAATTAGGAGAAGACAAATTTGGAGTGGATATTTCAGGATCCACTCCGAGGGAGCTTTTGAATTTTCAGGGTCAGAGGGGTAGAAAAGATAAACAAATTTAGGGTCTTAGATCTATCGATGGCCGATTAAAGCATACCTTAACATAATGATCCTTTGAGCCGGTGACCACTCTGTCCTCACCGGGGGTAAATTCATCCACAGCCAAACACATCACAGCCGCTGTATGCCCGCCAACTAATTTGCCTATTGTAGCATACCTAGGTAAAAAAGATCCGAAGGGTAATTACCAATATTTTGGGGAGAGACTTTGACAATTTGTTTAACCTGAAATGGGTCAGATGTAGTAATCACATAATCTTGTTTTGATATTTTGAGCTTACAGATCATAAAAAAACAATAAATTTGTATAAACGCCTAGTTTCCATGCCCAATATTAGTGTTAATATGACTCTTTAACAAACACCATGCATGGCATCATCTACCATAGTAGTGCACATACCATCGCTTCTCCCACTTCAGATTAATCAATTGGTTATATACACATTGTATCTTTGGTTGTTTGACTTAAAAAATGGATGACACCAAGGTGAAAGAGATCATGGTATGCACCACTGCGGTGGAGGACATCATGCACTATGTTTTTTGAAGGGTATTATCTCTGTTAATATAAGACATGTAGACTTTGGTGTTTAGACAGATGCTACTATTTTGATGACCTGCAATCATCAAAGCAGCTTGCAAATTCCAAAATTTTACGAGGAAGTATTTGAAAATATGTAGCTCTAAAAGTATGTTCCAGGCGAATATCGCAAATCAGGAGACAAAACAACTGGCTATATTCACTTGGACAGTACTTTTGGAGTTATTTCAAAGCGTTTCTTGGTTAAATTTTATGCACAAATGCCTGATTTACATTTGTGATGTGAAGCTCAGTAATTTTTAATGAATGTCCGAAGATCCAGAAATTATCAATTGTTCGACTGACTATCAAATCAGAGATCAACTCTCCAAATTCTCAAGAACCATATCAATAAACAGACAAGGTACCCAAGAAATTATCAACTTTTGGCGGATATAACAACAGTCCACCTCATTATCCCCTACTTGGCACGATTTGAAGACATGAGGAAGTCTTTGAATCTTAAAGGGTGAACAATTAGGAAGAAAATTCCATACCTAGAGTATTCCAGAGACTCTCAGAGGAGCCTGCCATCTCTTAAAAGAGTATTCCAGGATAGCTTGAGAGCCTGACAAATGATACAATTCTGATTGATCCATTTTGAAATTACGTCACAAATGATTCAGAGTAAAAAACTTACCTTCGCATATCCCACATTTTGACCTTATCTCCTGCGGCGGTGTATAGGATTTTACCGGAGCTGTTAATAGCGATATCGTTCACTTGCGTTTCTCCGGTGGGCATTTGTGCTGTGTTCATGTGGCCATTACTTACAAGCCCCGATGACCTGAAGAAAAGATTCTATGTTAGATAACGAGAGCATTACAATTAAAAAATCATTGGTAAAATTGAAAATCTTAAAGGAAGAGTTCCAGGGATTTGTTTGTCACAGATTTTAGACACTCTTCATTGGACTCATCTGCACATGATAAACCGGTTGAGCTTAAAAAATTATCTTCATTTGAGAATTCATTATCAGTATACTGCACTCTTGCCAAAAGTTTTCAACCTGATAATGTTGTTGTTGTTGTTGTTGTTGTTTTTTTTTTTGTTTTTTTTTTTTTCAATTTTTGCTATTCACATATTGCGATGAGGCGCTTCAATGTGAGTCAATAGTTCAACAAGTATAACATTTTGAAAATTCAATCCTATTTCCTATTGAAAAAATACTAATAATACACACAAGAAAATGCTTTTATTAAACTTTTCTTTCTCCTGAGGCTACAGAAATAAAAACGCGCATTGAGAATTTACTGACCCCTGTTGAATGCTCGGTTGCTCACAGACAGAAATCTCAGACTGTAGCGTTGCAATTTTCCCAAAATATTATATTTAAAAGGAAAACTGATTGGCATTGTCTCCAAAATTCTACTGATTTTTCTCCACCTTACACAGAATATATAGATAAATTTCAGACAGGAATACTAGTTTTTGAGACAGTTTGAGACATCATGATCAAAATACATGTTTTTAATTTTCACCAGCATTATAAAGCTGTGGATAGTTTCGGAGGAAATTTTGAAAACAGATAATACATAAATTGCATTCAAATATACTTGGGAGTGAAAGAAGATTTGGCGATAAAAACCTTAAAAAAGCACAAATTGTACGGAATTTGAGTAAAATCCAGAGGAGAAGAATGTAATTACCACAGCGTTTTGATACACGAAGGACTCCGCAAATCCCAAATTCTCACTTGAGCAGAGGAAGCGCTCAGAATTGTTTGAGTTGCCTCATTATATTTCACAGCCACGACTATATCCCGTCCGTATAGGCACTGCACTTCTTTGCCCTCGTGCAGATCCCAAACTTTGACGGTTTTATCTGGAAGAAAAATGTAAAATCCGATTAAAAATCAAGCTAAAGTAAACAAAACAAAAAAATAGAGCGATCAGAATCATAGGAAAACCCTTTTATCCTATTTCACTAAATTCATTTAAAAAATTGTTGTTAACCAAGTCCATAATTTTTAAGCTTGGACAGACGTTAAAAATAAAGTAAGGGGTGTGAGGGTTGCCGAACGATTAGTATCTAGAATTTATATACATTTTCCAAATGTTGCGATTCAAAATTTTTTGAGACCATTAAAAGTGTTTTTATCTACTACTTGTACTGTCTTTTTCAAGGCCTCTCCAAGGCCGTGACCGTGGAAATTGCGGTTTTTTGCACATTAAATACATGATGGTAGGAATGACAGCAGCAACATTGCTGCACAGCATCCACAAATACATTATAAAACAACTGTGTGAGGGTTGGAAAATTTACTTTTCAGTCCCACTTTTGTCACCATTGACACTCACAAACTTCCATTCCAAACACTCATCTTGCTCAAGCGGTCATTAAAATGTGAAATAAAATAATACGGATTTTTAGCTGGCGCCAAATCTCTTGGTATTTCGTGGATAGTTATTTCATCACTTGACCTCATTAAATCAGAGACTTTGAGAATTGAAACGGGCAAAACATCTTTTTTTTCTTTTCAAGTCTTTTATTCATTTTGATTTCAATAGTGTTTATGAGATAAAAGAGAAATGAATACTCTACCTCGGGAAGCACTAAATAGTAAGTCCTCTGAAGCATCTAGCGCAAGCACGGCTCGAGCATGGCCCGTAGCTACATGCGTACATATTAAAGGTGACCTAACGCTTGCCTGCAAATTAAAATTAAAATTATTAGGATTTTGACAAGAATTTAAGGGGAGACTTTGTAAAAAATTTTCGGTTTCAGAGACTGCCGATGATGAGCGAAAACAGTGCCTTTAATCTTACAACTGAGAAACACAAAACATTTCAATTTCAACAACACATAAATATAGTTTTTAGAGGCAAAGAGATAAATGAGCTATTTTATCTTTTGAATCTTGAATTGGTATTAAGTGAAAAGAATGACGAAAAATTTTTGTTAGGGCACTCAATATTGAAAGCGATAATTTTCAGACATTTGAATGACAAAATGTTACATCATTTGTAAATCGATTGCCCAAGTGCAAAACCACGTACCTCTGTTTGTGGCACATGTGGCATTAGGGTGTTGCAGAACGCTGGAGTGCTTTGTTGGAGCGACTCTTATGTATGAGGGTCGTCCAGATAGTAAGTTTACCTGTTCAATATCTCCTGAACTAAGATAGGTAGAGAAAATCTGTAAAAAGTATTAAAAAGCCACTACTCTAGGCTCTCTAACGCGCTATAGATTTTTAAATTTGGCTTGATAGAATTCTAGGAAAAAGGGTTTTTCTGAACCCACCTCCTCTCCGCACAGGTCCAAAATTTTACGAAGCTTCCTTCGCAAGTGAGCCCCTGTGTCGCTCATGGCCAAAAAGTGGCTTATAGGTGGTTGAAACACATGAAACACAAAAATAATGACATTTTCCAACAAGGAAATAGCAGGATTGACCGTGTTTATTTGTATTATTGGTGGGTTCGGACTGCAGTACATGGAAATGTTAAGCTAAATTTAGTCAACTTATGGAGTTGTAACGCTGAATTTGGTTTCAGTGTCTGAATTGGGCTCTATTATTCGTTCTCTTGCCAAAAAAGGTGACCCTAGCTGCTCAAATTCAGGTTCATTTATGGTAAAAGAGTTGTAAAGGCTGCATATTTTTCCAAAAAATGCATCTTTGACAAAATTTCTTCAAGAACGGGCAGGCTAACTTGAATTCTTATGAAGGATTCAGTTAGCTGGTGAGAATTAACGTTCACGATTTTGTAAACTTTTGCTCGGATGCAACTGATTTTGAAGTAAACACGGCTGATCCTGAAATTTGTGTTGAAAAATGTCCATACTTACGTATTACATGTGTTTCAACCACCTCTAAGCCACTTTTTGGCCATGAGCAATAGACACAGGGGCTCACTTGCGAATGAAGCTCCGTAAAATTTTGAACCTGTGTAGAGAGGAGGTGGTTTCAGAAAAAGCCTTTTTTCTGGAGTTCTATTATGCCAAATTTAAAAATCTATAGCACGTTAGAGAGCCTAGAGTAGTGACTTTTTAATGATTTTTACAGATTTTCTCTACCCATCTTAGTTCAGAAGATATTGAACGGGTAAACATACTTTCTGGACGACCCTTGTATGTAAGCATGAATAATTTTTTACAGCCTGACATTCCATCAAACTTCAGAGAAGAAAGATACCTTAGGCAAAATGAGCGAGAATTGTGAGTTACTTACCCTCCCTTGGTAGACTTGGATGACGCCCTTGCCTCTATGCTGGTCGTTCGACACGGTGGTTCCGGACGTAAGACGCGAGAAGACGTTCTCCTCTCTGCTTGTCAATCTCCGGTAAGTCGGGGGTGAATTAGGAGGGCTCTTGTCCAGACCCTGATCCCTGTTAGTTAATTAGTGTTACAGTTAGTGGGATGGAGACATTACAGTAAGCATTACAGGACAAATCTAAATCTCAAGTTAAGTGATTTGATGCTTCCGTTTATTGCACTAGCAGGAAACGGACGGATTATTAAAAAGCCAGTGAATGAACAGTTCGGTGCATGTAATCATGTCAGAGCTGAGGTAATTATGACTCACTGAAGGGTTTGCAATTACGGTTTTCTATTTCAGGGACAAACTTACAGTTCATATCTGCATTCTTATGTCCTCTCAGTAAATTATGAATGCTGAGAATGATGAGAAAAAATGTAAAAAAGTCGGGCAAAATGAGCCATTAGGAGAAAAATTTAGAATTAGTTGACTGGAACACAGCTTTATGGGGTTGATTCTCAATCATGTGGTGTAAAAAACCCTTAAAATTCCAAATATTGACTCCTTTGAAGCATTTCAAAGGTAGTTTTTTCGCTTCCCCGACCAATTTAAATTTTCAACTTGAAGCCCACTTTGCCTGACTCCATCATAAAAGTGCCTAGCAGGAATATGGCAAGTTTGAGACTGAAAATCAACGCACTCGATGCAAAACAGTGCTTTGATTAATTACTTGAGCTTGGAATATGACTTAGAGATAAAAGAATTTTAAAAGTTAAGGGGATTAATGGTAATTTTAGACTAGTTTTAGAACAACATCATTATACAGCATATACAAATGGTGCTTTTAGATACATATTTACAAAACAATTAAGGCTCTCATTTAAAAATATCTACACACAAGCAAAACAGGGGAAGGTTCTGCTGAGAGGAAATGGGTCTCTCTACTTTTTAATTGTTGATTTCACAATTTTTAGAGCAATACTGCTGCAATCATGTTAGAGGGTGAAATTTAATACCGCAATTATAAATGAGAAATGACCCTGACTCACATGAAACACATGGGAAGCATGATTTTCCTGCAAAGGAGGAATGAAACTATGGGATGAACTTCAGATAAATATGAATACTTAAATACGGTTTGGGGAAAAGTTTCTAACATCTAACTACAAGAGAGAATATACGTATGGTACAGAAAAATAAAATTCAAAAGACAGTCTAGACAAGAACAGAGGCATGACGTCTTAAATAGTTTTCGTCACACTACGAACAAAAAACCAAAAAAATAATTATCACATGCACAAATGGAAAGAAAGATGAAGAGGGAATCCCATTCAGACTGGAAATGAGTGTTTTCTTTACATTATATCCATAGATCCTGGGCGCATGATCCAAGAGAGAGTACATCTTGGGGTTGGATTTTTTAAAGAATGGTTGCTTTTTCTCATTGGAAATTAAAAATACCACAATTATGAAATCTCCTTGCACAGTTAGCGAACCATGGAGCACGCTTTAATCTCCTGGAATAATATGTAAAACTTCCGAATTTCACAATTGGCTGATGCAATTTTGAAAATATGATCATGCCAAAATTTGGGAGGGGTAAGCTAATGAGACACACAAAAAAAAATAAAAATAAAAAAAAATTTTAAAAAATCAAGAATGTAAAAGAAGAAGGGGCTTTTTGTGATGTTTTCATGACTTAATGCAATCTCTGCTGTTACCTTGGCTGCTATTTCTGCAGAGATAATGGGTTCCAATTGAAAAATAGGGGGGAAGGGACATTTATTACCACTCAAAACCTGCGAAAAATTTATTGAGAGAATGGTTCTGGCCAGAGAAACTATTTCTACAGATCATAGATAAACACAAAGCTTAGTAAACAAAAAAAAACATACTTAATTTAGAACGTTCATGGATAAAAAAAAAAACCCACTAAACTCTGAACAAAATATATTCTGTAAGAGAAAACATATGCAAAAGGAATGAAGATACAGCCGTGAGCACAAATCTCTACATTCTTTGCAGAAAAAAATACAGAACTTGGGGTCCAATCTAAGATTTTTCGTTTTTAACGTAGAATGAATGAGGAAATTAAAAAAAAAAAATGGAAGCGCTGAAGGTCAAACAATGTAATTTTCTGCATCCAAACGCTAAATGTCCCCATATGTATGCATCAAATGCAAGTAAAGGGAAAAAAGAAGCACATTGGGAGACAGTAAGGAATGTTGCTGCAAACCAGGGGAATAAAAAACTACAGTAAACATACTTTTTATCAGGCACATCAACCATTTGATCGACAAAAGAGCTGAAAAGAATCATATAATATCCTTCTAAGAAAATGAATGTCAGGTCCTATCTCTACTTTACTCAGAAGTTAGTTTCAAAAGCATGCAAATTGATATAACTACCGACAGGAGACAGATAAACAGGATGCAATAAGGCATGGTTAGTAATACGGACACTCACATAGAGCCAGATTTGCCAAGCAGATTTGTTGAACTGTTAATAACGAAAGTATTACGTCTTAACCGCGGCGAACTGGGTGGTTCGAAATTTCTCCGACTCAGCACTGGCGAGGGCTTTAGCAGGTCTGGTTTAGTATACAAATTTCTAAAAAAGAAATACAGAATGAAAGAAAGATATGTAATATGACAGTAGAAAGATGAACTTAATCAACTCAGTGAGATTCTCAGTAAAGCTTAATTGAAACACACAAAGATTAAATAAGAGCAGAGAATGGTTTAACACATTAAAATTTCCAGTTCGGAGCTCAGCACAGCTTTAAAGTACCAGACTACAGATGAGTTCCTTTCTCCGGGATGCATGGAAAATTGGACCTTTTAATTTTATATTATGTGATTTGAAAATGTATTCATTTGTTGAATTATTGTCTCCTAGGAAGTATGAAAAATTTTAAATCAAATTTTGATTTTCTAAAAAAAAAAAAACATTAAACCTCAGAGTATAAGATGTGTTTTTACATTTTATCTCATATCTTGGGTGCTTTTAATTTTAATTTATCACGCTTGTCCTCGTCACTAGATACAAAAATATTTTGGTTTGTCCTGTTTAAATTTATAGTTAGAAACTATTTTATACTGACACCCTAGCACAGGGGCTCTCATTCCCAGAAGATGAATAAATGTGTCTTATGTTTTAACATATGATGTCTGTCCGTTAGGGTAAACACACATTTATATCAATTTTTATAAAGTTCATTAATTTTGTTCCTTTTATGAATGCCTGATACAATAATGAGTGAAAAGCAGGATTTAAGCCCTAGTCAAAGAAAAAAGAAGACCTTGGCAAGATGTCACAGAGTGTTTTTGGTTCATTCATTTATATTTCTAATAGTATTGCATTGTATTTTAAAATGCTTTGTCGATCATATTTATTGAGGATCATGCCACCAGGCAGCACGCGAGAGGTTAACGAATATGAATCATTTCTTGATGAATTCTGATGGATGAAGAAGAGACGAAAATATTGAACTTGAGGTTCACTAAGCTTGATCCATGCTAGCTGAGCTGATGATTTAAAAGGTATGAAAATGACTGTTTCTGTCTTGTGTGAATCACCGCAAAGGCAACCTAGGCTGACATCGTGCAGCAAAGCACCTAAAATCTCAAGCTTGGTGTACTGATGTCTAAACCCACCCAAAGGTCATAAAGGTCTGAAGTGCCGAAGTTCTAAAAATTCTTGAACATGAAACCAAAAAATTTGGTGCCAATTAATTAAAAAAAATTTCCCGACTAAGGTCATTCGGAAACCCTGATGAAGTCATAAACCACCAAATATTCATACTGAGTTGAAAAGATGGACACATAGAAAACACATTAGATAACTTTAAAGAGAATCATGCACCCCCCCCCAAAAAAAAAAACATGTAATACATGCACTCAAAGCATAGTCGCTAATATACTGTCTTGATAATTTTATGTTGGAGGTACAAAAATTACTGCTGCTCAATCTTCTCTTTATTATTACAAATAGTTGTACATACTTATTACAAATATGTAGTTGAGTTGTTCAGGGAGTCACATATTTTGTAAGACACACGGCAAAAGCCTTTGTGGGTTGATTAAGTGACATTTTAGGTGAAACACAATCTATTCTGACACCATCATCATACAAATACTACTGGATCTTATATTCATAGTGCTCATAATTGTTCTGATGTACTTCATCTAAATCCTCATTATTTCATTTTATTTTTTTGATAAATAATTGAATAATTTTTTTTCCAGATGATCGTGATAAAATCCTTTAAATATTTTTAAAAGATAGTGGAAAAATAAAAAAAAGGGGGTCGTGAAAGTTTCGAAGAGATTATATCATTAAAGAAATGAAAAATGTAAAAAAAAAGAAAAAAGGTAAAACGAAAAAACAAAAAAATCTAATTGGTGCGATAACTTTTGCAAATGGCACACATATAAACACATGAATTAGAATTTGGAAGCACATAGAAAGTAGTTGATCGATCTTACTTGTTGGCGGCTGGGACAGAAGGAACTCGCATGATGCTCGCTTTATGAGGCGGCGCCATCAATATATCAGGGCCGGAGAGACCGTTGTCTGCATCACCCAAGAGCTCTACAGGGGGAGGTTGTTTGCCAAACAATAAATCTTCCTGGTAAGCGGAGCGCCGTCGGTGCTTTCCAGATGCAGGACTAGTAGGAGCAGTAACACTTAGAGGCTTCAAATTACCACTAAAAAAGAGCATATTGTTTACTTTAGACATTTACTCAATGATTCTCATAACAGAAGGATAAAAGAAATCTTCCCTAGGTGTAATGGGTGTTAAAAAAAAGTGTAGAAAACAGCCAATATTTTGCTTTTCAGTTAAGGTGATTTGATGGACACTATATTTTGTGTCAGACGGCATGCAATGTATTGCATTAATTGATTCCATTTTTTCAGCTACTTGCCATTTTCCTCGAATTTTGAGATTGCAATTCTGTTGTCAGGAGACTAAAGAATTCACTTACCAATTTTAACAAATAAATACAACGTAATAAACGCGTGGTTTATTCAGAGGAAAAATATCGCATTCGAGTGCAGTTTCAATGTCAGCATCGAAAGCGATATTTTTCCTCTAAAAAAAACCACGTATTTATTACATTGAATTTGTTTGTCAAATTTGGTAGGTGAATTCTTTAGTCTCCTGACAACAGAATTGCGATATCGAAATTCGAGAAAAATGACGAATAGCTGAAAAAATGGAACCGATTGATGCGATACATCGCATGTCTTCTGACACAAAATATGGCGTCCATCGAATCACCTTAAGCTTGAAACTCCACTGCACAAAAGTTGCTGAAGTAACATCCTGGTTGTTATAAATCTGCGCTACAGCTCTTGAATGTTAATCTTGACGCTACGGTTCTTGATTCAACACAGCTAGGATGTTACTTCAACAGCTGGAGTATCCATAGTAACATTCAAGAGGTGTCACGCAGATTTTTAACATCCAAGATGTTACTTCAGCAACTTTTTTTCCCGTGTCATCTCTTTTTTCTTGGAATTGGCACATTAAGAGTTTTATTTTGATACTTGATACATTCAGAAGATTTTGCCGGATGTTATTCTTGAAACTGATGCATTAAAAAACAAAAGAATTTCACCAAAGTCAAATCCGGGGCAAAGAGAGCCATTTCTTTTCTTCTCATTCCCTCATGTTTAAGGCTTACTAATCCTTCTTTTAAGTGAGTGAGAAGTGACAGAAGAAATTTGGCATCATCTAAAGTTCATACACCATTTTTTTTGGCAATGAGGTATAATAAACTAGTGCTACTTAACGAGAGTTCTATTCAGAGTTATACTCACTTATCTTGAGTTGGAGAAGGAGACCTAGAGGACGCGGCTGAACTATTACAGCTATCTCGTAGACCCGGTTGATGACTACCATTGCTAGTAACACTCGCTACCATCACAGCATCATCCCTGTCCAACATGTGTTTAAGTAGCTGTTGCTGCAGTTCATTATCCTTTTCGATTTCTTTCAAGCGAGCTTCCAGTTCTTTTACGGCTGCTTCCTTTTGCGCTGCTAAACATGAGTGATGCAACGTTGAATTATACAATTTTTCTATTAAGTAAGAGGCTTCGCTCAGATCCTGGATACCAGAAACCAAGTCGGTGCTGTCCAGCACGACTTTAGAGTCTTCGACTTCGATGATGTTGCGCTGGACTTCTTTAATACTATCGTGAATGTAGTCTAAGTTCAATTGCAGAGTTTCGATTTCTTCTTCGATATCGGGAATGCTTGGATCACGGGGGTTCTGCCTTTTCACTTCGTTAAGTTGTTTAATTTTTGATTCTTTATCCTGATGCAACTCTTTCCGTTCCGCCATTAGCCTTTCCATATCCCTCTCTAGAGCGACGACTGATTGTTTGTTCAGAGTATTTGTGGTGATGTTCTTTTCAAGCGACTGCCACTTATGTTTTGCGATTTTGGGCGAGACCGTTGTTGTGTTGCCGTTAACAATTTTAGAGGTTAAAATCCTACCAGCTGCTTTGGTGCTGAGACCTCCTCGGGCTTGCTTTCGCAGGGCGGTGACTTCTTCCTGCTTCCGTTTCAACACGACATCTTTGACTCGTTTTTCAGCTTCCAACGATCGGATCATGTTCTCCGCTTTCCTGGATTCTTTCCTCAACTGAGCAATTTCCCTATTCCGTCGCATTTCCATATCCTTATGCCTTGTGTTTTCTTCTTTCATTTTGTTGATTAGTTTCACTTTGTTCCTCTTCATATCCGCAACTTCTAACCTGAGGGTTTTAATTTGATTTTCATACTGTGATTGGCTCCTAAGAAGTTTGGCGTGTTCTTTTTTGGCAGATTGCAGGGTTCGTAATTCTCTCTGCATGTTGTTTAGTTTACTTTCGTATTCATCACGGACTTTACGGACCTTTTCACTTGGCTGATTGTTGTTTTGGTTGCTAAACGAGGCCAGGACTTTGTCTCTTTCATCTTGCGTTGCTTTTATCTTCGCTTGAAGAGCCATTAACTTTTCTTCATAATGCTGTTTCAGACTTTGCAGCCTCTTTTGGGATTTTTCTAGTTCTTCTATTAACTTCTGTTTTAAGTTGATGTCCGTTGTTAAATCGGCTAATTCTTGACTAAACTCACTGCCATCGTTACTCTGTTTATCACCCGAGTCATCGTCCGACTCTGTGGCCTCTTCGTTCTCCTCAGAATTCTCACTTTCTTCTCCTACTTCGTATTTTTTTGTTGAGCTATTGTCACTATCACAGCGGCTACGAGCGAGAGCTTCCAGATCCTTTTGAAGGCCTTTCTTAGCTTCAGCAATTAGATTGCCTACGGATGAAGTATCATTGACAGGATTCAAAATAAAACTATTTGAATGTGAAAGTGGATTGTGAAAGCTTTTCGGCGCGGGAGATCGACTGAAGTTTTTCCGTAATTGAGCGCAAAGGAATTCAGATTCTAAAAGTTTGGCACGTAACTCCTCAATCTCCTTCAAGTATCCTTGAATCATACCAGTCATCTCCGAGTCGCTGCCTCCAGCACCAGAGTTCAGCCACTTACCCATGGCTTTCCCTGCTAGTAACTCCGAGTTTTTCGCACTAAGAGTATCGATTGTCTCCTGCATTGCTTTCACTCGTGTCCTCAAATTATTCAACTCTGTTTGAAGCATTGTATTTTCATGGAACATGTCATTGATAGCTTCCGTGCCATCTTCGCTAACGACTCTTTTGCCTTGTTTGTATTCTAAAAGTTCTAATTGTAATTGCTGAATCTCCTGACGCAGCAGCTGGATGGTTCTCGAGGACTTATCTTGGTTTATCATGACCTTATTTTGAATGTTCCTAGCACGGTTGGCGTATTTTAAAGTGTTCAATGTTTCCATGAAGTCTCTATCACTTGGAGAAACGCAAGCTATCATTACAGTTTGGCTATTCCCACCTAGTGAGTCTTGAAGCAGTCTTGTGAGTTTCGAGTCTCGATACGGGACATGAAGTGCCCGTTTCGATTTATCACCTAAAGCAGATATGACGTTTCCTAGAGCGAGGAGACCACAATTGATTGATATGCCTTCTTTTGCTCGCTCTCCTGTAGCACCAGTTCTTTTCAGTCGCTCGGAACCTGCTAGATCCACGAAATGGAATTTGGCACTTAAAGTTTCGAACTCTCTGTTCCCTGTACTTGTTACGCTGCTGGTCATTGACTCTGAATTAGAATCCGCCTCTTCATCCTAAAAAAAAAGCAAAGAATAAATTAAGGTATGGTCAAAAATCATAGCTCAGACAAAGAAGGCTGAAGATGATTTATATTTGACTAAAAGTTTAATTTTCAACAATAATTATAATATCTTTTTTCATCTCTCTCGAAAATAAAATTAAACTCAACGAGTAGAAACGAAGTTCATGTACACAAGGTGTCTTGAAACGCAATAAAAAATTTCCTGACTTTTCCAGGTTTCCCCAGACGAAAATTATCAAAATTTTCCGACTTTTCAAATTGACTATTTGAATACATACAACTAGAAATGGACGGTTTTTGGCATTAATTTCACAAATATAGCATAAAAAAAGTGAATATTTTTCTTTGAAAATTTATATTTATTGAGTTATTATATTTGAGATTCTTTGCTCAAGGTGAATCTCCCCAAGATTTAATTTCAATCTATTCAAGGTCTTTTCATGTTGGGTAAAATTAAGTGTAAGCTTCCACTTCAATTTCTTGCGGAGACATTATCAATTGCAGCTCATTTGTAACTGTTTTCCAGAGTTCTTTCTCCAAGTTTTGGTATCTGATCCCGAAAGTTAAGAATTAACGTTTACAAGAAAAATTCTGTTCACTCAAACTTGCCTCTATTTTAACCAGCCGTTTTTGTTCGATATGGAGGGTGAAAATAGCATGACTCCGAGAGGATTGAGAGTTCATTTGAGTGCTAGCTGTTGTTCGGGACAAGGCACCTTGCTTGAGACACTGCAGAGCATCTTCGGCTGAGTGAATTACTTTGGACGTAACGCCGGTGACGTAGATAGAATGTTTCGAATCTTCATGGATGCGGATGCCACTTTTACACTGAAACAGAAATGCAAAATTAAATATTAGAGTTATGAAATGATCAACTTTTGGACTCCTCACGAAAGAACAGCTTGACGTTTGACCAAAAAATATTCTTAACACAATGATTTCAGTTTGGGAAAAAGAAAATCATTATATATATGATGATTCAATTTTCCTCTTTGCCATTATTGAACCAGCGACTTTGATGCTGGATAAAACACCAGTATATTGATAGTTAAATTTAGAAACCACTTCATGAGATTGGGAGGCTCCAAAATTTCCATGTTTTCATTTTTTTTAAAGAGAGATAAGCTTTTGATACTGGATATTTTCAAGGAATATTTATCAAACAGAGTGGGAAAATCATAGAAGTTTTTGTTGAAGTACATTGATTGCTTTCCCGACTAAAAAATTAAGTCCGACGGGAAGTCTAAGACACAAGTCTTAAATGGGCAGTGCTAACAGCTTGGAGCTGTTTTTGCACTAGGTGATGCTGTAGAGAGACAATTTTTTTCAGTGCCAAGAGTGGCTGAAACCAACTCTAGGACCTCATCTCTTCAATGATTGTTAAATTATACCTGGAGAAAGTGGTAATACTCCAACCTATTGATATACATCAATATTGTATACAGCAGATCTCCAGTATCCGCGAGGGATACGTTCCGCGAAAACCTCGCGGATACCGAATTCGCGGATAAGCGAGCCACGAGTTCGCAGATACTGGGGTCATGCCGCTAAAAGCCAATCGTGGATGAGCGAATTCGCGGATACAAAACTCGAGGATAAGCAAATTCGCGGATACTGAACTTGCGAATACCGGGGATCTACTATACAATTAAATTCGATTGGTGGAGGACGGACTTACCTTACTAAGGGCATAATTTCGGGTGTTCTCAAATAGATTGATGACCTCCTCGTGACCCAATCGCGGATAAGCGAATTCGCGTATACCGAAATCGCGAATACTGGGTATCTACTATACAATTCACTTCGATTGGTGGAGGACGGACTTACCTTACTAAGGGCATAATCTCGGGTGTTGTCGAATAGATCGATGAGCTCGTTGACCCAATCGCGGATAAACGAATTCGCGGATACCGAACTCGCGAATATCGGGGATCTACTGTACAACTGAATTCGATTGGTGGAGGACGGACTTACCTTACTAAGGGCATAATCTCGGGTGTTGTCGAATAGATCGATGACTTCCTCGTTGTAAAGTTCAAGGAACTGAGCGACAACTGTGAACCTGGGTGGAGGATCGCCCGCATTTATTGCTTCTTCTGTGATTTGAGCAATCCCGCGGAAGAGGTGATCGATGGCTCGAGGTATGATTCCGATCTGGTCTTCGTTGATGTCCAGGTCGAACCCTGTGCCCATTGTATACGTCTTTCCAGAGCCAGTCTATAAAATGAAAATTGAAATTAAGGATGAATAAATAATAAAAAAAACCCTTAAAATTACGTCTTCATCTTGTTGAGACATTATTACACTGTTATTCATAGCTGTAGCATAGATAATTGTTTATATTGCCATTCTGGAAGGTAACGATAAATGCAAATCTTTGAAAAAAAGGAAAAAATGGCAGCAAACTTGGTTGTTTCATCCGGGATGAAATTTTTCATGAAGCCAAGTTTTGCTGAGGAAAATTCAGATTATTTCCCAGGAAGAATATTCAAAAAAACTTGGCTAGTTGCTCATTCAACAAAGTCTCAACAATGAACACTTGATTACAAGGATCATTTGTCACTCTTTCTGTGATACAAAAAGTTTAATTGATTTGAGGGGCTTAGAGGACAAGGCGCATAAGTGCAGTTTTTGCTACTTCGAGAAATACGTGTTTCAAGTTTCAAAATTACATGGATCCTTGTGGCGGAAAGAAAGTTCAAACTGACTTTTTGACAGAATTAATTTTTTACAGAATGTACATTAAGGCTAGTTTTACTTGAAAACATTAAAAACTCGAGTTTTTCAAAAACTGCACTTGTGCGCCTTAATTGTCCTCCAAGCCTTTTATAAAACACTATACCAGGATGGGCGAGAGAAAAGCTCGATAAGCCGTGACTTTTCCAATTTTTATGTTAATATCATCCGGTTTGGACTTCTGTTCCAGCATCAAGAGGGGAAAATTTTTTCTTAGGGAAGGAGAAATCACGTCCCCCAAACCCCAGGAGAAGAGTGCTCTCCCAAAATACCAATATTTGCAAATGGGAATTCCCAGCTTATAACACGCGTATCGAACGTTTCTTTTGCCTATCCCTATACTTGAATCAAACCAGGGTTGCTACGAAATTTAGAAAATGAATGAGAAACAACTTAATCAGCCAAAAAACACGTAATAAAAGAACAACTTAATTTGGGGAAAAGGCTGCAAATAAAGAAAAAGGAATAAACAAAACCCGGGACGTTTCAAAATAATAACAATTTCATTATCAACCGGAAAATAANGAAAATATTGACAAGAAAAAATACTCTTGATTCAATCAGATTTTTGCTTAAATCAAAAGGAAATCCGCTCAAATTAAGAGGTTTGGTTCTTGATTTAAGCAAAAATCCGATTGAATTCAAGAGTATTTTTTCTTGTCGATGTTTTCAAGAGTCTGGACTCTATATCCAATGTGTTTTTTTTCCAGTGTACGTAAATTGAAATAGTTTCCATGCAAAATCTGCTGTTCGAAATGCCAAACCTATTCTGGAAAGCAAATAAAGGTGAAGTAACAATTGGAACGCGTTGAACAGAAAGGAACCAAGCTATTGCCAAATTTAATTGGGCAATTTAATTTTTTACATGAAAATGATTGTGCGGATTTTCGTGCAAATTTTAGTGGATTTCCTCCATAGTACGAAGCAAATTCCTTAAAATTTTCAGAGGAATCCACACAAACGGTCTCTGGTAAAAAAATATATTGCCCTGTTAAATTTGGCAATAGCTGATGTGGCTTGGTTCCTTTCTGTTAAACGCGGTCCAATTTTTCCCTGACACTTTAGTCTAGAGTACCTATATTGAGAGAGTATGGCCACTGGTGTTACCACCTCTGATTGGCTCAGCCGCATCTTAGGCTAAATGGAGCCCTTAGGGCCCAAAAATGGCGGACGCCATAAATTAATGTAATGCAAAATGACTCAAAATGTAGTTTTCTTTGCTTATCGTAACGAGAAATTTACAAAAATGCACCATTGCGACTTCTTTACATATTTTTAAGGCTAATCATGTGCAATTTTTGAGAAAAATTATCTTAGATATCGTAAGGTTGGCAGCAAGTGCGGTTGGTGATAACGGTCAAAAGTTGGCAATGACTCCCCCTCTCATCCACAAAAACCAAAACAAAGCACCGCCATTTTTGGGTCCAAAGCCTCTCCATGGGGCCCAGTGGCCATACTCTCTCAATATAGGTACTCTACTTTAGTCATTTTCCCTGACATTTCCCGGTTTTCCCCGACCGTGGCAACCCTGAAACCCGGGGTTGGGGGACGTGGAGGCGGAGGGTTACCTGTCCGTAAGCGAGGACGGTGGCGTTGTATCCCTGGAGGGAGCCGGCGACGAGGGACTCGACGCATCTCTCGTAGATGTTGCTCTGGGTCTNCCGAGATCGTTATATTTGGTATGCACAACAGAAAATCCATACTTTTTTAGTCATTTTCCCTGACATTTCCCGGTTTTCCCCGACCGTGGCAACCCTGAAACCCGGGGTTGGGGGACGTGGAGGCGGAGGGTTACCTGTCCGTAAGCGAGGACGGTGGCGTTGTATCCCTGGAGGGAGCCGGCGACGAGGGACTCGACGCATCTCTCGTAGATGTTGCTCTGGGTCTCGTGCATGTCGAAGACGTAGTCGTAGGTGAAGGCCTTGTCCGAGCCGAGCATCACCTGCGGCTCCCCCGGGGTCACCGTCGTGCACACCCGGCACATATCGATCACCTCCCGCGGGATCTGTGGCCGAATCCTGCAACACACAACACACGAAAATCAATCGCCTGTATCTACACAATTACACATAGGAACACATTATAATCCAGACAAAAGAGAACAAAAAAATTGGGAAAACACTGCGAAATAGGAGCAGTTGATGCTTCAATGGAGATGTTGCATGTATGAGGGATTTGCGATTTGACCATGGATTCTTATGTAAAAGTTCGCGAGAAACACGATGGTGCCACTGGTTTTCTCTGAAATCAACTCCCAAGCTCAAAAACAGCTCTCGAATTGAGGCCAAATGGAGGGGATATCCTACGCTATCCTGAAAGTCCACGTCTACATCAAGACAAACTCTCCATGCAAAGATAGGGAGCAAAGACATTAGCAGCGATGCCTTGTTTTCAGTTTGAGAGTCCCCAAATAAAGTGGCAGCCCTGTCAATGTATTTGCTCCCTATCTTTGCATGGAGAGTTTGTCTTGATGTAGAGGTGGACTCTCAGGGTAGGGTGGGATATTCCCTTCATTTTGGCCTCAACTTGAGTGCTTTTTTTTGAGCTTGGGAGTTGATTTCAGAGAAAACCAGTGGCACCATCGTGTTTCTCGCGAACTTTTACATAAGAATCAATTGTCAAATCGCAAATCCCTCACACATGCAGCATCTCCATTTCCACCAAGCGTGACCGATTTCGGGAGGATATTCTAATCAAAACGTTAATACAGTACACACAACAATTTTTTTCTTCTTCTTCTTTAAATACATTTTATTTTAGTACAACGTAACTGCTACAAGAATATTTCTTGTATCTAACTACATAATTTAAATAAACTAAACTAATTTCATTAAATATACAGAGCAACGTTAGATAATAGAATCATTATCCACGACTATCAATCAGCTTTATTAATTTACACATAGGTACGTGTACTCCAGAATAAAAGGGGGGGAAATATTGAGAAAATACTATAAAATGAAGGCAGTTCATGCTTTGATTTCCACCATTAGAGAGCATATCTTAGCTAACAATGAGATAATATGTTGCCTGTCTGATCAGACCTTCACTAGGCGGAGGGGGACAATATAATTGGGCGGATTTGAAGAAAGAATTCTTTGGAGACTTTAACGCAGCTGTAGAAAAGTAGAGAGAATATCTCAGCTGAATGAGAGCTATGTAGTCTGTTTCAGCAGACCTTCACTACGTGAATTCTTACATTACAGGAAGACAAACGCACATGATTGGACGGATTTAAAGAACATATTCCTCGGAGACTTTAACGCAGCTGTAGAAAAGTAGAGAGTATATCTCAGACCTCCACTTGGCAGATCCTTTGCACTTATACTGACAAGTACGATTGGACTTTAACTAGAATCAGCTTAGATGCATCTGCATTGCCTATTTCTCTCATATTTGATTTTTTTTTTAAAAAAATGAGGCAAAATTTTGAATCGAGATTTTGTAACTTTGTAAGCATAATCTCTATAATTTTTCCAATAATTGAAGGTAACTTGCATGAGTGTATTTTGCATCATTTTTTTTTTTTTTTTTTTTTTTGGAAAGAGTGTTCAAAACGTGCGAGTATATTGTTGTGGCGTATATTTTTATGTATGGCGACAAACGAAATTCAGGTGAATATAAATCAGGGGAAAAAACAAACAAAATCGACAAATTGACTTCACTACCCCATTATTTAAGATTCGGTGTTTTTCTCACTCCATCCCCATGTTCTACTTTAGAGCCTCTTCATCGGTGACAAACCATTGTTGTCCAACTACTCTTCCGAAAAACTATTCCATACAGCGCTATTCTGCCGTGCTAAGTAAAAACGCCTTATGAGCATTCGAGTGTTGCCAAATTTCCTCTTAGAAAATATTTATTTTGGAAAAGTGTTATGAATATTTTTCCTTGAAATTTTCAGACTTTTTAGATTAAATTATGAACAAAATTCTCAGAAAAATCGAAAGAGGAATATTCACAAATTTTCCTGAGAATTCTTAATTTTTCGAAGGATATTTGGCAATGCCTAAAGGCTAATACGACGTTCTTCCTTAGCACGGCAGTATTGAAAACGCAATTCTATAGATTCCTGACAACGAGTTGACAACCGCGCGGCCCCCTATCTAATTAACGCCTTTCTTCCCAGACCTCCCTAGCGGCGACCCTCGGCTCATTTGCATGACTATTGCCCTATTCTCTCAGCTTTGCTCCTTCCACGCGGCGCCAGGCTGACTGATTGGACTGTTTAAACGAATCAACAAAACACCGCCTCAAGTGGGAAACATTCTAAAGCTGACTATCATCCAGCGCAAAGGAGCTGAGAAGAAAGCTCCGATGATAAGAAGTCGCGGTGCCGGTTTGAAATACGGATGGAGAGGATGCACACTGAAAAAAAATTCTCGGCGTTTTCTCCAAGGTCCGTTGGTACGTTTACCATCTCACTTTTTTTTTAGCAAATATTGGTAATTTTACCAAGACAGATTGGTAAGCTTACCTAAAAACCGGTATTTTTACTGTTTTTTTCAGGTAAGAATACCACTTTTATTGGTAATCAATTCTCGGTAACTTTGCCATTTTATCTCGGTAATTCTACCATAGTCGATAAAAAATATTGGCGTTTTTACCGGGGCCCAGTAAAATTACCGAGAGAGTCAATAATTTTACCGAGATTTCTCGGTAAAATTACCAATTCCATAAATGGTAATTTTACCAAGAAAAAACTGGGATGAAATAGAACCCTGAATTCTTGGTAATTTTACCCTTTTCTTAGTAAATACACAGAGATTTTTTTTTCAGTGCATAATAAGATAATAGACGAAGTGGATTGCATTTTACAAAAAGAAACCACGAATATTCCAATGTCGCTAAGAATGTCAGTTGCACAATCTTAGCGATATTGGAATGCTCTTGTACTTACAAGATGCAATCCAAGTGAGAGTATAGAAACACAAAACATAATTCCTCATCGAAATTTCACGTCGAGCGTATTGAGAAAGTTCAAAATCAACTTAAAAGTGCAAGTAGGGCGTTTACATACGTTGAAATCGGCGAATTTAAATTTCCCCTAACATGCAATAGAACTAAGAACAACTCACAGGTCAGATCGGTGCGCTTAGATTTTCTGATTTTCTTCGATTTCTTAAAATAACTGCAATTTTTAAGAAAAGCTTCACAATTTTGATCTCGTATCAACTCAAATAGACTTTCTATTATAGTTTGAAGATGAATACACAAAACCTGTATTGAATACGAGCGGTCGAAACTCTTTTGCAATGTTCTGTAATTGCTTCACAGAATCCCATGGCGAACGCGAAGTTGTTAATTTTTAGATGGTTTCATGTAAATCCACTATCCATAAATACTTACGTTGTTGCCCTACAGGCCTATTTAAACCACGTTCTCCGTTCAGTTTCCCATGTTCTTTAAGGTGTTTGCGGTGGTTCCCA
The DNA here is from genome assembly GCF_001854935.1 of Bemisia tabaci. Lineage (NCBI taxonomy): Eukaryota > Metazoa > Arthropoda > Insecta > Hemiptera > Aleyrodidae > Bemisia > Bemisia tabaci. Next base: position 895,728 of record NW_017548900.1, on the reverse strand, counting down.
CCCATTTCCTTGTTATCACGGCTAATTACACGGTCTTTAAATAATTAAAGTAATTAAAACATGAGTGAAGTGTGTGTTCTTTTAATGAAAATGTATGTACAACCGCGTTTATTGCGATATGGGGCGCTCTTCTTTCCCTGTTATTTCTGATTGTGAGATTCCGCTCAATTTTGCGAAGAGACCTTAAGAATGTACTATTTTTGAGAAATTTTAATTTTTTTTACAGTCCCAACGAGGCAAAGAATATAAGAATCTGGCCCGAGGGAAAACGTTCGGTCGCTCCCATTAAATTTTACGGGCCTCAAGCCAACTTCCTACAGCTCCATTTTCATGACTATTCCTATGAAGGCGGTCCAGGATAGAGGGAACTGCGGTACGTTCTACTGCGCGCGGTGAATGACATCATCCACTATAATTTCCGCTAATAACACCGTGCTTGGAGGCCTGTGTTTTAACTTCACTCCAAAATTTTACGAGCAATAGATAGTCTCAGCATTTGGACGGCTTTAGCTTGAATGCGTGAAACAGCTTACAGCAGTTCACGTAGTCTGATTTCGCCGCACTTCTGATGACGTAAGGGCGTAACTCAATTTCCACATGAGCCCTGTTTTACACATAAATCCATGTTCTCTGGGGCCCATGCATGCAGAAATCGAGATACGCTCTTACGTCAGAGGAGCGGCGAGTTGAAATAGGTATTCATTTTTAAATTTTTTTGGGCCAAAAATTAAATTAACACTTCGATGTTCTTTTACATGCTGAACATAATTCTGACCTCAAAAAAACTGAAATAATATTTCAAGGGAGGTTTTGAGGGGCTTCAATTTTTGAGGGGGGGATTTTTTTTTCGGGAAAACGTCATAGAACAAGAAAGTCTTATTCTGAACCCAAAAGTTGATTCTGAAAAAATACTACAACTAACTTTGGGGCACCCTGTATTTTGTCTCTGCTTATGACTAACGTGACTGACGGATTACTCGTACACGAGTAATTCCTTATGCCCTTTTTGCGGTATTTAATAATCCATTTTTGTAGGTCGACATTCGTGGCAAACTGTCTTTTCTTCAGGGAAATGGCAACCGTGCAAAAATACTACAACTAACTTTGGGACACGCTGTATTTTGTCTCTACTTATGACTAAAGTAACTGATACATTACTCGCACACGAGTGGTTTCTTGTGTCCTTTTTGCGGAATTCAATGTTTCATTTTTGTAGGTCGACATTCGTAGCAAACTGTCTATTTTTCAGAGAAATGGCAACCATGCCCAGAGTTGCCAGATTGTCGATTAATCCTTTTAAGTCTAATAGGGAAAAGCTATGATCTACGGTCATTTTGAGGCGATTTTGGTCTCGTCACGTCCCGCCGTCATCTGACGGTGACCGTGTCTCTACGCGCTTCGGTTCACCGCCTTCGTCCATCGACCGTCTCCAGGCTTGCCAGAACACACGAAATTCCGACAAGAAACTGCACAAAAGGTCTAGGGCAGAGATGGAAAATTTTATGCATTTTTTAAATCTTTTGGGAGTGTATTTAGGAGGCCACGAAACGCCTAAAATCTGTGATTCTCAAATTTGACATTTTGACATCAGAACTCAGCTTAGAGGCAGACTCCAAAGGACCCCGAGGGCGCACAATGGATCGACTCAATATGGGAGGTCGGACAAAATTTGGAAATTTTAAACACTTATAACTTCGTTTACACGAAAATTTCAGTTTTCAGAAGTAGTTTGTTTGTTCAGTAGTAGTTCATTGGTTTCCTCGTAAAATTTTCTTCTAGAGGTACCTATCCCTTAAAATTTAAAATGTGACGAAATAAACTTCAAAATTTGCAGTTGTAGTAAAAAATGTCTTGTCTGACCTCTTTCATTGACTCGATCTACTGTGGGGCGGGGGAAGAGGTTAAAGTTAACATAAAAAAGGGATTACCTTGTTTAGAGTACCTTTAAGGGAAGAGTACGGGCACGTCGAAAAATGAAGCTCTTATAGGGTCCAAAAGGGCAGCCAAACTACTAATACGAAAAACACTGAAAAAATGACTCTGCCAATCTTAAGATTCCAAAATCAAGGGCCGTTAAAATTGTAATACTAAATCATTCTGGACAATTTAAATTGTCATCTAAGACTTCATAGGTTATGGCTGCCTTTTTGGGCCCTTAAAGTTCCATAACGTAACCTCCAAAATTACTTATCTTCCATACTCTCCGCATACAGGTACTCTGCCCTTGTTTTCATCAATGAAAACCTCTTTAGGCTTTGTGTGAGATAGCTCCGTTCCGTTTTCACTATTTCGAGACAGATAATATGGATATCCCACGCTCATTTTGCAACGATGCACATAGGACATAGCGTGTCGAGTGTCTCTGAAGTCTCTCGAGGATGGATCTTGCTCTGAGTGCGGCTGGTGGCCATCGGGGGCCAACTAGACTTACCCTAATATGGTTTCAAATTCCTTTCGGTTTCATTCGTCATTCCGCAGCCTCGCTCAGTAAGGGCGCAATTCCACTTCAGAATAACCCCTGTTGTCCGTATAACTACACATTATCCACAGCTCATTTAACAACGCACTTAGGTCTTTACTTCAGCGGGACAACGATTTTCTTGCGACGCGAAATCCGAGTTTTTCGAAACGCAGCAATATGGGGGGTGGGGGCAGGAGGGGGGACCTTGAACGCATGGGTTACTACGGTATGAAAACAGCGCGGTCTCTATCGGGTCGAGGAAACTCCTGGCCGGTCACTCTCGCTGTTGCTTTGACCCTTTTCATTTCCATTGTTCGAAAGCTCTTGTAGCGCGGCTTGAGGTTAGAAGTCGAAGTCATCAATCAAATTCCATTGATTGGTTAACGGTGCTTCATGACTTTAAGTCCATACAAGCTAAATCGATGTTGCTTAAGGACAAGTGGACTGCATTTTACAACTTGGAACTGTAAATTCTGGCTCTTCTGGAAAAACACTCATAAGCATAGGGAAACTAATGGCACATACGTTTGTTTTTAAACCGGGCTAGAATTTATAGTTCAAAATTGCAAAACGTGCTTCATGACTTTAAGTCCATACAAGCTAAATCAATGTTGCTTAAGGACAAGTGGACTGCATTTTGCAACTTGAGACTATAAATTCTGGCTCTTCTGGAAAAACACTTATGTGCATAGAGAAACTAATGGCATATACATTGTTTTTTAAACCGGGCTAGGATTTATAGTTCCAAATTGCAAAATATAGTCCAAGTGTTCATAGAAGCGTTTCAAAATTTCCCAGACGAAGGAACGTAACTTCATTCAAAGGTTGCAAAATTCATTAAAATAATTCAATTTTTTACAAGAGTACACCTCTGCAATTTTTGTCCAAAATTTTCCTGATTTTTGCACGAGAACAGAGGAAAAATCAGTGAAATTTTAGTTTAGAGAAGCCCAAAATTCTCTTGGGATATGCAATTTACGATAAGAAACTTGACAACATTAAAAAGAGTTAAGTTCTTTCGTGAGGGAAACAAAAAATGTGCGACTTCTGCGACAAAGGTATAGCTCAGTCCACAGGCAACGAGCTCACCTACGAGTTGAAACATTGTGCACTATCTCGCCCTCAGAGGCATGGAGCTTGCCTCAACTTTCGTTTCACAATCGGGGCCCATTGAATCCTACACGCCGATGCTCATTAAACACGCAATATTTAATTGTTGCGATGACCGAACCCAACATCAACGACAGCATAAAGAGATACGCAAATGAGCTTCCGATTTTAGGTGCGGAGTGGACTGGGACAATGAGGCGACGGAAACCGACTCCGCCGATAGCTAGGACATCTGGATAATTGAGTTGTTCGGTGGGCTGACTTATTAAGATTCTGGACGTGAACCTAGTCTAAATTTGACGTATGTATACTGAAAGGAACTATGTGCATAGGATTTGCGTGCAACATAGTTCCTTTTAGCATAACTACGTTCAATTTTGACTCAGTGATGCTAAAAGGAACTATGTGCATAGGATTTGCGTGCAACATAGTTCCTTTTAGCATAACTACGTCCAATTTTGACTCAGTGATGCTAAAAGGAGCTATGTGCATAGGATTTGCGTGCACCGTAGTTCCTTTTAGCATAACTACGTCCAATTTTGACTCAGTGATGCTAAAAGGAACTATGTGCATAGGATTTGTGTGCAACATAGTTCCTTTTAGCATAACTACGTCCAATTTTGACTCAGTGAAGGCGCCGTTTCGGAGTAATTACCGAACCTTGACTTCACAGTTTGCAGACTACGTATTGTAGATTTTTGGGATCAAGAATCAAGAATAAAGTTAAGGCAGAAAGTCACTGGATAAACTTTTGCGAAAAACTTGACGAAGTCCCTGGTTTTCTCTAAAATGACGTGAACCTAGTCTTTTGACGTATGTATGCTAAAAGGAACTATGTCCATAGGATTTGCGTGCAACATAGTTCCTTTTACACAACTACGTCCAATTTTGACTCAGTGACGCCGCCATTTCGGAGTAATTACCGAACCTTGACTTCACAGTTTGCAGATTCCGTATTGTAGATTTTTGTGATCAAGAATCAGGAATTAAGTTAATGCAAAAAGTCACTGGATAAAATATTGCGAAAAACTTGATGAAGTCCCTGGTTTTCTTAAAATCAACTCACAAGCTGGAAAAAAAGTCCAACACGTTAAGGTCGTAACTAGGATGGAAGCCTATACCTCATAAAATAATCGACCTCGATGTTCATTCAATTTTTATGCCAAGATAGAGCTAAATACATTAAAATAATATTGATATCTAGAGCAGAAATTCCAAGTTCTAGATGATAATTTGTAGCCCATGTAGTCACAACTCTCCTAATGTTATAATTTTTTATTAATAATAATTCCCAAGGTAATTTTCTATTCTCACGACGATAAACTATCTGACTTTTCCCTGAATATTCAAGTTTTGCATACTTCTTTGTCTTTTTCTAGCTTCTCCGGTTTTTTCGACGAAAGTCCATGGAATCACCGTGTTCCTCAATAATCAGCGTACAAAATTTTCAAAATCCTTGGTGATATTCCACAGCTTTTTTCGTCAACGCACGTCCATAAACGTTAACGTCACGTCAAGTCGTCCACCATCGACTTTCTCTCCGCGAACAATATGCAAATCGTCGATCTGGTTGTCATCTTCGTAGATACCGGAGTGTTGCAGGGCGTCCAGGGGTGCTTTCAGAAGGTTATCCAAATCGCGTCTCCTGCGATCCGGGGGGTGTGCAACCAACTTCATTCCGATTTTCCCGCGGTGCCGCACGGCCAATTCGAGGCGTAATACCTCGGTCGTTACAGCATTCCGGTACTGACGACCCTCTTTCGTGATAAAATGGCGGCTTTTCGCGTGGTAACAGTAATGGTTCACCGAGGGCGGGAACGGAAGGCTGACGTGGTGCTGCGAATAATCTTTTGATGCGGACCATGCCATAGGGTGTTGTACATTTTTCGGAGCATCCAGAAGGGTTGCTTTGACTTTTAGATTCAACTGCAAACATAATAGTACATGATACTAAGAAAAATTGGATTTATATCAGGAAAGTTTTGTTTAAAAGTTGATCATGTATGGATGGGGTAAAATTCAGTGACATGTGATCCATTTCAGATAATTTTAGAAGATTTTCTAGAAAATGGACCCTGGTGACGAAAAACTAAACATTGAGATGCTGATACCATTACTTAAGCAAATGTTTTAAAGAAATAATACAAAACAAGCATTAAACTATATCAAACCAAACCGGCATTGTATGATTTGAATAAGTTCGGAGTTCCAAAAGCATGGTTATGAGAGAGGGTAAGATTTTCAAAAGTATTTTCACGCTCGTTAAAAGAAAAGCAACTATTTACAGGACTAGAGGCGGTAAAATTGACAGCAATGATTAAAAACAAAAGTGAATTTTACACTTGCAATTCGTGGCTGCTACTGTAGGATCAGGTCACTTTGTTGGAATATTACTATAGAAAAAGAGTCTGTTAAGTGCTATAAAGTAAGTACTGACTGAAAAAAAACGTTAAACTTTAGCCAAGGTATTTTTTATTTTACTTAAAAAACATACTAATTTCATCCATCTGCAAGGTTTAAAACTTCCTCACCTCTATCACAACTAAACCGAGAACCGAAAACGACCGAGCATGTTTCGGACTCATCGGATAAAATAAAATGAATCTCCTCTCCAAGACAGCTAGGTAAAAAGCAAGAATGGAGTTGAAAATTAATTTGACACTATACCATCACTGATGAGAAGGTAAAAGACAGCCAATTCTTAGAGATCGGGGGATTCTGATAAAAGTCGTTCGTATAGTCAAAAATTATAAAATAGTACAGTCTTCATGTTATCAAGATTTGTTTTTAATGTAAGTTGATAATTTGTATGGTAATTCAGTGCTCAATGATAATCAAAAAATAATTGATGAATGCCAGAAGATGAGAAATTGATGATTTCAGGTTTGATTTAAACACATTTAGAAACTGCCTTAGAAGTCAAACCAAACCGGATGAACGTTAAGAAGATGCAGTTTGCCAAAAATGCGGGGTTGTCATAGAATTTAGAAAATGGAACTCCTTGACTTTTCTCTGATGTTCCTTAAAATTTTGGTACAATTTCCAGGCGTTCGGCGATATGCACGATGATTGAAAATTGCCACCTCCGAACCCAAACACGCAACATTTGTTTTCCGAAACGTAAAATACGTTAAAGAAAGGTATGAAATAACAATTTTTCCCTGAAACTTTCGTCATTTTGCCTTATTTTTCTCGGTTTTCTTTGACTTTTTAAAATTTCTTAACATTTCCCTGTTTTCCTACGACTACTGCGGCAACCCTAAATGCTATTAAAAATTTTAATCTACCCTGTGCGGGGCCTAGAAATGTCGTATTAAAAAGCAACAATCAACTCGTAGCACAAAAATGGGCTAAAATCCTTAAAACTTATCCTTGCTTCGGAATAATAGAGTGTTTTTCCTAACACAATTTTATATTTCGAAACTTCGACCAAACTCGATGGAAGTACCTCTTCGAAAAATTTGCATTCGCGCACTGAGGTCCATTTTCTGTATTTAATTGTGATTTGCTTTATACCGTTAAGGATAAATGATTGTGCACAAAGTACATTCAATACCGGAGAAAAAAGATCAAAAGCTTATGAGAAGAAAATTTCTGCGATCAAAGCAAAACAATTAGAAGTGAGAAGCTGCTTGAGAACAGACGATAAGAGCAAAGATCGACAAAAACAGAGCGCTTCATCGCGCCATGCCTCTGATTGGTGATTTTGGTGGTCCGTTGTGTTGCGATTGGGAGTCAGAGATCAATGATACACTTCCCCTTAAAATCGGGCTGTCTCATGACTGATCATGTCATCATGTTCTCTGTTTATCTTTCAAGTATATAAAGCCCATGCTTTCCTCAGAAGTCATATTGTTTCCGACTTTGCACGCTTCTCACAAGGTAAGTGTTCATTCTTAGTTTTGTAAAATATCGTTGCAAAAACTTGACGAAGTAATTTCAGTTGCTCATTCAAACAATCTGAGTTTTTCTGTAAAGACATTGTAGATAATTATTTCTTCTTTGTAATTACAAAAAAAAAAATGATTCATTTAAAAGGTTCCTCGTTTGTTGCCGATTCCAAATTTTCTCCCAATTTAATTAGTTAACAATTTTTTGTTAAATTAATTAACAACTGAAAGATTTGACCAAAAAGTACTTTTTACGCGATAATTGAGATTTCTCAAAATTAAAAAGACAGAAATTTATTAATGTCATTATTGATACAATTATCAAGAACTCATGAGACTCCAGTTAGTTTGGTCTTATGAGTGCTACAACAAAAGTGAGTCACATTAATAATTAATTAAACGTTCAAAATGATAGTTAACATCCTTCAATGAGAGTAACTGCGGGATTTTTGTAACATAATGCTTTTGTGAATATTAATTCAATATCACTGAAATTGAGAAGCTGGCTGTTGTTGATACTTCATTACTTGATTTCATTATAAAAATCATATACACTTGACTGTCCACGAAAAAACGAAGGCGGGTGCAAAAAAACCAAAAATTACATTTTTGATACTACAGCACAGATTTGTGTTCTACAAACTTTCCGGGTCAAAAAGAGCTCTTCCAAAGGCCAAATTATGGGACAGTCGACATTTTTCAATTTAAAAAGCTTAATTTTGTCGGTCAAAAGCTATTAAAATTCAATGTGTCATGTCCAGGGCACAAAATTGCTGTTTTATATTCAAATTCACGCTTCATGTTGAAAATTAAAATAAAATGAACCGCTTGAAAAGTATATTCTTTAGGAAATTACCGAGAGTTTTCCACCGCAGCATTCAAATTCGATTTTTCGATTCGATTTTTGCAAAATACACTGCATTTAAATTTTGCCACCATGAACTGTTAAATTTCCATATCATTTCACGATTCCATTTAGAGCTAGTTCTATCATCTCCAGTTAAAAGTTTACCTCCACACTGGAAAAAAACAACACATTGGATCTAGATTCCACACTCTTAAAAACATCGACAAGGAAATACTCTTGATTCAATCAGATTTAAGCTTAAATCAAGAACCAAGCCTCTTAATTTGAGCGGATTTCCTTTTGATTTAAGCTTAAATCTGCTTGAATCAAGAGTCCTTTTTCTTGTCTATGTTTTCAAGAGTCTGGACTCTAGATCCAATGTGTTTTTTTTCCAGTGCAGTTAAAACTTTAAAAGGTGCTCCGAGTGCCTGCTGAATTTAAAAGTCTGCTTAAATTTTTTGATTTTCTTCAATTCCAATGAGTCCAAACATGTGATCGATATTTTGAAAACGTGTGTGTATAACTAACATTTTCAAAACAAAAAAAAAGAAGAAGAAAATGAAGATTTCGGTAGTTAAAGGTTAAGTTTTAACCAGGGGCAATCGACTGACTTTTATAATCCACGCAACTATACACTGGAAAAAAAACACATTGACTCTAGAGTCCAGACTCTTGAAAACATTGACGAGAAAAAATACTCTTGATTCAATCAGATTTTTGTTTAAATCAAAAGGAAATCCGCTCAAATTAAAAGGCTTGGTTCTGAATTTAAGCAAAAATTCGATTGAATCAAGAGTATTTTTTTCTTGTCGATGTTTGTAAGAGTCTGGGCTCTAGATCCAACGTGTTTTGTTTCCAGTGTACCGAAATGTGTTTTCCTGCGTTAAAATGAAAAAATAAACTCCAACTGATGTTTTTCTATCTTTCAGCTTATTCTTCTCAAACCACTCAAAACCCCAACCAAACTTCAACATGTACGGACAAGAACGTAACGTCATCGACATCGTTGCCCTCAACGGCAAAGAACGCAACACCGTTGACATCGTCGCCTTGAACGGCAAGGAACGCAACGTCGTTGACGTCATCGCCCTCAACGGAAAGGAACGCAACGTCGTTGACATCGTATCCCTCAACGGAAAGGAACGCGTCGCCTTTGACGTCATCACCCTCAACGGCAAGGAAAGGACTTCCTTCGACATCATCAACGTTTAAAGGACCACCGCCCCAAGTAAGTATCAAGAAACAATAAATTTACCCATCAAAGCACAAAATATCAAAAACTTAAATTAATGTTAAAAAAACTTAGAGCATAAAATGTTTAAACCCGATTATTTTATAATTGAGATTGAATTGAAAACTGCTCAATTTGGGAAAAATAAAAATTCCCTTTCATTTCGGAGATTTGGTTTCAGAGTCAAGCGCATCATTTATTAATTTCTCCTTCCAATTTTTTTTATTTTTTTATTACTATACATCGAAAAGGTGGGCGCAAATTTCATTAGTTTCGGAAAGAGCGTAACTCCAAGATACGGACACGTTCAGATTGCACCATTGAAGAACCGACAAGTGTCACGGGAACTGATAAACAAGCGCCAAAAATATTTTCTCTTCATCAAAACTGCTCGGTAGAATTAATTTTTTTTTTTCTGAATTTTTTAGGACATTTAATTACTTTTTATGGTTTTGATGAATTTATTTACTTTTTATGGTTAATTTTGAAAACGATACGCCAATTGGATTACATTTTGCAATAAGGAACCACTATCTCTGGCTCTTCCACAAAAGCATCTACCGGTATAGGGAAACCAATGGCATATATGTTGTTTCTAAAATGAGCAAGAAATAGTGGTTCTTAATTGTAAAATGTGGTCCAATTAATGTTGAATCATATTTTGATAAATTTTCAATTAAAAGTTAATATACTGTAAAAGCTAGTTGAAAGAAGTTCATCGAAAGGGTTTTTTTAAAAATCTAAATTCTTCTTTTAAATTGATTGATGTATTTATTTGTAAATTTGTTGGGTACTGACGTGTTGTTTTTTTATTTTTTTATTTGTAGGTTCCAAACCTAGATCCAGTCTCAAGTCAACATGCGTCACATGGCTTTGAACCTCTCTAAAACATCTGAGGCTGGGCTCTATCGGATCAACGCTGCCTCTACCCCTTTCTCTCCCTCTCGCACTTACACTCACTCTCGCACGTTAATAAGTCTCATTTAATTTTAATCTTTCAAATTTGAATTAAGTCTCATGGATATTGTATCAATAATAAGAATAAGGAATAAATTTGGTTAAGAAGAAGAAAAAATATTGTTTGCTTTTTTTTCGTCTGGAAGAATATTTTGGGAAAGTTAATACTCGAATGAAGATTTGACCTGTTTATGTCTGATTTCAAAAACTGAAAATTCGAAGAATTTAATTTTTGGTGTTTACGCAGGCTGATGGTCGTTCCTGTGTAAATCACTATATGCATCTAAATGTGCCAGTCAAACGCATTGAAAAGTTTTTGTTTTGCGCAATTCTTTGGGCATTACGCATAAAAAGGAGTACTAAAAAATAGTGTATACATACAACAAATACTCATTCAATGAATCAGAATTAATAAAATTTAAAAAAAAAAAAAATGCAATTTTCTTCAAGGAAAACAGGACGACAGTATAAAGATGCAAGGATAACGCACAAATATAGCTTGAATAATTTAACTAAACTAAACAAAACACAAGAAGATGGGCAACTAAGGCTAACGTTTGGGGTTAGGACTATGGACGTTTGGGGTTGGGATTACGTTCTGGGTTGAAACCATCCCAAAACGTCCCAGATATTGTGTTTGTTTGTTTTAAGCCTTGGTTCTCATTTTCTTGTGTTTTGTTTAGTAAAAGGGTAAATCCACATTGTTCTAAGGGAAAATCAAAAGCAGAAAAACCCAAAAATAGGATTAGAGTCCTGGCTTTGATTTCTCCTGAGAATAGTATAGACCCATTCTGCCGTGATAGCAAAGAGAGCCGTAAGTGCAAAAATGAAGTTTTGAGAAAACGAGCTCAGAAGCTTCTGACAAGAACATTTTATTGAAAAAAGCCTCCGTTCTTTGTCAAATTGTCACTAATCGTCTGGACGACTCCTGGAAATCGTATGGATGATTAAAAATCGACTGATTTTATTTCCATCACATAAAAAGGGTATTTTTCATTTTCATGCTAGGTTATTGTTAGGCAAGACAGCCGTGAGTAATATCTTCTGCATGCTTTCATGGTTGCGTTTTGGACGCACAACAAACACATTATCAGGTTAGAAATTGGCAGAAGAGGGCGGCACCTTACTGGAAAGCACTGTTTTCACTGGCTCTCATGCACCTGCGACTGTCTTGAAAAAAACTATGTCATTTTTTGTGCACTTACGGCTTTCTCATACGTCTCGTCTTCATTAAATTAGGATGAATTTTGCTGTTTTAGCTGTCTCGGTAATTTCATCTAAAGGAGTTTAGACGAATTTTGAAGAAAACTCGATTTCGAAAATTTTGCACTTACGGCTCTCTTCGCTATCACGGCGGCATTGTTGTTCTACCATCCTGTTACTCACAGTATTCGGCCTCATTTTTAGCGTTTTTTTCTTCTCAAAAAAAAATGTTTCTCTATGATACTAAGTCTGATTTTATTCTAAAAAAGAGGCCGCTAACCGACTTACGACCATAACATGATCAACGTCACTAATGAATCAGGATCTCGAGGCCTCTAATCGATCCAGCATACTGCCGTGCTAAGGAAGAACGCCGTATGAACCTTCAGGCGTTGCCAAATTTCCTTTGATCAAACACGAATTTCCAGGTAAACTCAGGAATATTTTCCTTCCCATTTTTCAGATAATTTTGTTCGCAATTTCACCCAAAGTCTCTGAAAATTTCTGGGAGAAATTTTAATATCTTTCCTCAAAAATTAACATTTCATCGAAGGAAATTTGGCAACTCTCGAATGTTCATACGGCGTTCTTCCTCAGCACGGCAGCATAAATCGACGCAACTACGATCCCACAGGTGCATCGAACGATAAATCTACTCTGCCGATAGCCCTCCGCCGTGCTCCAATTACGCAGGCCCATTTTCAGGGTCGGTGGTCTGTAAATGTATCAACTTCGATCAAGGCCGTGAAGGGCTGATAGCCCGTCATTCGTCGCTCCTGATGACTCGTCTGGGATAGGACCGTCTATCATGTGCCTACAAGTGATGAGTAATTGATGGACTGCAGGATGATTACATACGGATGGGTCATACCGAACTGCGATGTCAGATTTTTCATGACTGCAAATAGGACTGCATTAAGCAGAATGGAACCAAGGTACACCAGCTACTGCCAAATTAATTGGGCGATTTCATTCTATACATGAAAACAGTTGTGTGGATTTTTGTGAAAAGTTTATAGTAAATCTTCTGCGTAGTACGAGGCAAATTCATTAAAATTGTCAAATGAATCCGCACAAACGTTCTCTTGTTATAAATTAGATTGCCTTATTAAATTTGGCAAAAACGGATATGACTTGATTCCTTTCTGCTGAACGCAATACAAGTGATGGTGAACCTACAAAACCATGTATCTCATGTCAACGATATTGCAGATATTGTAAATATTTACTAGTCCGCATTTAGTCATGAAAAGATCTAGCAATTTGAAAAAAAGTTAACGGTAAGTAGGGTACTGTTAACCTACTTTTGAAAATTTTGATTGCAAGGCGAGGCCAGGGAAGGATGAATCCTCATTGATTTTTTCAATTTTAAATTTTCCTCACAAGAGAGATTTATTCAAATCATAAATAACCATGTGGAAAAATAACGAATATTGGGTGGAAAATTTACAATTTCAAAATTCAACCCATTATTTTACATAAAAACAAGTGGAGAACTCAAAATAATCAGAGCTTCAATCTAAGACTTCATCGTCCGAGAGCAAAGTGACTTGAAGGAGCGTTGGTGTTGCATACCGACACGTTTGAAGGCGATTTTAGCGCATCGAAATGCAATGAAGATGATACATTTAAACAGAGTGATATGTGAGGTGTTCTGTTAGGTGTGAGGTACGACTTGTGGAGGGAAGTTTATTGAAATTTTGTTGATTAAAGTTCGAGAAAATCGATCGTGGTACACATCCCAAAAAGAAGTGTGCGCGGTCCTTTTGAAACACGGAGATACGTAGCTTTCCCACTTCGGCCATCGACATTTTTAAGCTGTTTGCAGCAGAGTAGATTACCTTCAGACTAAAAAACACAAGAAAACGGGTTACCAAGGCTAAAACAACAAAAAACAAAATCTAAAACATTTTACTTCATCACGAAATGGGGGCCTGAGAATTTTGCACGGAAAAAAAAATTGCTGATTCAACAATTCAATTGCTAAAAACAGTGAGTGCAATGTTTCAACGCAGATTTTACAACAAAAAACTGCTACTTCAACCACATTGTAAACTAATTTAACCACGCGGGTGGTTAAAGTAGCATTTTTTGTTGTAAAATCTGCGTTGAAACATTGCACTCACTGTTTTTAGCAATTGAATTGTTGAATTAGCAATTTTTTTTTCCGTGTGATTTTAATAAAATTAATATATTTTTATTTCCTGGTCGAGAAGGGAGTTGAAACCACCCCGAAACGTCCCAGTCTTTGAGTTGTGTTGTTTTAGCCTTGGTTACCCGTTTTCTTGTGTTTTATACTTGGATTATTCGGGCTATTTTTGTATAGTTTTTTTAAGTTCTAAACTAATTTAACACCACAGGTCCACTTCTTGGAATATTCTGCCTCCGATGGCAACCCGGGGGAATATTCAACGTGCGTCGTCGTTGCAGTTGTGGGAACAATGGACGACGTCGGACGTCGAGACGACCGACCGCGGTAATGAGATGACGGTGTCGCTTCCCTGGAGCCTTGCTCCAGTGGCGAGGCGTGAATGATCGACTATCGATATTTACCCATTTAAACTATGGTAAAGAATCGGTTATTAAGGCGTTCGTTGCGAACACCCTGTTTATCGATACTTTTCTATAGGATCAAATGACAGATCAATCGATAAATCGCAAAGGACGCCACTGCCTTGCTCCATCGGCCGATGCGACAGGAGACGAGACGTCGGATCAGTGATGCATCACCCATCACCGTTACTAGATCGCTTGCCGTGGTGTATGTATTGTAAGTCTATGTATTGTAAGCCTGTGTATTCTGTGATACTGAACTGCTTCGCGTACGCTCCGGAATCTCGACGACTCGCTGCCGAATTAACCCGCAACACATCATGGAATGTAAGGATTCAGGAGGACACGTTTTAAGCGCTCAGCTATAACAATCTTTTTTTCTTTCTTTTTTGTTTAGGTATTGCCATTGCTTAAATGGACTGAGTTGAGCAGAAAGGAACCAACCCACATTTTGGAAAACAATTGAGTTATGAGTGGCTTTGAACTCAACCACTGCTCTACAATCTATCGCCCAAAATTCAAAGTTTTTATTGGAGCAAATTTTGCAGAAATTGAACTTAAAGTTTATCTTTTACATTGAGTCTTATGCAGGAGCCAAACTTTAAATCTCTTTCTCTCGGTTCGATCCCGATGTGGCTTGGTTCCTTTCTGTTTAACTCTGTCCAAATATTAACGTGAGGTTTACAGATTTCTACGAAGTGAGAAAATGAAAAAAATAGGTCTAAGAATTTACTGAAAGGGGGCACTATGACTGAGATACAGTAGACTCTGGATTATCCGGATTAATTGGTGCCAGGCCCGATCCGGATGAAAAAGAAATCCGGATAATAATACTAAACACAAACACCACCAACCAACACCACAGTATTCTTATTATGTATACATCATGTACATACCAGCACGAATTTAAAAGGTGAACGCCAAACTGAACGACTCAATGGTGATTGTGAATGGTAGCCGACAACGATAAATTACAATACAACGATTAAAGCGCGCAATGCGTGAAGTATTCATGCAGTCTTGTAGCCACTAATGTGCGTTTTCGGCTAACTAACCGACTGCACTGCGTTTGGCGTAATGCGAGAAGTATTTATGCAATCTAGTAGACGCTAGTGCGTTCCACGCCGACCTCACTGTTTGGCGCAATGCGTGAAGTATTCCTTCAGCCTTGCAGGCGCCAATATGCCTTGCGACCGCTTCTCCGCGGATCCGCTCACTTATCGGAATGCGTACGTAGTTACATGGTTGCAAAATCGATCCGGATAATCCAGAGTCCGCACTGATAAAAAATTCTCGGCGTTTTTACCAAGGTCCGTTGGTACCTTTACCATCTCACTTTTTTTTTTACCAATTATTGGTAATTTTACTAAGACAGACTGGTAAGCTTACCTAAAAACCGGTATTTTTACTGCTTTTTTCAGGTAAGAATACCACTTTTATTGGTAATCCATTCCCGGTAACTTCGCCATTTTATCTCGGTAATTCTACCACAGTCGATAAAAAATATTAGCGTTTTTACCAAGGTCCAGTAAAAGTACCGAGAAAGTTCAATAATTTTACCGGGATTTCTCGGTAAAATTACCAATTCCATAAATGGTAATTTTACCAAGAAAAAACTGGGATCAAATAGAACCCTGAATTCTTGGTAATTTTACCCTTTTCTTAGTAAATACACCGAGATTTTTTTTTCAGTGCGGATAATACGAAGCCGGATAAACAGAAATTTAGGACTATGCTGCCGTGCTGAGGAAAAACGCCGTATAAGCATTCGGAAGTTGCCAAATTGCCTCTCGGAAAATATTTATGTTTGAAGACACTTATGAATTTTTTTTCATTGAAATTTTCAGACACTTTAGACCAAATTACGAGCAAAATTTTCTAAAAAATTGGAAGAAACTTATTTATAAATTATCCCGAAAATTCGTGATTTCTCGAAGGAAATTTGGCAACGCCCAAAGGCTCATACGGCGTTTTTCCTTAGCACGGGAGTATGCGCCTCTGCTGGTCGTGGCATTACCAGAATCCGCGATTTAGCATTCGTCAGCTAAGCTACAAAAATCTGGAAACTTTACATAGGATGATCCTATGCAAGCCAACGGTGAATTTCGTAACAGTCATTTCCTTTAAATCAGATTAGTCGCATTTCGAGGGAAACTCGGTTTTGAAACAGAGCGTTGCAGGCGCCAATATGCCTTGCGACCGCTTCTCCGCGGATCCGCTCACTTATCGGAATGCGTACGTAGTTACATGGTTGCAAAATCGATCCGGATAATCCAGAGTCCGGATAATACGAAGCCAATAATAAGCTACAAAAATCTAGAAACTTTAAGAAGATAGGATGATCCTATGCAAGCCAACGGTGAATTTCGTAACAGTCATTTTCTTTAAATCAGATTGGTCGCATTTCGAGGGAAACTCGGTTTTGAAATAGAGCGTTACTGCTCTCTGCGGGAACACGGCAGTATGCGACGGAACAGAATATTATTCAGTATTCGAAAAGTATTGATTTATTCTCGATGAACGTATTAAAGATTTCTTCCCTTGTTGCGGCGTACGTTCATATGAGATTCTCGCCGTCCTCAATGTTTTCACGATTTTAACGAACGACAGACGGAGGCATCATAATCCTATGTCCTGCTCCACTTCTACTGTCCCACGGAAAAACGCCGTATGGGCATTTGGGTGTTGCCAAGTTTTCTCTCCGAAAATAAATATTTTCGGAGAAAGTTATAGGTATATTTAAATGAAAATTTCAGACGCTGTAGATAAAATTACGAACAGAATTCTCTGAAAAATTGCAGGAAAAAATTTGCAAATTTTCCCGAAAATTTAAGATGTATCAAAAGAAATTTGGAAACGCCTGAAGGGTCATACGGTGTTCCTACTCCGCGCAGTACAGTTTTCGGTCCATGATGATGGTGTTCAGACTGGCGGCTGTGGCCGGCCAGACACCGTACACCAATTAGTGCGGGATTAGCCGACAATGCGTGTCCAAAACTCTCGCGGATCTCCGGCTGTTCCACCGCTGTTTGCGGTTTTCGCAAACCTCCCAGCTTGCAATAAAGCAATCAGTCGATCCGAGTTTTGACTGAGGAATCGCGCGTGTTCGGTCAACGACTTTCGGAAGAACAGAATTGGTGGTTTTTGCTCAATCCTCTTTGAGAATCCTCCGTTTTTCGAGCAAAAATGCATTAATTCGGCATCAAAATTGCAATTTCGATGATAATTTCCTAGGCATATTTCTTCCAATAATAGTTCAATTTAGAACCGAGGATATTCTCGTGTTCAGTTCTCCCAATAGTTCCATCTTAAGCGCGAGATTCATCAAATTCCAGACACCTGCAACTTCTCCATTAGGATCAAATGCTGTGTCTCGTATCTCCAAGTGCAAGTTGCATGCCCAGCCCCTGAGACGACTTTTACCAATTAAAGCAAAAAATCGAGCAAAAATTCATTAATTCGGCATCAAAATTGCAGTTTTGATGATGATTTCCTCGAGTTAGGTAAGGTAAGCATATTTCTTCCAATAAAAGTTCAATTTTGAAACCGAGGATATTCTCGTGTTCAGTTCTCCTAATAGTTCCATCTTAAACATGAGATTCATTAAATTCCAGACACCTGCAACTTCTCCATTAGGATCAAACGCTGTGTCTCGTATCTCCAAGTGCATCGTGTATGTTGCATGCCCAGTCCCTGAGACGACTTTTACCAATTATTAAAGAAAAGAGATAGGGCAAAAAATGAACGCTAGGCGGTCGATTGCCATCTGGAGCTGTCAAAAAGCTCACGGAATCTGCAGGTCATGTCGACTCGAGCGAGACTACGGGGCTAGCGAATGCACCCTAGATTTCGTAACTCCAGACCCATCACTTTCCTCTCGCTTTCAACGAATATATATGCAGGGTTATCAGACCGCGCGCGAAATCTAGCACGTTCTCTCTGGCTCGCCGTCTCGCGTGACTATGAAATTCTTCAAATTATTTTCTACCAAACTCGTATCCCCGAAAGAACTTTTGTTTTCTCCTACCGACCGGCGCTCCGATCTAGGTCGAACTGCACGCCGCAAGACGCTAAAACTTTCTTAGTACTAACTGCATCCTAAGTGAACCGCTTTTGACAGATACACGCTGAGTCGTAGTCAGAAAGAAAATTGGACGTATTTCTGCCAAACGGAACTATGTGCATTAAGACATGAGCCCTGAGACCCATAAGAATATATGCATAACAGGGCTCACGTCCTAATGCACATAGTTCCGTTTGGCAGAAATACGTCCAATTGAACGGAGGACACACTGTTATTAACCGAAGAGTGAAATTTGGCGCCGGAGTCTAAATAGCGCCAAAACCCCTAGATCTGATGAGGGAGGAGATATGACCAAATCTGCTAAAATACATATGTTCAGATGAGAAGTTCCGCCAGGTGACGTCACAAGCAGTGTTTGAATCCCACAGGCGCCTAGATATTCGGCCTTGGCGCCTAAATAATTCAAGACGCGGCCACATTTGGCGCGTGAATGAACATGTGCGAGTACCAGAAATATTTCTCAAATTTGCGATTGGAAGAAGTGTAATCCTTGATGGTTCCTAAATTTTCAACATGCTGGTCACAATGGCTGATTGGCAATGGCAAGATTTTGACGGGATTCGAACACTGGTCACAAGGCGGTGCATTTCCTCAATTTTATATCTATTTTCCTACTATTTCCCTTATGGGGAAAAAATGTGAAAAATACTGCGAACTAAAAGCACTCTTCGACGAGGCAATAACATTTTTAATAAAACTTCTACATAGTCTGTTACTTTTTCTTCCTGTGCATTAGCTTAATTAATTACGGATTTAATTACCATTAAAAAGTTAATTCGGGCGCTAACGTCCTAAACGATTCCATTCTAAAAATTCCACAATAACCGCGGATCTTATGACTGTGGGACTCAGGACTTTCCCTGCGCCGTCGAGACAATGGCCAGCTTTCGATTTCCTCAAAATCCGATCACCGCGGAGAAAAAGGGGCGCTCGTAAAACGGAAGAGCCAAAATGAAATGAGACAAAAAGCGCGGTCGGACATGGAGGAAATCTATAAATCAGAGGACGCCACGGCGCGGCGGCTGGCGGGCGCAGAGAAAGTTAACGTTGCGAACTGTTGAGTGTTCGATTTTGAGTCGCGATGGCTGCGATGTCTGCGACTGCGACTGGATCGCGCGGGAGAAACCCCGCTGAAATCCATGCGAAACGAATCTGATTGCGATACGTTGACGTTAGGTCCCGCTTCTGACCGGTCTGCCGGATTTATCGTGATATACGGTGGTTTTGATGAAAAGGACGGCTCTGGACAGTTACGTACATACGACTACAGTACTCAAGCACTGTCGTGCTACAGAAAAACGCCACATGAGCCTTCAGGAGTTGGTAAATTTCCCCTGATAAAACATTCATTTTAGAGGAAAACCAGGAGCACTTTTCCTGAAAATTTCCACATATTACATGAAATTTTGAACGTAATCCTCTGAAAAATTGGAAGAAAAATGTCCAAAAGTTGCCTTAAAAATTTGTGTTTTACCGAAAATTTAGGAACGGCTGAAGGCTCTTACGACGAGCTTCCTGAAGATTTCTTCCTACAGATCAGTTTATCTTTGGTTAAGAAGTTCCTTTACATTGACTTCCCAGATTATAATGAGAAGAAACTTGAAAACATAAATTGTTCAATCAATCATCAATGTCTTCAAAAAAAAGGAGAAAAAAATGCTATGCTGAGCCTCTCTTCGAAAATTAATGTTATTAAGTGTTTAGTAAGTTTTGAATATTTTTTGAGTGCTTTCAAAAATGCAATCGAGCCGTCATCCTTGATTTCGACTTATCCGCGGCAGATTTGTACGTTCAGCAATAAGGGGGACAGAGATTTTCAGAAATCATAAGCGATGACGTCTGACGGGTAACGCCCGTGATAGCGGTTTCTTCCGTCTTTGTTTTAGCAAAAACGTGTGCATATAGAGCAACCCTGCGCAAATAAGTGCACTACCGATTGATAAATCCAAGTTAGATTTTATGAAACCATGTGATGCAGTGCCACGGCAGATCATGCCATACAGCATTTACAAAAAGCCAAAAGCATTTACAATCTGAAAAAAAACTAAGTGAATATAAACGAGAGACAAAGCTTACGACCAAAATGTGTACACCTTATCAACATAGAAAACTCACCTGAAACAGAAAAACAAAAACAACTAATTAGAAATTTCAGAGCGGTGATGTAGGAAAAAAAAATCTGTTGAGTACGATCCAGCAAAAAAATCGCTTAATACGGCGCCTTTCTTGGTTGAGAGAGCCATATTTATTTCGGCCTTTAAACCGAGCCAAAGTTTTAAAGTGCTGATAAACAAGAGTAAAAGTTGGCGCGAAGAAATTTATTAAGGTCATTTTAAAATCAAGGCTAAAAAAGGCCTCACTGAGTGCTCACTTATTGGACTATATGTAGGTACATTGAAAGACGAACTATGGTCTGAGACAAAAAAGTTGGTGTATAGTGCACTCCCACACCTGTTTTGAGTATTAGGGACCGAATATACGCTGTTTGCGGGGCCCAGACCTTTGTGTACCAGACCTAGTTTGGGTAAATTAGTTTTACCCAACTTTTGTGTCTCAGACAGGAAAAAGAAACACATTGGATCTAGAGTCCAGGCTCTTAAAAACATCACAAGAAAAATTACTCTTGATTCAATCAGAATCTAGCTTAAATCAAGAACCAAGCCATTAAAAACCAAATTATTAAAATTTGTTTTGGCAAATTTAGATAAACACAAATATATATAATATTTACTATAAATATCTAAAACCTAACTATACATTTTATTTTAGTTTAAAAGTTAGAAATTAAGTTAAATTTATATAAACTTAAAATTTGAAAGTATAAGAAATTAACATTTAGAATTTAAAAATTAGAGCAATCTGATGAAAGAATTTATTTAAATTCCAACTAATTAGGTGCCAGCAGTTGCGGTTAGACCTAAAGTTAGCCTAATTCAAGCGAATTCCGTTTTGATTCAAGCAAAAATCCGATTGAATCAAGAGTATTTTTCCTTGTCAATGTTTTCAAGAGTCTGAACTCCAGATCCAATGTGTTTTTTTTTCCAGTGCAGACCGCAAATCGTTTTTTGCGCAACAAGGACCCTGATCCCGGCGGAAGTTAAACTTAGGAGGGTTAGTGTAAAGCTACGGACACGTGGAAAAGCGGGAATAACCGCGTGCGGAATGCGGAGAGACCGACGCGACATCGGGCGATGCGGACATCGGATTTGGATTCTCGAGCGTGTGTACTGTGTACTGTGTACTGCACCGGCCGGAGTGCATCTCCAAATCCCGAATGCACGCTGCACCCGGGAGCCGGGTCCCATTATACTTAAGCCGATGCAAGGCGGTGGATCCGGGTTTATTTTCATCCTGTCTGCGAATGCAACTCCGAGAATGCCGCGCGAATCCGTGCGTGGAGCCAGCACCGGCCAACACTCCTTCATCATAATTTTCATCTCGACGAGGAAGTTTTCGCTGCAGTAATGGTGGCAGGACCGGATTAAGGGGGTGGCAAATTTTACAATCTTTCTGAATGTAGGTATCAAACAAGCTGCTGGTTCCAACACTACTGTGTTGGAGAGCTCGCCTTTGGGAAACTATTAACAACTATTAATGATTTTTTCTGAAATTGTATATGTATTAAATGAATCTTTACCCAATTATCAGAGGTTACATGCCGATGCAAAATGTTATGACGTAATTTCATATGACAAATTTTTCACATTACAATAAATAAAGAGAAATAAAGAGAGAGAAATGGCATTATCTTTTATGAATGTGATTTTGCGGCAAATGTTGCAATGGCTATTTTTGCAAGCTTTTTCTTAACTTGTCAACAATGTAATGAAATCATATGATTTAATTTTAATTTTTTTTTTTTTAATCAAGTCGCCAACTTGAATTAAGGTTATACTTTGTTAAGCTGGCAGTCTGGAATTCTGAATTTTTATCGGCACAGAGTTCAAAGAAACTATAATTTAGCACGGTTTGGAGGAACGTTTCTGCCATAATTCTTACACAAT
>NW_017548900.1:861586-873269 GCF_001854935.1 Bemisia tabaci | reverse complement strand
TGCACTCACAAAATTGGTTGGTAAATTCAACGAGTGGGTGCATCGACCTGGTATATCAAGTTTCTGCAATTTTTTACGGCAAATCAGTAGATTTTCGGGATGTAGATTGCTTACTTTCAATTCATGAATGAATAAAGCAACGACATGGTTGAACTTCTTTGCATGGAAAGACGTTTAAAATAACAAAATCAAGACGTATTTAATGCAATTGCATTTATATCGAGTCAATTTCTTTTCAATAATATAACGGGATTTTTACTACCGGTGATTTGGGTATTTTAGCCCCAAAATACCTTTAAATCGACTTTATCTTCTAGGAGTTCGACAGAATTTTTCCTTTCTTCGCTTAAATTATTCCGTAGCACTTTTCTTCAAGAATCTGATAAGATTTTGCTTGAGGCAGATCAAAAAACTTAAATTCGATCGAATAGCTTTCTACTTTCACAATACACGGTCTCGTCAAGGTGCGTCTTTGACCTCGCAGTGTTGGATCGTGAATTCTCTTTTTGTGCTAGTTGCCTATTTTGAAATCTCTGTAAATGAAAACTAAAGGGGTTGATATGTGCGAGTTAATGACGCGCCTTATCAACACATTGTGTTGGAGTTCACTGCTTGTTTTTACTTTCTCGCTCCTCTAGGGTAGAGAGGAAGTATTTTTCATTTGGAGATATCCTGATGAAATCTTGAGTTTTTCCTGATTTTTGACTGCTAAATCCCGATTTCATAATTTTTCCAAATCCTAATCACATTCTGATTTTTTGTGGAGAAAAATTAAAATTTCTGCATAAACGTAAGCGAGAGCATAAAAAAATCCGATCGGACAGCCGACATTTCTAAAATTCTGATTTTACGACCGATTTTTCTTCAAATCCTGATGAAATCGGGATTTAATCCTGATTGACCTCAAATCCTGATAGAATCGGGAAAATCCTGATGCTAAACACCCTGTATACGCGAGGTTGCGGGGTTTGCGGGACGCAGACCTTCGTGTACCAGCCTGATTTGTGTGAATTAATTTTACCTAACTTTTGTGTCCCAGACCTTAGCTCGTTTTTCCCGCGTGACGAGGACCCTAATCCCGGCGGAAGTTAAACTTAGGAGGGTCAGTGTAAAGAGAGCTACGGACACATGGAAAAGCGGGAACAACCGCGTGCGGAATGCGGAGAGACCGACGCGACATCGGGCGATGCGGACATCGGATTTGGATTCTCGAGCGTGTGTACTGCACCGGCCCAAGTGCATCTCCAAATCCCGAATGCACGCTGCACCCGGGAGCCGGGTCCCATTATACTTAAGCCGATGCAAGGCGGTGGATCCGGGTTTATTTTCATCCTGTCTGCGAATGCAACTCCGAGAATGCCGCGCGAATCCGTGCGTGGAGCCAGCACCGGCCAACACTCCTTCATCATAATTTTCATCTCGACGAGGAAGTTTTCGTTGCAGTAATGGTGGCAGGACCGGATTAAGGGGGTGGCAAATTTTGCAATCTTTTTGAATGTAGGTATCAAAAAAAGAGAGAAAAAAATCGGATTCAGAAAATAAATTACCATCGAGAAAAGGCAACAAAATCTCTAATTTCCTCAGAGTACACTGAAAAAAAATTCTCGGCGTTTTTACCAAGGTCCGTTGGTACCTTTACCATCTCACTTTTTTTTACCAATTATTGGTAATTTTACCCAGACGGACTAGTAAGCTTACCTAAAAACCGGTATTTTTACTGTTTTTTTCAGGTAAGAATACCACTTTTATTGGTAATCAATTCCCGGTAACTTTGCCATTTTATCTCGGTAATTCTACCACAGTCGATAAAAAATATTGGCGTTTTTACCAAGGTCCAGTAAAATTACCGAGAAAGTTTAATGATTTTACCGAGCTTTTTCGGTAAAATTACCAATTCCATAAATGATAATTTTACCAAGAAAAAACTGGGATCAGATAGAACCCTGAATTCTTGGTAATTTTACCCTTTTCTTAGTAAATACACCGAGATTTTTTTTTTTTCAATGTAAAAAGAGTAATTGCTAATTTTGTCGTCTTTCGGTGATACAAGAGACAACACCTTTAATTAGTCGAGTTAAGAGAGAAACCAAACACGCAATATTTGACTGGAACGGAGCGGCGCGGCGGTCGGCATGAAACGTATAGCGCCTACAAGACTGCATGAAGACTTCACGCATTGCGCCAAACAGTGTGGTCAGCAGCGGTTGGCGTGAAACGCATAGCGCCTACAAGACTGCATGAATACTTCACGCATTGCGCCATATACATAGATATGGGAGCAATTACATTGACAGGGTTCCGGTGTTTTCAGTTTTAGAGTCCCCAAATAAAGTGGCAGCCCTGTCAATGTATTTGATCCCTATCTTTGCATGGAGAGTTCGTCTTGATGTAGAGGTGGACTCTCAGGATAGCGTGGGATATCTCCTCCATTTTGGCCTCGACTTGAGAGCTTTTCTTGAGCTTGGGAGTTGGTTTCAGAGAAAACCAGTGGCACCATCGTGTTTCTCGCGAACTTTTACATAAGAATCATTAGTCAAATCGCAAATTCCTCACACATGCAACATCTCCATTGTGTCCAAATTTTGCAAAACTCCACTTCGGTATTCTACCATTTAAATTTTCCATAATATTCTAAACACAAATTGCCCGAAAGTTAAAACGCGAAAAATCACAGTTTTTGTTTTAAAAAAAAGGGCGCACTCTCCAAATACTAACGGATCGACCCAAAATGGTTCACAGATTTCTTCCATAAATTGCAAAACAAAATCGAGACCGAGATGTTTTATCTGACTCACCGCACTCCATATTCAGCATCCGTTACTGTCGGAGACCTGAAATTACAACCCGTCGAAAGGATTCAAATAAGTAAAGTGGATTCTCGCTTATCCACGATCATTGGGACCGAATATATCGAGGATTTTCAATCTTTTTCGTTCCCAATCAATTACTTTCCTCGCAGAAACTTCGTGTGGGGGGGGGGCGCCACAATTCAAATTGGACTGCATTTTGCAATTTGGAACTATAAATTCTGGCCCGGTTTAAAAACAACGTATGTGCCATTAGTTTCCTTATGCACATACGTGTTTCTTCAAATGAGACAGAATTTATAGCTCCAAATTGCAAAATGCAGTCCAATTATAATAAAACATTTCAAAAATGTATTTCATCATACTTTCCTTCAGTTAATCCCTGCACAAATGACGGTCAGGTTTCGCTAATATTTGCGTTACCCGCCGACGGTGAGCTACAACCCCCACGCTTTTACTTTCCAAAGCGCCCTCGCATAAATGTATAGTCCGTTGAAGATTGTTAAAAGAGCCACCGTGAATAAAGTTCCAAAATCCCTTTATCCCTCGGTCTATTTTGGTCTCTCGCGATTCACCGCGCGTTCCAGACCGCCCGAATGCTTTTCTCGAGTTCCGCCCAATGTTGCGGGCACCTCCGCATGTCTCAGGTGGCACGAGCTGGGTAGCAAAATTTCATGAGGAACACAATTTCGAATTTTCAAGCACGATAATTACAGGATGACGAACTTCTTAGGATATCAAAATTGACTAACATGTCATTGGTTCCTTACGTTAAAAAGAAAAAGAAAGAAAAAAAAAAACCCTGATATATTTGCCTGAGGTTTCATGCAAATTGTGCTATTTACTGAGAGGATATTTTGAGATTTCAAGCGCAAAAATTTCAGGATGAAGCAAAGTTTTACCAAATCAATATTATCTGACAATTACCTGGTTCCTTACAGTTTAAAATAAAATTTTCTGATGTTTTATGCTGAAATTTCGAGCAAAAGTGAACAATTTTTCGTAAAAGGTAAATGTAAGGTTCACAATGCTGCTCAGATTTTGCAAGTTGGCGCATTATACAACTGAATATGTACTTGAAGGCCATGAGGAAATTTTCATCTAAAAATATTCCGTATTTTTGCTCATATTTCTGTGAAAATAATCCAAATGTATTTGTATTTGTTAGCAATAAATTACACACGAATTTAGACTATTACAGCAACGTGTACTACTAAACTAAACGCAGAGAGTAATAAGGACTAAAAAACAACGAATAAGAAAAAAATAACAGAAATAATACTTAAAGCCTTCCAGCAGACCAGAAATTTTAGGAATGACGTATTAATACGTCGTTTCAAAAAAAATGGCTCATTTCCTAAAAAAAACTGACGTTTTAGTATGGTGTTTACAATAAAATTTCACGCGCCAAGTATGAATTATTAATAAATTGATAACAAACATGTCGGCCAACATACAAATACACGTAGCCTCACGTTCCTGCAAAAAGAAAACTATCATATTTATTTCAAAATTACACGGATAAAACCTGACCAAACATTGAAGCGATGAATGAAAACAAAATTACAGGTTACGAGCCGAGAAAAGCGGTGGCGCGGTGACGTCACGCGAATCAAACGCCTACCGCGGCGCAAATTGGCCGACCTTAAACAATCGGAGGATTACGAAATGAATTTTGGCCGGCCCGTCTGTTTATTCCGCCGACAGAGGTCGATTATCGTGGGTGTAGATGGGTCGAGTCGCTGTCTCGAAGGGCGCCCCTCCCTACTGATCGGGCTTTGATATCGTCCCAAGGGGGCCCTTCGGATCAGCTTTTGCTCTTTGGTTGATCCGGTGGAGGGGGGGGGGAGAAGCCCCCCCGGGATCAAAGGCTCCCAAAAAATTCCCGGGTGCACTGTCAGTTGGATTGCATTTGGCAAATAGGAACCGGCACAATTACTTCAGTGTTGTTAAAATGCTCCTCCTTCATAATTATCTAAAAAATTGTTAATTTTTAAGGGAAATAATTGTGTAACAGTGTATACTGTACGTAAAATTAGAATTTTCAAAAGAAACAAAAAGAAGTTGGACAAAATTGAAAACACTCCAATCACGCTGGTTCTTTTTTGCTACATGCGATCCAGTATAGTTCTTCAAAGCGTGAAGGAAAACTTCGTGCAGGCACGCATAGGTATTACAGTTTTCAAGCACCAAAAAGCGTAAAGATTAGCGACATTTCATGTAATTTTGCGGGAATTTTTCCAGAAATTAATGAAGAGTAAAAGATTAGTACTTCGAATGGATAGAACTAGACATACGCTAATTAATGATTAAAATTCTTTCAATATTGTTTGACAACACCATCTTATTTACAACTAATACTCGTTTTTCACACGAGAGAGAGGGGAAAAAATTGGAATCAGGGTTGGACAGAAAATAACCAGGAATTTCTTTATGCACAGTTTAGTATTTCTAAAGGCATGTTGAGTATACCCTGCCATAGTGGTCCCCCGAGATGAATTTTTCATATTCTTCATAATTTTTACAGCCTTGTGAAATTTTATGAAATGAATCATCGGGATTTTCAATCATTCATCGATTTTTAAAAACCCTGTTTCGAACCCTGCGCCTCTCCCCTCCTCCCCCAACCCATTGGTAAAACAAGCAAGAGGAGGAGGAAGGAAGAAAAGTTTTACATTTTACAATTCCACCTCCACTTCATAGAAAACCCCGAAATGTTGTGAGAAACAAACCACCATTAAGACTGGAGTGGATAGTATTTATAGTTTCCTGTTTTTTTTTACAATATACCATAAACCACTTGACGCGGATTTGCTTATTTCGCTCCACTCGAAAATTTTAAGCTTAAACTGTAGAAGAAGCAATTGTTTAAATAAAAAACAATTATCTCCAATGTCACATGAAACCAATCATGCTTGTGTTCTTATGGGTTTCTAGGACCAGGTAACAATTAAAATAGTTCATTTTGTTTTAAATCTGTTTATTAAATGGCGAGGCGTAAATAATCTATCTGTATTTCCCCATTTGAAGCTGTGGTAAAGAATCGACTTTTAAGGTGTTCGTTGCAAACACCCTGCTTATCGATTCTTTTCCATAGGTTTAAATGGCAGATCAATCGAATATCGCAAAACACGTCACGCCACTGTTAATAAAGGAAGAGCCCACTTGAAAATTGAGTGTAAAATTAACTGTTTGAGGCAACCGGATTGAAAGCTAACCGATCGGCAAATTCATAAAAATTTCATCGCCATCGCAATGTACTTTCTCTCCCGATTTTTTGCGAGAAAGTAAGAAACACTCACTGCACGGGATTTTATGAAACGACCCACCGCATACACTTAACTTCAATCAATAGCCGCGGCCGCGGATATTGTTTCTCCCTCTTCAACGCCCGCTCTCTGTTTATCCTCTTGTCTTTCTATAGCTTTAGATAAAAAGGAGGGATCATAAGGATAAACAATGATCATTGATCACGAGCGCGCATTCATACGAATCTTAGCTCCGGGGGCGTCTGGCCATGGTTGACCATTACCGCCGAGCTAAGTCGAAACAACGTAAGAGCAATCGGGTCTGGCCAAATTTATTCTGATAAAGAGCGCATTTTTAGGGCGAGTTATGAGGTGTCTCATTGTCGAATTGTCTATTGCAGCGAAACTTTCTTTCGTAATTAAGCTATTGAAAGAAAATTGTTGGGCATTAAAAAACTGATTTTTATTCTGCTCTAAGCTAAAATTGGTAATTTTTTTGAAAAATTCAGACGTTTTTATTTCTATAACGAATAAAGAATTTTTTGCAAAAGTCAAACGTTTTTATTTTCGTGACGAATGGAGAGTTTGCACGCAATGTTTTTATTGTTTCACGTGAAAGTGCTCAAAGAGCTGATTTCGCAATATTTTCTATAATTGTTTTCTGATATGGGAAAGAAGATGAAAATATATTTAAAATCGAGAAAATTCACCATCGAGTGACATCATCTGGTGGCATTTCCCAGTTAAACTCATGTTTCTCAGCAGATAAGATTATTTTGTCATTTCTCCTCCAATAATTGATCAATTTATGAGCTAAACTATGTCCTCGTCTTCAGTTCACTCAGTAGTTTCCACTTGAATACGAAGTTCATCAAATTTCAAACACACTGGATTCATTTATTCTCCCTTGAATCGATTGATTCAGTTTTGAAACACTAGAATGGAGTTACCTTCTTTAGATCCAAAACCCATACCTTCCACATAGATTCCTTAGATCCATACAAAAACATAGACAAACTTTCCTGAGTAATTTTGGAACGTTGAAAATAACATACGCCCGTATGATAGTCCGTATGATATGCCCGATTCTTCTTCACCGGGAAAAAATTGGCAACATTCAAAAGCTCATACGACGTTCTTCCGTAGAGCGCGGCAGATTAGTAATACAAAGATACTGGTGAATGAACCGTCTGATACGATCTCGAGTAGGCGTAGGCGCCGGTTTTTGCCGCCGCGCCGATCCTCCAGGATCATTTAGACGTATCTGAATCAAAAGGAACTATATCCACTCTGACATGACCCCTAAGATTCATAAGAGTGTATGTATGACAGGACTCATGTTAAAATGGATATAGTTCCTTTTTATTAAAGTGCGTCCGCATTTAATGACAGCTCCTTCAGATCATTTTGCAATGGCGAGTCGTGACATTGTGTGATACCCTTCGGAGAGCCGCAGATGATATCTCATCAAGGAGTCTTATCGCGGGTCCTTAAGATCATTGTTCATTGCCGTTTTTTAAGATTGCAGGATCCGTCATTTGAAATTGGATTGATTTTCAGGATTGCATTGATTATAAGTAATAGACTAACTAACAGCGACCAAAACTGTCATGCTAAAGAAGAACGCCGTATGAACCTTCAGGCGTTGCCAAATTTCCTTTGATAAAACGCGAATTTTCTGGTAAATTTATGAATATTTTCCTCCCCATTTTTCAGATAATTTACCTACAATTTTACCTAAAGATTTTGAAAATTTAAAGGGAAAATATTCACAACCCTCCTGGATAATAAACATTTTATCGGAGGCAATTTGGCACCGCTCGAATGTTCATATGGCGTACTTCCTTACCACGGCAGAAATGAGAAAAGGAGACTCTACAGTTAGTCCATTTTTTTTTTCTTTAGTCTATGAGAACCTGCCGTTTCAACCAATACGATCGCCGATCGCTCCATACTCCCTAGGTCTTCTTTGTTTACAGCTTTGTCTATCAGTTTCAATAATCAGCTCCCTGTAAGACTATACTTTGAAATATGAATTCAATAAAGAGACTTTCTACGACATAAAGTGCCATCAAACACATAGGGGCACCCGACCGATCATTTTTCTCGTTTCTATGCACCATTCGAAGCGTCCGCGCATATCGGCGCGAGTTTCTCCCGACTCAACCTTTGACCTGGAGCAAAACGCGCCGAAGAAAGCAATCACTCTCGGTTTCTTTGAGGAATTATCTTCCCATCGAAAAACATAAGAGAGCACGAAGCGCGCGCTTCGGAGCGGAGCAGACGGGGTAATTGCTCCGCGCACTCGCGGGAGACCCATGAAATATTGCCCGACCGCGTAAAAGTGAACGGCGGGCCAGATCTACGCTTCCGTCGTGTGAGAATGTCGGCTGCTTCGGAGATAACTCGCCGGGAAGCGCCCGGTTTTCGAAGAGCGATGGGTCGCTACCTCGCTAAACCATGACTTCACTGCACAGGAAAGATCAGGGTGTCTGCGAAATTCGTCACATCATTTGAAATTAGGGGTGCAAATCAGGAGTGCAAAAACCTCTCGACTACGCGATTGCCGATTGGTGTCGAATGAAAATGAGAAGGTAATAGGTCAAAATGTCCCAAAAAAAATGTCCAAAAGTCAAAATGTCCAAACCCTGAATGCCCAAAAATCTAAAAAGGCCAAATATCAGTAATGTCCAGCAGACAAATAAGTCCAAAAGTAAGCAAATGTCCAAATGTGAGATTAGGCATTGGTTGAGTTGTCATTGGATTTTTGGGTGCAGGTTGGCAAGCTGTTTGTGAATGCAGCCTGTGAAACTGATGCGTAGGATAATGAAGATGTGCAGGTTAAAAAAAAATGGTGATAAAACTTTTCATGAGAGCAGGCAAATTCTTACTTATAAAAATGTGCTAGTGATTTATGTTCCAAAATTTAAGTGATATTGACACACATAACAAACATTGTATTACATAGTAATGACAAATACTCTTTCCGTTAATTTGGACATTTGCCTACTTTTGGACTTATTTGTCTGCTGGACATTACAGATATTTGGCTTTTTTAGATTTTTGGACATTTAGGGTTGGGACATTTTGACTTTTGGACTTTTATTTTTGGACATTTTGACCTATCAGTCCTATCACCAATGAGACAGCCGAAAGCAATTCGCCTTCAGCTGTGTCTGCAGCAATTGTTGTTACGAATATGTTGGGCGTGCTGATTTTAGCGCATTACATACTCGACTCTCTGAAGGCGTTTTATGTGGTAAAGCAATTCGCCTTCAGTTCTGTTTGCAGCAGTTGAGGTTACGAATATGTTGTGCGTGCTGATTTTAGTTCATTACATACTCGACTCTCTGAAGGCGTTTTATGTGCGCAAGTAGCGCACCCTGTTGGAGAACAACAGAAGTGAGATGGAATGAATTGCTCAATCTCTACTTCGTTCGTTCTCCAACAGACTGCGCTACTTGCGCACATAAAACGCCTTCAGAGAGTCGAGTATGTAATGAACTAAAATCAGCGCGCACAACATACTCGTAACAACAATTGCTGCAGATGCAGCTGAAGGCGAATTTTTTTCCCACATAAAACGCCTTCAGAGAGTCGAGTATGTAATGCGCTAAAATCAGCACGCACAACATATTCGTAACAACAATTTCTGCAGACGCAGCAGAAGGTGAATTTTCAGTTTAAAAAAAAAGTACGATAGGTAGTCTGCATGTAACGAGAGGGTATGTATTCGATCGACATGAATCGAACGAAAAATAAAAGCGTGAACCAATCAACACCGATCCAATTGACAAATAAATAAAAAATCGGATCGGAATCGGTAAAAAACTTGCATTTACTATGAAAATTTCAAATTGCGAAACCTCGAAATTAGGATCAGCTAAAATTTTTATTTTTCTCGATTTTCAGTCCACACGTAAGTACCATAGACTCACCCCGTGCAAACCGTTCTTGAGTACATTTTTGCCACATATTTTTTTTTGCTTCAAGACCACTGTGTGTGAGGTAAGATAACAATACGGGCAGGGGCGAGACGTGAATAATCGATTGTCGACATTTGCTCAATTAAAGCTTTGGTAAAGAATCGATTAATAAGATACTCGTTGCGGACACCCTATTTGTCGATCCTTTTCCATTGGTTTAAGTGACAGATTAATCGATACATCGCAAAGCACGCCACGCCACTATGTAGGGTCTCTAAAATATACCGTCCCTGATTGAAATGCGGGACAGCTGTAAAAAGGATCAACCCAACCTCAGCGTCGGGAGCGAATGTAGGTCAGACCAAGGTTGAAGAGCTCCCGCGGGAACCCGGGCAGGGATTGAACTTGAACTTCGCGCCCGACAAAGAGCAGGGACGAATCCCGAGGGTGGGTGGTCGGGAGCCCGGATCGATACGCGGTGCAGCGCCAGGGATATTACACGAGCCGCATTTAAAACAGCAGGGATTTAATGCACCAATGCGGTAAATACACTCCGTGCGGTCATCCCGTTGGGTCAGTTTTGTGGACACAGGGATAAAGGGGTGGGTTTCAATTCCTCCTGACTTTTGAACTTCAAAATTTTGATTTCCTGATTTTCACTTAAACTTTCGATTGTATTTAAACGGGATGCACGGATAAAACGCAGGAATTTTTTCTCCTGACGCACGGAAACGCTTTTAACGATATTTTTTATAGTGATTCCTATAAATTAGAAAAAAATGCAAACTTTGAACATTTTAGAGAAAAAACTGATCTTTATGATTATGATGTGTATGATAATTCATTGGTGCCTGATACTATAACTTGATACTCGTACTTAGGAGTGCAGAGTGTTCTTGGCTTTTCTCTTTTTCAAATTAATCTTCCCATTTTCAGCAACCTCCTTTTCCTCAGAAATTTTAATCGGTGGGAAACGGTAACATGTTTCGGTCAAAAACTTTGCAGCAGGAATGGGTTAAAATTTGGAATCCAAAAATTTCCTCAATAATTGCCGCAATTTCCTTCCTTCTTGCAATTCAGTAAAACTTCTAGAGTTTCCAAGAACTTCACCTTAAAATATGACGGCATATTTTGAAGCTATTAGAAGTACCTCAATTGAGTCTTGCCTATTTTGCAGCACTGTGTGATAGAAAAATGCGGGGGAAATATCTCTTGATCTTAATTCAATATCGTACTTAAAGCGGCCTTTTGTTTTGATGGCTTCTCTCTTCTGAACCTTGGGAAAATTAAAGGCCACCGAAAGGGCATACTGAAAGGTCATTCATAACGCATCATCATCAATGTAGTGTGGGCCTTTGCCCATCCTATCTATGTGGTGTTCTCAGACCGCTAGGGTGACAAGTCTTCTTTACCTACTCAATATCCCTCGATTTTTTCCCGACACATTCATCCTGAGAGATTCATCCTAAATTTTTACAGCTGAGAGAATTTACTGATTTTTTTCACGAGACCCTGAATTTTTGAGGACTTGATACTTAAATACAAAATCCTAGAAGTTTTCGTATTTCTGGCTTTTCTCCTAGGTGTTAAATCTTCCTATCTACGTATCTATATACCCCGTCTCATATAATGACCCAAAGAGAAATGAAAATTGTTTTCAACCACACAGTCGCGACCAAATTGTACATTACTCTCTTTTTTT
>NW_017548900.1:805847-861458 GCF_001854935.1 Bemisia tabaci | reverse complement strand
GGGGGGGGGGGGGAGGAAGCTCCCCGGGATCAAAGGCT
Source organism: Bemisia tabaci (assembly GCF_001854935.1). Taxonomy (NCBI): domain Eukaryota; kingdom Metazoa; phylum Arthropoda; class Insecta; order Hemiptera; family Aleyrodidae; genus Bemisia; species Bemisia tabaci. Next base: position 861,420 of record NW_017548900.1, on the reverse strand, counting down.
TCCAAAAAATTCCCGGGTGCACTGTCAGTTGGATTGCATTTGGCAAATAGGAACCAGCGCAAATATTACAGTGTTGTTAAAATGTTCCCCATTCATAATTATATCTAAAAAATCTCCGAAAATAGCGAATAGTTTTTGCATCCCACCAAAACATTGTTAATTTAAAAGGGAAATAAATGTGTAAATGTTAATACTGTACTTATAGTCAAAATTTTTAAAGGAAAAAAAGAAGTTGCACAATATTGAAAACACTGTAATCACGCTGGTTCCTTTTTGCTAAATGCGATCCAGTTGTTCTTCAAAGCGCGAAGGAAAACTTCGTATAGGTACGCGTGGGTATTACAGTTTCACGCACCAAAAAATTCCTGTTTCTGCAGTGTTTAGTGACATCTCAGGAAATACGCGGATTTTTTCCGAAATTTATGAAAATTAAGAGATGCATACTCCAAATTTGATAGAACTAGACGTACGCTAATTGATTAATCATTAAAATTCTCCCATTAATGTTTGACAATACCATTTTATTCACGGCTAATACTCGTTTTTCACACGAAGGAAAGAAAGAAAAATTTAGAATTAGGGTTGGACAGAGAATAATTAGGAATTGTTTGATGCACCGTTTTGTATTTCTAAAGGCATGTTGCGTACACCCTGCCATAGTGCGGCCCTAAAATGAATTATTCATAAACTGTGCAGCCTTGTGAAATTTCATAAAATAAATCATTGGAATTTCCGATTGGAAATTCACGAAACACGAAGTGACGATTCACGTGAAAAACACTAGAGATTTTTCGTGTTTTTCAAACAACTTGTTCCGGTCCATGCGCCTGTCCCCTCCTCCCCCACCCATTGATAAAAAAGCAAGAGGAAGAAAGAAAAGTTTTAAATTTTACAATTCTTACTCCACTCTATTGAAAAACCCGAAATGTTGTGAGAAACAAACCATACCATTAAGATTGGAGTGGATATAGTACCTATAGTTTCCTGTTTTTTTTTACAATATACCATAAACCACTTGACGCGGATTTGCTTTTTTCACTCCACTCGAAAAGCTTAAGCTTAAACTGCGGAAGAAGCAATTGTTTGAATAAAAACCAATTATCTTTAGTGTCACATGAAACCAATCACGCTTGTGATCTTATGGGTTTCCAGGACCAGGTAGTAATTAAGATAGTTCATTTTGTTTTAAATCTGTTTATTAAATGACGAGGCGTGAATAATTGACTATCGATATTTCCCCATTTAAAGCTGTGGCAAAGAATCGATTCTTAAGATGTTCGTTGCTAACACCCTGTTCATCGATTCTTTTCCATAGGTTTAAATGGCAGATCAATCGATATATCGCAAAGCACGTCACGCCACTGTTCATAAAGGAGGAGCCCACTTGAAAATTGAGTGTAAAATTAACTGTTTGAGGCAACCGGATTGAAAGCTAACCGATCGGCAAATTCATAAAAATTTCATCGCCATCGCAATGTACTTTCTCTCAATTTTTTGCGAGAAAGTAAGAAACACTCACTGCACGGGATTTTATTAAACGACCCACTGCATACACTTAACTTCAATCAATAGCCCCGGCCACGGATATTGTTTTCCCCTCTTCAACGCCCGCTCTCTGTTTATCCTCTTGTCTTTCTATAGCTTTAGATAAAAAGGAGGGATCATAAGGATAAACAATGATCATTGATCACGAGCGCGCATTCATACGAATCTTAGCTCCGGGGGCGTCTGGCCATGATTGACCATTACCGCCGAGCTGAGACAAAACGACGTAAGAGCAGTCAGGAATGGCCAAATTTCTTTCAAATAAAGTGGCGATTTTTTGCGAGGTGACTTACCGTCGAATTGTTTATTGCAGCGAAACTTCCTTTTGTACCTAATTGAACTATTGCAAGAAAACGGTGGGTCGTTAAAATTAATCTGATTTTTCTTCTGAGTACACGCTAAAATGGGCAAATTTTTTGCAAAAGTTAATCGCTTATATTTCTGTAACGAATGGAGAGTTTGTATGCAAATTTTTTATTGTTTCACATAAAAGCGCTCAAAGACCTGACTTCGGAGTATTGTTTATAATTTTTTTCTAAAATGGGAAAGAGTATAAAAATATATATAAAATCGAGAAAATTCACCATCGAGTGACATCATCTGGCGGCATTTCCCACTTAAACTCATGTATTTCAGCAGATAAGATTATTTTGTCATATTTCCTCCAATAGTTGTTTAATTATGAGCCAAGGATATCCTCGTCTACAGTTCACTCAGTAGTTTCCACTTGAACACGAAATTCGTCAAATTTCAAGCACATTGAATGAATTGATTCTCCGTTGAATCGATCGATTCAGTTTTGAAGCACTGGAATGGAGTTAAGTTCCTTCATATGGGAAAAAATTGCTTTATTTTCGAGCGAGTGAACTGATAAGAAAATCTCCCTGAAAATTATACTGCATTTGTCTGTTCATACTCGTAAAAAGAAAATTCTCCGTTTTTTTCGTCTAAACAAATTGCTTACCTCTCCATCCGTACAAAAACAAAGACAAACTGTCTTTGGTAATTTTGGAACGTTGAAAAGAACATACGCCCTTACGTCAGCAGTCGATTCTACTTCACGAGAAAAAATTTGGCAACATTCAAATGCTCATACGACGTTCTTCCTTAGAGCGCGGCAGATTAGTAATACAAAGATACTAGTGAATGAACCGTCTGATACGATCTCGAGTAGGCGTAGGCGCCCGTTTTTGCCGCCGCGCCGATCCTCTAGGATCACTGGGACGTATTTGAATCAAAAGGAACTATATCCATTCTGACATGAGCCCTAAGATTCATAAGAGTGTATGTATGACAGGACTCATGTTAAAATGGATACAGTTCCTTTTTATTAAAGTGCGTCCGCATTTAATGACAGCTCCTTCAGATCGTTTTGTAACGGCGAGTCGTGACATTGTGTGATACCCTTAGGAGAGTCGCAGATGATATCTCATCAAGGAGTCTTATCGCGGGTCCTTAAGATCATTGTTCATTGCCGTTTTTTAAGATTGCAGGATCCGTCATTTAAAATTGCATTGATTTTATGGCGAGCAGGGGCAGACTATTTCATTGTGTTACCAAAGAAATTAGGAAATCCGAAAATGACATATTGGGAGGATACACTGATCGTTCTCGCGAAAATTTTTTTCTCAAATAAGACACATTTTGCGAGCCCGTATGCATTTTATCCGCGATGATTTAATGGGTCGATTTAAGTGCATTTTTATACATTTTCCGGCATTTTTGAACATTTTTCGATGATTGCCTCCCTTCTCCGCAAATCTTATTGCCTCAGAACAACTTTTGCTCCCTCTTACCCCATCGCCCACGATTCGGCTGAACCCCCCTCCCCCTCCTGTGAAAACTCGATTTCGAATATATACTCTCGTTATTAGTCTTCTCTGCGGGCTGATTATTAAAATTGATAGCCAAAGCGATAGACATAAAAGACAGAGGCATACTGGGGCGATCCTATTGGTGGAGGCGGGTGCCTGCAGTGGACAAAGAGGGTAAATAACACTACAAAAAAAATCGCTTGGATCTAGAGTCCAGACTCTTAAAACCTTGAAAAGAAAAAATACTCTTGACTCAATCGGAATTTTTGCTTGGATCAAAAGGAAATCCGCCTGAATCAAGAGGCCCGGCTCTTCGATTCAAGGAAAAATCGGATTGAATCAAGAGTATTATTTCTTGTCAATGTTATTAGGAGTCTGGATTCTACATCTAGGCGACTTTTTTTCCAGTGAATAGACTGACTAACGGCGACCGACAGCGGACCGATTATTGAAACTGATAGTCAAAGACGACAAAAGGGATTTGGAGGGATCCTATTGGTGGAAGCGGGTGGTGGCAATGGACATAGGAGGTAGGTAATGGACTAACTAGGCAACCCACGGGAAACCTGACGGTTAGTCCATCATTTTCTTCCTTAGTCTATAAGAACCAATCATGTCAACCAATAGGATCGCTCCATACTCCCTATGTCTTCTTTGTCTATCGCTTTGTCTATCATTTTCAATAATCGGCCCGCAGGAGACCCTACATATTAGTCCATCATTTTCCCTTTCAGTCTATGAGAACCTGCCGTTTCAACCAATACGATGGCTCCATACTCCCTAGGTCTTCTTTGTCTACAGCTTTGTCTATCAGTTTCAATAATCAGCTCCCTGTAAGACTATATTTTGAAATATTAATTCAATAAAGAGACTTTTTACGACATAAAGTGCCATTAAACACATAGGGGCACCCGACTTATCATTTTTCTCGTTTCCATGCACCATTCGAAGCGTCCGCGCATATCGGCGCGAGTTTCTCCCGACTCAACCTTTGACCCGGAGCAAAACGCGCCGAAGAAAGCAATCACTCTCGGTTTCTTTGAGGAATTATCTTCCCATCGAAAAACATAAGAGAGCACGAAGCGCGCGCTTCGGAGCGGAGCAGACGCGGTAATTGCTCCGTGCACTCGCGGGAGACCCATGAAATATTGCTCGACCGCGTAAAAGTGAACGGCGGGCCAGATCTACGCTTCCGTCGTGTGAGAATGTCGGCTGCTTCGGAGATTGCTCGCCGGGAAGCGGCCGGTTTTCGAGGAGCGATGGGTCGCTACCTCGCTAAACCGTGACTTCACTGCACAGAAAAGATCAGGGTTTCTGCGAAATTCGTCACATCATTTGAAATTAGGGGTGCAAATCAGGAGTGCAAAAACCTCTCGACCACGCGATTGCCGATTGGTCTCGAATGAAAATGAGAAAGCCGAAAGCAATTCGCCTTCAGCTGTGTCTGCAGCAATTGTTGTTACGAATATGTTGGGCGTGCTGATTTTAGCGCATTACATACTCGACTCTCTGAAGGCGTTTTATGTAGGAAAGCAATTCGCCTTCAGTTCTGTTTGCAGCAATTGAGGTTACGAATGTGTTGTGCGTGCTGATTTTAGTTCATTACATACTCGACTCTCTGAAGGCGTTTTATGCGCGCAAGTAGCGCACCCTGTTGGAGAACAACAGAAGTGAGATTGAATGAATTGCTCAATCTCTACTTCGTTCTTTCTCCAACAAGGTGCGCTACTTGCGCACATGAAACGCCTTCAGAGAGTCGGGTATGTAATGAACTAAAATCAGCACGCACAACATATTCATAACAACAATTGCTGCAGATGCAGCTGAAGGCGAATTGTTTTCCCGCATAAAACGCCTTCAGAGAGTCGAGTATGTAATGCGCTAAAATCAGCACGCACAACGTATTCGTAACAACAATTTCTGCAGACGCAGCAGAAGGTGATTTTTCAGTTTAAAAAAAAGTACGATAGGTAGTCTGCATATAACGAGAGGGTATGTATTCGATCGACATGAATCGAACGAAAAATAAAATCGTGAACCAATCAACACCGATCCAATTGACAAATAAATAAAAAATCGGATCGGAATCAGTAGAAAACTTGCATTTATTATGAAAATTTCAAATTGCGAAACCTCGAAATTAGGATCAGCTAAGATTTTGATTTTTCTCGATTTTCAGTCCACTTGTACCATAGAATCACCCCGTGTAGACCGTTTTTGAGTACATTTATGTCACTTTTATTTTTGCTTCAGGACTACTGTGAGGTAAGATAGCAATACGGGCAGGGGCGAGGCGTGAATGATCGATTGTCAACATTTGCCCTATTGAAACTATGGTAAAGAATCGATTAATAAGGCACACGTCTCGAACACCCTATTTATCGCTCCTTTTTCATAGGTTTAAATGGCAGATGAATCGATATATCGCAAAACACGCCACGCAACTGTGTACGGTCTAAAATATACCGTCCCTGATTGAAATGCGGGACAGCTGTAAAAAGGATCAACCCAACCTCAGCGTCGGGAGCGAATGTAGGTCAGACCAAGGTTGAAGAGCTCCCGCGGGAACCCGAGCAGGGATTGAACTTGAACTTCGCGCCCGACAAAGAGCAGGGACGAATCCCGAGGGTGGGTGGTCGGGAGCCTGGATCGATACGAGGTGCAGCGCCAGGGATATTACACGAGCCGCATTTAAAACAGCAGGGATTTAATGCACCAATGCGGTAAATACACTCCGTGCGGTCATCCCGTTGGGTCAGTTTTGTGGACGCAGGGATGAAGGGGTGGGTTTTGATCGTTGAATTCCAGTTGACTTTTGAACTTCCAAATTTTGATTTCCTGATTTTCGCGTAACTTTTCAATTGCATTCAAACGGGACACGCGGATAAAACGTAGGGATTTTCCCCCCTGACGCACAGAAACGCATTTTACGATATTTTTACGGTAAATTCCTGGAAATTAAAAAAAAAAATGCAAAATCCGATAATTTTAGAGCAGAAACTGCAATTTATGATTATGATATCCATAATATTTCATAGGAAAAGTTAAATTGTAAATCAGTCTTGCAACTTTGACACGAAGTTACGTTCGTTCATTGGTGGGAAACGACGACATATTTCAGTCGAAAACTCAGCAACAATCGATTCAAATATGGAATCCAAGAGCTGCCTCAATAATTGCCGCAATTTCCTCCATTTTCCCTGACTTTTTGCGGTAGAGTAAACGTCTTGATTTTCCAAGAGCTGTCATCCTAAAATAGAGACAGCCATGAAAGGCAAATGTTGAAGCTATTAGAAGTACCTCGATTGAGTCTTGCCTATTTTGCAGCACTGTGTGATAGAAAAATGCGGGGGAAATATCTCTTGATCTTAATTCAATATCGTACTTAAAGCGGCCTTTTGTTTTGATGGCTTCTCTCTTCTGAACCTTGGGAAAATTAAAGGCCACCGAAAGGGCATACTGAAAGGTCATTCATAACGCATCATCATCAATGTAGTGTGGGCCTTTGCCCATCCTATCTATGTGGTGTTCCCAGACCGCTAGGGTGACAAGTCTTCTTTACTCAATATCCCTCGATTTTTTCCCGACACATTCATCCTGAGAGATTCATCCTGAATTTTTACAGCTGAGAGAATTTACTGATTTTTTTCACGAGACCCTGAATTTTTGAGGACTTGATACTTAAATACAAAATCCTAGAATTTTTCGTATTTCTGGCTTTTCTCCTAGGTGTTAAATCTTCCTATCTACGTATCTATATACCCCGTCTCAGATAATGACCCAAAGAGAAATGAAAATTGTTTTCAACCACACAATCGCGACCAAATTGTACATTACTCTCTTTTTTTTTTCTTTTTCTTTTTTTTTAAAGATTTTTTTATATTTATCTCTCTTGGAATATGCGACTTGGGCACACATCCTGGATTCATCCAAAAATTTAGCATAATTTTACTCAGCGCGTTGTGTTAACCTTTATGCGAAAACCCAGCGCGTTGGAAAAATTTGTACCCCTGGACCCAAAGCTGTATTCACTATACTCAGTCAAACTGAATGGTGCAAAGGCACGAGGAAAAACAGAAAAAATGGCGCCTCTTCCTGTATCACGTATCTGCACCATTGTGTGAATAACTAAACAGCCATCCGGCGAAGCGACATTTAACCATTATCATTGACAGCACTTTCAATACCACGGCCGCGGCTACAAAGTACAAACCTGCCGGCTTTTAATTCCGCAACGCGGGGTTGGGGCGGCCGCACCATCAAGATCATTCGCTGTTGCCAGATCACCACTTTCCCCACTTAATTTCACGCCAAATAGCCGCATTTTACCTCTCAATACGGCAACCTTGGGGGAGGGGTGCTCGCAGGGTCAAGCATATCCTCGGCAGATAACCTCAGGATTCCCAGACGCGGGCGCCGGGCCGTCGAGCGGTTCGAACCGAAAGTGAGCTTTTGATAGATCAACAACGAGCAAAAGCTCCGAGCTCAAACGGCCCGCGGATGCAACTTTCTCGCTTTCGCACGAAGGGACGCTGCACGCCCCGGAGTTGGGTTGGGGGCGGGGGCGAGGGAGAGAGGGGGGCAGGAAACGGGGAATTGCTCTATCGCGGGTCCGGCGAGCTTTGGGTACTGGGCGGGCCCTGGCCCTTTTCAATTAAGCTTCCGTTTTCATGGGTGGACGCCTCGACGCAGACAGGACAGGGTTGCCGTTTTGTGTGTTATGAGTTTTTGCAAGATGCAGCAGCGATTTTCGATTTGCAAACTTCACCGGATATTAAATTTATCATCGCATCAAGATATATATCGTAAGTATATTGTTGGTTTTCTTTAATAATAAGATGACTCCTTAGCTTTGGTACGAAGCATTTTGCACGGACAAGTCGACGATCACGGAAAAAATTAAATCGCTGATTTAACGATTCAATTGCTAAAAAAGTGACTGCAATGTTTCAACGTAGATTTTACAACAAAAAAATGCTACTTTAACCACTATTGTAAGCTACTTTCACCACGGGGGTGGTTAAAGTAGCATTTTTGTGTTGTGAAACCTGCATTGAAACACTGCAGTCACTTTTTTTTTTAGGAACTGAATTTTTGAATCAGAAATTTTTTTTTTTTTATGAAGGTGTGAATTTAAGCATTTTGATGCATGGATCGAGTTTATCAGAAAGGAGCCATTCCACATTTTTGAAAAAATTGAGTTAAGGATGTTTTTGAGTTCCGCTAGTCGTTAATTTTCTCCAACTAAAATCTGAAAGTCGAAAAAAGAAATGTTACATATAGTTTGTAAAGAGAGGGGTTAAAGTTTATTTTCTACATTGAGCCTTATACAGGAATAAAACGTCAAAGGTCTTTTTCTCAGTTTCAACTTAATGCGGGTTGGTTTTCTTCTGATAATACTTAAACAAAATTCCATGTAGAACACGACTCGCGCAAAGTAAATTAGTGAAATTAACTTCTGGCCACGATAATGACATCTTTCCATACATAAAAAACTTCTAGCTCAAAGAAAAAAACAATAATAAACTTCAGTTAAATCACATAGTAATATATCACAATAGAAAATCACATAGATCTAAATTTATTGAAAACTATCTTTTCTCTTTCGAAGCAAGTTAAATCTTTCACCGAGATATCAATTTGGGAGGAAAGAAAGAAAGAAAAAAAAACTGTATTCAGGCTTAAAATGTTATCTTAGAGTCGATGACAACATTGCATTTCTCATATAATTTCACACGAGACATCAAAAATCCCTGCTTCATACAATAACTCTGTTGTGTAAGATTAACTCAATGAGACACATTGTAAAATATGCGAGTTTTAAGTCCGATTCGGCAACACAACTCGTGAATGTTGCAGTATTGTTGCAGTCGGCGGCTGATGCGCCTGTTCCCCGGCTTTTGAAAACTGTTTCTAACTGGCCGCTCCCTTGTCTGCATTCTTGTCAATTATTTTGTCAAATAATTCAATCAAAAGCCTTTGTCGAAACAATTTTGAAACTTCAACTCCTGTAGGTATAATTCTGTTTTCAACTCTGTAATATTCCCAACGTTGACTAAAAGGAACAGGTGAAGTGTTGATTCAATAAGCTGAGGGTAGCTTCCAATTTGAGGCTGACTTGCGGAATTGTTCACGAGAACATACTCAATTTTTAAGAAAATAATCCTTCGAAATTAGCGTTGAATCGCTTAAAATTGCTCTCATAAACTTTACAAGCCATGGAAACTGACGGAGCAAAGTTTCTGAGAAGGACACAAAAAAGTACGAGCCGTTACTCTTTTCCTGCTAAACCTACTTTTTTCTCGCCCCCATACATCAATTTTCTGAAAAAAAAAAAACTGATGACAGGATAAAAGTCGCAACTTCGTCATTTTTCAGTTAGAATTGTTGAGCTATCATTCCTAATTTTTAGAAATTCGAACGAAAATTAAAAATTAGAAATTTTGCGCAAGAATATTTGCTTTAAAAAAAGTTAAAGCGGAATTCTGTCAGGCGCCTGTAACGCATACACCTCTTTTCTGCGATAAAAATTGGCTCCCTTACGCTGAACGCTCACAGTATTTAATGCATACCGCCATCCAAAGACCGAGAATCGTGATACAACTAAACCACCTTCAAAGTAGCTCAAATTGCATACCTGTCAGTTTGAAGGAAAACTGAGTTACGCATGTGTTTCCTCCTATTTAAAGTACTAGAATCGGGAAGTTCTCGTAACTCGCTGTATAATAGTGGTATATAGCGGTTCATTGGCTCACCGACTCACCGTGAAAAGTGTTTCAAGTTTTGAGAAAAGGTACAATTCTCAAAGTTTCTTTAAGCTAGGACACGGTGATTACGAGCAAATAAACAACGGTTGTGATCATTGCCCTCGACGGTAAACCGTTATCAGCACTTCTTGCAAATTTGTAAGACGGGTTACCATAAATACCTCTGAAGATGTTTACCCTTTTTTGGAAAATAGATTTCCTCTCTTTATCGAGTTCAACCATGCGTTTCCGAATTTAAAAGATGAAACATTTTTACGGTGAGTTTGTGAGCCATTGCATCGCTGAACCATACTGATATTCAGCGATCCTCGAGGTGGGTCAAAAGCAAGAAGCGCTGGTTGGCGGCTTTGCGCCGAATAAGAGAAACTGTGTTCTCCTTCATATTAGTGGGTATGCAATTTAGGCTACTCAAGAGTCGAAATAGTTGTATCATGCATTTTGTCCTTCCAGCGAACGCGCGCTAGTGTTCGGGCGCTCTGTCTGCAACGGCAATGCACTCAGCTCTTCTTATAAATAAAAAAAAGTCGGAATATAAAATAAATTTAAAGGTGTTAACCCTTTTGGGAATTCCTTCCCTTTTTTATCGAGTATGTGCACGCATTACAAGAACTTTCCAAGTCTAGGACTCTAAACAGGAGGAAATACATGCGCAACTCAGTTTTCCTTCAAGCTGATGGGTATGCAATTTGAGCTACTTTGAAGGTGGTTGAGTTGTATCATACTATCCGGTCTCTGAGTGGCGGTAGGCTGTATAATGTGAGCGTTTAGCGGAAAGGAGCCCATTTTTATCGGAAAAAAGAGGTTTACGCGTTCAATGCGGTTGACATAATTCCACTTGAATTTATATGGAAGAGACTATTCTGCACATATTTCTGATTTTTAAATTTTGTTATTTTTACGAATTTTTCACGTTTTAGCCCTTAAACGGACAAGAGTGAGGAGATAGGAAGGGGTTATACGTTAAACTCGGAAAACGTAATAGGTACAAGAGGGGCGAAAGCTTTCCGCGATAACCTTACAACATACAATCCTGAGAGCCACAAAGAAAATCGCAAAGATTGACTTTCCTAACTAATCTCTTTTCAGTCAACTCACGTGTTTCAGTCATGAAATTCTAAACCATGATTGGTACACACATTGACGATAAAACTACAACAACGCGAACTTCGTTTGCAGTGTTTCAAAATCTCCGCTTCCATTTTATTTCACAAACGAAGAGAGAAAAATAGTGTTTATGGCTGAAATATGCAGGGAATATTCTTCATGCAGAAAAACAATCAGAGAAGTTGTATATTAAGTTGTACTTGTATAATTAGTATTTGTATACTAAGTACTCAGTATACAACGTTGAATATGTTTCAAATTAGGAAACAAATTGCAATTAAGTTTGCAATGTTGAGAACCAAGATCAACGTTTTGGCAGTTCCCACGTCAATATTGATTACTAAAGTTTGAAGGGAAAAAATCACGGTTGCTGTATAAAATTCAAGGTTCACCAGCGAGATTTCCCGATTTTCACAGTTGAGTAAATTTTCCCTGACCTTCCCGAAACTTTTCACTCTGTTTGGCCGCTGTGAAAACGAAAGTACATTATAGTTAGAGTGTGGATGCCTCGGGCAGACTTTCAGCGTCCGATTCACCAAAACCATTTGGTATGTACAAGGCAGCCGTTGTAACCAGATTGTGCTGAAAAATCAGCACTTTCCCTCAAAATGCACCATGTAAAATATTCATATTTTATGGCATAACCTGGCAACCTTGTGACTGATGCATTGCACACACAACAAACTTTTCATCGTTGTCCCACAGCTTTAGGCCCGACCCGGGAACAAAGCGGGGAAGAAAGCAGGAAAGGCGTCGACACGGATGATAACGCTACCGTACTGTGGAAAAAACAGCGTAAGAGCATTCAAACGTTGCCAAATTTCCCCTGATAAAACACGAATTTTCTTATGGACCGTGACTTTTGTCCTTTGAATTTTTCGGATAGTTTCAGCCACAATTTAATCTGTAGTATCTGAAAATTTCGAACAAAAATACCCGTTATTTTTCGAAAAAACGGAAATTTTATCGAGAGAAATTTGGCAACGTTCGAAAGTTCGTACGGCATTCTTCCTTGGCACGGTAGAACGGAGGCCTAGCGACGCGTAACTAACGCGACTATTAACTCTTCCGATCGAGTTTTGACAGGCGTGACGCGGGACAGTGACGTACGCACTACCCCTTACCCACCCCCCTCCCCCGGGGGGAGGGGGGTCCGAGGGCCGGGAGAAATATGATTTTTAAATTGAACTGATTGATACATGCCCATTGCTAGTACGGCTGTTGTGCACCTATTTGACAAGTGCTCGTAGAGTTACGCTCTGTTGCCACTTCACTCAAACATGATAGATTATTATTCTTACTTAATCATGGATAATTCAAAAGGATGGACGAATCTGAGAACTCCTTCTCTTATTTTAACGATCGTTCGTAAAACTGATTTATTCTTAATCCGAGCGGATTATGCTACGTCGTAAATTTCCTATTTTAAGTTCTGCCTGGAAATCTTCTTGGAAATGTTTTGACCTTAAGCATGCAGTTCATAGACGGATCGCAGTTTCCAAGGCGCAAAGTTTGATGAAGATGGGACCGAATTTGAAGACATTTCGACGAAAATGTCGACGCTTTTGAGAAAGGCGTTTCATGAATAATATTACAGAAACTAACGTACATGAAGTGCAAATTTGAACGCTCATATCCCCTGGATATTGACGCAAACGCGGTGTGAGCCAAGGAGCGTAGAGAAGGGGCCACTGACCTTCCGCAACCCTCAACAGCTCGATCTTCGATTGTGAGAGGGAAAACTGTTTTCCATAACGGTCAGCGTGTTTTTCCGAGGAGATATGGCAGCGTTGACGTCACGGGAATCGCGTCGCGACGCCCATTGTCGATTCGCCGGTCAACGCGAGACAGACAGCGTCGTCACCGGAACGCTCGCAAAAACAGTGCAACCAACTCTGTCATCGGGAGTGTCGACTGCGAACTACGGGGAAATAAATTCCTTCACTTTTCCAGATTTTTCTTGGTCCGAATGACGCACGGAAAAAAGTTCCTGGATGTATCTACAGGAAGGTTTTTATTATATTTTCCTTGCTCGATTACACTTTAAGACAGCTGACATTAGGGTGCGGCTAAACTCTGTTCAAAAATAAGGGATTCCGATTCAGTGTCCAAAAATACATAAGAAGCACTCAACAAAAAGTTTTCCCCAAGAGCCCCTATCTCACTCCCGATTGCCTGGACTAGAACCCGAAAATGACGCACATGCGCTGACTTTGATAGACTTGAGCATCGGGTTAAAATGGTCGCACAATCTTCGGATTTAGTTTATAGTTGTTTTTCAGGAAGGGGTCATCGATTGATGGGCGGACGTAATCAAATTTCGGACTTTCAAAAATAAGCCGCACCCTAAGCTTACATTCTCGTTGTTCTAATGAGAATCGTTGTCCTGGCCGTCGTACCAAGAATCTCAGTAGAACAACGGGAGTCCTGGTAAAGTCTCAAAAAGAAATCCTGTGAAAAAAATTTGAAAAGGACGTTTTTACGGAACATTGAGAAACTTTTGCCCGTGCCAAAGTTCCCGAACTTTGTAATCAATGGTTCACTGATCAGCGGACCAGTTTCAACCATTGATTGAACAAATGTTTGTGCTGAAAGCAACGAAGTGCTAAAATGTTTGTATTTTCCAATCTAATTCATTTCTCAAGAGTCCATTTCAGCACAAAGGTCTTCAATCTTCAGAGTGACCTACAAGTTTTCGGTTCGAAATCTCTAGCTTCAACATCCCCTAGAAACTTTCGCATTTTCAAATCGACCCGCGCTTATCTGACAGTTCATTGGCTCTTGATTGACAGCGCTTATCGGCGGCAACAGCGTGCACCGTGTCCGACCGCGTGTAGTTATTAATCGCTCTCCGTCTCGCCGCACCACACAACACAATTTAACACAACACGGCTCACCCACTCGGCATTTTTCACGGTAAACGCAACAGGTCGCATGCATAATTGAGCGCTTTCACCGATGATGAACGGATTGCCTACTCGGCCCCCGCGCCCGTTACGCCACTTGCGTATTGTCCCACCTCCTTATCAAAAACCGCCTAACTCCACAATAAACATTACGGCGAGAGGTGGTTTTTGCCGCTTGCGTATTGTCCCACCTCCTTATCAGAAACCACTTAACTCAACAGTAAACATTACGCAGAGAGGTGGTTTTTGCCGCTTGCGTATTGTCCCGCCTTCTCATCAAAAACCACGTAACTCCACTGATAACGTTACGCAGAAAGGTGTTTTTTGCTAAGTGGGGTGGTTGTGTCGCCTGGAAAATGGTAATTGGGCTCCCGGACGGACGGCTAGATCATGTCGGGCGCCGCCGCTCCCCTCGGAGGTAATTGATCCTTCGGGTAGGAGGACCCGGCTGTCACAATCGATTAGCCTTTGTTCGATGGGCCCGTTATATTACGCGGGCCTTTGATCCGCCGTTTCTTGCTTGTTTTGCGTAAGCCTTTCTTGCACCATCCATTGGGATGTCAAATCGCTCGAATCGTGTGGCGAAGAGGAGCTCGGTTGATGGCTGATTTAGCCACATGACCTTGCCAATTTATTAACCTAATTTCGTCACCTTCCGGCCAAAGCATCACAAGCGTCATGCGAAGTTTAAAAATTCTCGCCGCCATTTTATTTTAATACAGAGAAATTGTTCAACGCAGCTGTCCGGAAATTTCACTGCATTTCCTTTGTGCTACCTATAAAATTCAGTGAAATTTTAAAACAGATCCTACCGACAATTTCTCAATAAAAAAATAAAATAGCGGCGGAAATTTTGAACGGCGCATGGCGCTTGTGATACTTTGGCCGAAAGGTGACGATTTGATTGTATAACAAGAGGCAAATTTTCGCGAGTGGATTTGGTCGAAGTTTTTAACTTACTGCCAACTCCAGTTACACCAAAACAAAATTCCCTCCGGGCGACGTCGGCGGTGCGCCTATAATATTTGGTTTTCATGCTGGCAGCAATGACGATCACACGAAAAATTCTCTGTGTTTGCCATTCGTTTGCAAATGGGCTTCCATTTTATATTGAATATATGCATGTAGTACAAGAGTATTCCGAATCTAGAACTCTAGACAGGAGGAAACACAAGCGTAACTCAGTTTTCCTTCAAACTGATGGGTATGAAATTTGAGCTACTTTGATGGTGGTTTAGTTGTATCATTATGTTTGGCTACAGTATGACGGTGCACGCATTAAATACGGTGAGCGTTCAGCGAAAAAGGGCCGATTTTGAACGGAGAAAATTTAAAAATTCTCAGTGTTTGCCAATCGTTTGCGAATAGCTTTCCGTCTTTTACTAGATATATGCATGTGCCACAAGAACTGTCGGAGTCTAAAATTCTAAACAGCGGGGCGATTATTGAAACTGATAGACAAAGCGATAGACAAAGATGACATAGGGAGTATGGAGCGATCCTATTGGTTGAAATGGGTGGTTCTCATCGACTAAGGGGGAAAATGATAGACTAACTGTCGGGTCTCTCGTGGGTTGCCGGTAGTTAGTCTATTACCTCCTTTGTCCATTGCAACCACCCGTTTCCACCAATAGGATCTCTCCAAATCCCTTTTATCGTTTTTGTCTATAGCTTTGTCTATCAGTTTCAATAATCGGCCCGCAGGAGGAAATACATGCGTAACTCAGTTTTCCTTCAAACTGATGGGTATGAAATTTGAGCTACATTGAAGGTGGTTTAGTTGTATCATTCTTTTTGGCCTCAGGATGGCGGCACAGGGTAGAGGCATTGAATACTGTGAGCGTTCAGCAAAAGAGAGCCGATTTTTATCGGAAAAAAGAGGAGTGCGCGTTCAAATAAATTTTCAGAATCCCTATTTAATTTTTATACGACAGAATATTTTTAGGTAAAAAGAAATTTTGTCATGCTTTACAACTTTCGTGCAGACGTGCATCATAGACTTTCCACCAAAGCAAAATTAGCAAGGCGCTGGCCGTCCTTATGATTAAAATTATTCCTTTCTACTGAAAACCGGTAGTGCACTTCCTTCCATCGAAACTGTCATTACTTTGGATACGAACCGCTTATCCAGAACAAAGATCATTATATACCAGAAAATGTTTTTTACTTACGGATGACGGCAGGATTTTCATCTTGCTAAGAAAGAAATAGGGAATAAATCTTACCTGAAACAGAAAATAACATACGCCAATTAGTATCAAGGAGAAACCAAAATGACAAAAATTAGATTCACCTCAAATAAACCAGATAATGAAAATAAACATCAATCTTTACGCTTTGACTCAGCTACAATCATACGCAACAAAGGAAAAGTAACTTGATGTGGAAATAGAACAAGATGCAGGGAAAGAGAGCGCGTTGATAAGGCGCAGACATACAACTATTCGCACCTGACGGATGTCCGTGTTGCATGTGCGAAATTGAAGGCGCGATGACGCG
Organism: Bemisia tabaci; assembly: GCF_001854935.1. NCBI lineage: Eukaryota > Metazoa > Arthropoda > Insecta > Hemiptera > Aleyrodidae > Bemisia > Bemisia tabaci. The sequence goes on along the minus strand of NW_017548900.1, from coordinate 844,785 downwards.
AGGCGTAAACTCTCAATGCTTTGGTCTATGTTGCTATAGCCCTTTTCAGATTACTTTTTCACTTTTATTGTACGTAATTTCCTGTCCTGCGCACACAGAAAAAGATAATTTTCGTCTTCTTTGTTGCTTTTTCGTGTGCGTCTGGAATTTAACGTTTCAACGGTACGAACGATTTCGCGGGATGTTGAACTCGATGATAAACGTTAGAATGGAACACTATAGAAGGTACGAAGTTAAGCATTCTGATACATGTTTCTTGACCAAAATTTTACTTAAAACACGATTTTCAAAGCGAAAATCACTTAAATTAACTCCCAACGAAGATATTTTATGTTTCTTGACGTGTGAATTCAAAATCTCTCGCTCGTGAAAACGCAATGGTCTACGAGAGTCAAATCGCGCACTAAACGTTACAATGAATCTCTGTGATATGAAAATTTGGCAAACTCAATTTTCACACTTTTGCTCAGATATAGGAATTTTTTTACACTTTGAACAAAAAGGGTGGGAAAGGAACAATGCTCGATTGAGAAACATGCCAAAACCGTTGTAAGGCGCGATTTGACTCACGTGGAGTATTGCTTTTCTTGTGACCGGGCAATTCAAATTTCCCATAAACAATGTAAAATAAAAACGTGAATATCTTAGTTAGGAGTTGATTTCAGTAATTTTCGATGCTAAAATCGTGTTCTACGTAAAATTCTGGTTAAAAACATGCATCAGAATGCTTGAAGTTGTACTATGTTCAGTGGTCTGTTGCATGCAATTCCCAGATTTTCCACATTTTCTTAGTCACAAGAGATAAGGGACTTGGAGGACAAGGCGCAGTTTTTACTATTTCGAGAAATACAAGATGAAAGTTTTAAAATTACATGGATCCTTATGGCGGAAAGAGAGTTCAAAACTTCAAACTAACTTTTTGGTGCTCAAAGATAGGAATTTGGGAGCGAATTTTTCACAGCATATGCAGTAAGACTACCTTCACTCGAAATCATTGATATCTCAATTTTTTCAAAAACTGCACTTATGCACCTTGTCCTCCAAGTACTTAAAATGCAGGATAATAAGAGAGTGGTAGTGTCCTTTTGGAAAATATACGATCTTTATGGCGGATAGAGGGTTAAAACTGACTTTTTAATGCTTAAAAATAGGAATTGAGCTTGAATTGAGCAAATTATTCACAGAATATGCATTAAGACCTCCACTCAAAAGTCAAAATCATTAATATCTCAATTTTTTCAAAAACTGCACTTATGCACCATGTCCTCCAAGCCCCTAAAATGCAGGATAATGTAAGAATCGTAGTGTCCTTCAGGAAAATATGAGTTCAATGACCATTGAACGAACCATCCCGTTTCATCTTATTTCATTTTTTGCCCATTATTCAGCTAGTGAAACACGAAGATCTTCATTTGTGAGAACAAGAGTTGCCGGAGACGGACGCTGATTGTTACCTTTCGGAATGACATGACTCGGGCCACTTTTAAAACAAGGAGCGTAGCCAGAAGACCACGAAGACAATGGATCTTCACAATTGGCGTTACGTGCTCAGGCGGGTTAATCCGAGGCACCGTCGCGGCTTAATTGATTTTCATTTCTTCCCGATCGTCGATCGATGACGTACATCCGATACAAGTTCACTCAACTTGGAACGACGACGGGGGGTGCCGGTGAGTCTAGAGAATCCCGCCACATTCCGTCCGCGATGAGGTCCTTCTGAAGGGACTGATTTGCGGTCAGTAATCAGACAGTGGTGATTCCTGAAAGTTGGCATCACTGTTTTTCCTCCATTTAAATGTGTGCACTGGAAAAAAAAAACACTTTGGATCTAGAGTCCAGACTCTTCATGGAGAGGACCGTCTATCATGTGCCTACAAGTGATGAGTAATTGATGGACTGCGGAATGATTACATACGGATGGGTCATACCGAACTGCGATGTCAGATGTTTCATGACTACAAATAGGACTGCGATGGAAAAAAAAGTAGCTTGCACTGAAAAAAAACACATTGGATCTAGAGTCCAGACTCTTGAAAACATTGACAAGAAAAAATACTCTTGATTCAATCGGATTTTTGCTTGAATCAAAAGGAAATCCGCTTAAATTAAGAGGCTTGGTTTTTTATTTAAGCTTAAATCTGATTGAATCGAGAGTATTTTTTCTTGTCCATGTTTTTAAGAGTCTGAACTCTAGATCCAATGTGTTTTTTTCCAGTGTGTGAAACAATTGATTCTTGGTGAGGCAGCTTACGGAGGGTAAGGATTCGATCTACATGAATCAATCGACGTGCCCTGGATAAAAAGTCTCTTGGATAAGGAGTCCGGACTCTTAAAAAAATATTCTTGATTCAATCAGATATTTGTTTGAACAAAAAGGAAATCTGATTGCATTAAGAGATGGGGCTCTCGATCCAAGGGAAAATCCGATTGAATCGAGAGTCTTTTTTCTTGTCGAATTTTTTAAGAGTCTGGACTTTGGATCCAATAGACTTTTTTTTTCTAGTGCGAGCCAATTGACATTAATTCGATCGACAACCGTGAATCGATCGACAACTGTGAATCGATTGACAAACCCGTGAATCGATCGACTAATCCGTGAATCGATCGAAAAACTCGCGAATCTATCGAATTTTGTCGATCGAATCACGTCGATGAAATCGCATTTTTATTTATCGATAGATTCATGTTGACCGAATCGACACCGATATTTTAATTCTGTCAAACGGAACTAAGCACCATGGAAAAGCATTGCGAGCTTAGGAACGAATGAGCCCAACGCCCGGTTCCACCGCCAATCAAAGCCCTCCTCTACCTTCCTCCCCCGATGGCGCTTAGTTCCATTTGACATAAATACGTCCAATTTCAGTGTAAAATGTGGTCTTTATGCCCTTTTGTGACACTAAAGAAGTTTGACATACGGGAACCAATTAGAAACAGACACCACATGACTCAATTCTCATTACATAGAGACTAACTCCAGTTTAGGGCATATCGTCGCCCTCCTGACACAAGGACGAAAATACACTGGGCGATAAACCCTGTCGTCCATACTCCTTAAAGCTTTCCCTGGCTCATATCAATGGGCAGTTACGCCTCTTCGTCAGCCGAGCGACGATGTAATCGAAACCACGACTGCAGCAAGCTCCCGAAATACATGGAGCAGGTGTCGAAAAGAAGACAGGACACGAAGAAAGACCATCTGCGGTGGCCGAGACCAAGGTCAGGGACGATGAGTCACGCCTAGACCAGGAGCGGAAGTCGCGTCCCGGGTCCCGAGTCCCGCGAGTGGATAGGGGATCGCCGCACTGGACTATGACGATGATGATGACGGTGCACTGAACTCCCACAGAACTCCCGTCCCACCCGCCGCCCGCCCATCCGCGTTGCTCATCACCGAAAATTACCGCCGGAGCACTCCCCTCTTCGAATTGACTCGCAGAATGGAGGGCCGGCGTCTCGACGGGTCAATTACGAGACTCGCGCGATTGTTTTTTAAGTAGTGGTCAAAACTTGGAGATTTGCGGAAATGACTGGATCTCCAAGAATCCACCACACTGTGAAACATTTTTATCATATGACTTTAAGCGAAATTTATTTTGAGGTTCGGTACTACTTTCGTGCCCGAGCCTCAGAGGTGGCATTCTATGTGAGTTCGAAACTTCCGAGTCGGTGACTAACGAATCGCAACGTTGGTGCGTGATTATGGTACCACCTCGCGAGGCAGTTCTAAAAATGGTTCGACCTATCGAAAACCAACGGATCTGATTGGACGAATCTGGTAACAACGGTGTCCACTTGCGTTGGTGATTGATAAGACAAACCGGGACAGAACTTTCCGAAGAGGTTCAGAACTTTAAATAAAATTCGCTTTATCCGAACAACGCGCATGCTGTTATAGCATAGGCGGATCAAGACACTTCAAACGAGGGGAGGAAGGGGGAGGTCCCGGCGGCTTCCTTCTGAAAATTTACGAAGTTTTAAAGTATCCAATATGCATTTTAAGTCAATTTTGTGATTAAGAAGTAAAAATATAAGTTTCCTTCCTTCTTCTTTCCTTCTTTCTTTTCTTTTTCGGACGTACGGGCGAGGGGAAGGGGAGGAAAGGTGTACCCTTGGATCCACCTATGTCAGTTAAGGTAACCGTGCTTCTTGGTTCATATATGTATAATCGAACTTTCAAATCAAAACGAACTGTACGAGTAGCTCGTGAGTACGAACCTAGGATATCGTTGCCAAACTTGACGCGCGTTTGCGTAAACCGAGTAGTGCGGCCTACTCATACAGAACATAGTGCTACGGTATACGAGACCGGACTTTCTGTCGCATTACAGACGAATATTTCGTGCAGTTGGTACGAAAGTCTACTATATTTGTCCATTCCACCCCCTCTAAAATATCAAATTCATATTTTGAAACGAAACTTTCAAGGGGTTGGACCGGACTTTCGGGACTTTTTGGCGATGATTTCCTTATACTATTTTAGACTTGGGCATTCTTATTAGGTGAGAGCAGTCCAAGTTCTTGCGGCATATACTAATAATTAACATTACTGAGACAGATTTTATGCAAGAAGTATGATCAATGCTACCGGAACTTGGCTCACCTTCACCCAAAAGTCAACCTGAGTCCGTTCACCATACTTTCCCAAGTAGAATAATGAACGTTTGAGATCATGCGATCCCTGCACCTTCTCAGCCTACACCCATATCCGCAGCCTACACTGCCCACCAACGATCAGCGGATCGTAAAGAATCTGCACCCGATTCGTCGCCCGGCTAACACAGTCGCTTAACTACACATTAAGATGAGCCCAGAAAAGCATTGAATAGTATGGAAGACAGGGCTCACAGCAGAGTGTAGTTACTCCCTCACGTCAAAAGGGCGACAACTAATTGAAACTATGTCGATACAAGACAAAACAAAGCCATCTATATCTTAACCATGTAAAATATCGCGTTTTGATGTCTGGTACTGGACATAAATTTCAATAATTGCCCCGCTGGTTACACCCTTTTTCAAATAAAACACCCCATTGACCTACAAACATACCACGTGAGGAGGCGAATTCCACGCGGGAATTTGACAACATCGGCTCGCGGCGGCTCAAAAGACGTCGAAAAGGGGGGGGGGGGGGGGGGGGGGTTTCGCGACGACCTTGCCTCACGTGTTAATTGGCGGCGTGTGCCAAATGCTTATTAGAACTACAGTGCCAGACCCGAACCGGCTGATGAATGAAACCCCCCCTCCCCCGGCGAGCAGGTTCAGAAAACACCCGGTGCGGCTTGGGTCAATAAAAAAGCGAGGATATTCGGTCGATGCGAAGTCCCAGGACGATGCGCGATGTTTACACTGATTTGACATCTGTTCTGCCATCCCAAGGAGAAACGGCGTATGAGCCTGCAGACGTTGCCATATTCCCTTCGATAAAAAACGAATTAACTAAGAAAATTCTAAATATTTATCTTCCGATTTTTCAGAGAATTTCGTTCGCACTTTGATCTGAACTATCTTGAAATTTCGAGGAAAAATATGCGTAACTTGACTAAAAAATACATGTGCTAACTGAAGAAATTTGGCAACTCTCAAATGTTCATACGGCATTTTTCCTTAGCATAGCATGGTGTTGATGAGTGAAGGAGATGCGAAGCTCTTCGGAAGGCCTCCAGCTTCCGTAGATGGGAGCATCATCGGTCGGGATTTGATTGATCTGACGAGGTTGGTAAGCTGACCTTTTGCAATAACGTCGCTCTTCTCGTCGCTCCTCTGACGTAAGGGCGTATCTCAATTTCCACGTGAACCCTGCTGTCCATATAACTCTGTGCTTTCCAGGGCTCATAAGGAAATCGAGATACGCCCTTACGTCAGAGGAGCGACGTTCTGACGTAAGGGCGAACCTCGATTTCGGGATGAGTCCCAGATTTCAGTCCAAATTTTATAGCAGTGTGTTCGGAATTTCTAGCTGAAAATGAATTGCACGGATTTTTCTTCTGATATCACTCAAAAATCAACAACATTTTTAACGGTAAAAAAATACACAGTCATATCAATCAAAGGTGCGAAAAGTTTTGGAGCGTCTGATCTTTCAGATGGGCCATCCTATTTTAAAACCTCCTTCCAATGGCTCTGTCCGTAAAAATTGCCGCAATTTTGAGAAGAACACGTGATTGTACCACGATTTTGCCGGCTTTTAAAATTTTTCAAACCTATTACTAATTTTAGCATGCGACCGGTCGGGTCGCGATCGAAAATTAGATTTTTTGCATCCCTCGGTCAAATTCTAGAAAAAACTGAAAGGACCGTGTCATTTGAGGTTTCACTTCCTATACGCTAACCGAATCACTGGTCGTGAGTCATTTTTTCCCTGTGCGTATGACTCCCTCTTCTCTTTTTTCGCCTTCACTCCTCACTTTTTCCCTCCTTCAGTCAATCAGATTAATTTAAGTAAACAAAAACAAGGAGAAGGAATGAATAAATCAATCCGTTCGCATCTTGAAAGCAGTAAAACCCTCGTGAGTGGGAGGATGGACTTAATTAACGGAAATGGTTTTTCTTTTTTTACGATGTCGATTTTTTTTCTTCTTCTTACTTGCGATTGCGACTATATTAAAGCGGCTCTGAGGCATTTGCATAAGTTAATGCAGTATATTAAGTTACGGTTCGAGTTTCCCGTAATCGGAAACAAGGTCCCACAGCCAAGCGAGCTGTTTAAGTTACTGTGAAACCGCAAATGCAACGTAATGCCTCACAACCGCACACGCCCTCATACCTTATACTTCAGCAGGTTTTCTTTGCAAATCGAATCAATTTAGCTCAATTTAAACCAATTACTAATGGACCAATATACAAAATGCGAGTTTAAGCATTATGATAACTGTTTTTCATCAAAAGTTCACGCAGGATACAATTTTTACAATGAAAATTACTGAAAATGACTCCTAATCAAGATATGAACTGAACATGTCTCGATAGGTACAAAAATTCAAACTTCCTGCTCATGGGGAAAAAAAAAAACAAAAAAAACAAACCAGTAATCTACTTGCGTTAAATCTCACACTAAACGTTACCATAACAGTCTCTACCGTATGAAAATATGGCATTAGCAATCTCGGCGCTCTAAGCTCAGCTGTTGCACAATGCTTACACTTAGAACAACACAGAGCGAAGAAGGAACACTGACTGGTTTTTTTTATGGGTGGGGTGATTCAAAATTATTGAAACCAGTCCTAAATAAAAAGACGAAGGTTAGGAATAATTAATTTAAGTAATTTTCGTATTGCGAATCGTCTTTTGCGTAAAATTTTAGAGAAGACACATACATCAAAATGCGCTGGAATGCGTAACTTGTCTAGTTGTCCATTATGAATTTCACGTGAAGCTTTGAAATATGTCTTTGATTGTTCGTTTGGATGGTTGGTTGGTTGGAAGGATGGATAAAACATATATTTACGGGAGCTTTAACAATACATGGGCCATTAACACCTCAAAAAATGGAGATCAATAGAGACGTGCAAAAATATAAAAAGACAAGGAAAAAATAAATTGAACTTGGAGATTATGTAGTTTAAAAAGAGAGGGGTTTGATGACATTTTTTTTTCTTTAAAGTATGACATTGAGATCAGATTGAAGGTGGAAAATTGTTTAGTTGTAATGTATCGAGTGTAATGTGTGTAGGCACTTGTGTACTTGGAAGTGACGTTGTAGGGAAGGACCCTTTATTATAGTATTTGTACGTCACTATGGCTTGGATTAACCTCCACTACCCCCTCTTTCCGAACGCTTGTGGCTCGTCTATTGAAAGTATTAATTTCGTATGCGAGCGCTGGTTAGTTGGTTTCCTTAACGGGGTAGCGTCGCGACCGCACGTGAATTGTCGAGCGACGCTCGCGAAAGCTCTGAACTTGGACGAGGAACAGAGAACAGAGGGACGCCGAACACTAAACAAGCACTTAGATGTCGAAGGAAACAATCGATGGAGCTGATGGCGAGTTCGAGGGATGAATGTCAATCGAACCGTTGATCGATGCAGAACAACGATTGTCCGATTACCTCATCGCACAGCGAACCTATCTTCTGCATTAAGAAAAGAGCTCCGGCCATATGAACCGTTCTGTGTATATCAGAGACAAGTGTATATCGACAGCACTATTTGGTTCATATAACCGCACCTCTCGGTTTCCACTAAAAAAACTACGGTAGTAATGTGAACCGTGCGAAGGGTGACTTTTTCAGGTCGCTGTGAATTCTCTGGCATTGCAGGTTTTTCAGACCGCCGAAAACTCTGGAGTCACACGAGCCTGCAAAACAAAGTATGTGCTGTTGTATCTTGCCTCGCATGAGAAGATAAAGGTCATTTCCATAAATTCAAACTTAAAATTTGTCGATTTTTGATCATCCGAACGATTTCATGAGTCTTCTGAATGATTACCGGCATTTTTACGAAAAACGAAGGATTCGTTCGATACGATTGTCAACTTAGACCCGTATAGGTTCATTTCCTCAAAACCTCACTTCTGCGCATCCCGTTCTCTTCGGGAACACGTCAATTCGTCGTAGATAGTTCCACACTGATTGATAACGTCCGCTACAAAGACGATGCTCCGTTCAAGACCTCGGTTAACAAGTCTGCTGTGCTGAGGAAAAACGCCGTATGAGCGTTCGAATGTTGCCAAATTCCCTCTCAGAAAATATTAGCTTTCGAATAAAGTAAAGAATATTTTTCCTTTAAGCTTTCGGACTATTTAGATCAGATTAAGAACTAAATTCTCTGAAAGCTCGGAAGAAAAATGTCTGCAAATATTTCCAAAAATTCGTGATTTGTCAAAGGAAATTTGGCAACGCCTGCGTGTTTATACTGCGTTTTTTCTTAGCACGGCAGAAGTCTTCTGGAGTTCTCTCCGATTCTTCCTCGGTGTCTCAACACTCATCGGTGTAGGGTCTGGGTCTCGCCGCGGCACAGTGGATCGAGTCATTCGGAGAGGTCGGACAAACTTTAGAAACTTTAAAAACTTATAACTCCGTTTATACAAAACTTCAATGTTTTAAAAGCAGTTCCATTGGTTTCCTCGTGAAATTGACTTCAGGAAGCACCCCTTAAAATTTGAAATGTGACGAAATGAACTTCAAAATTTGCAGCTTTAGTCAAAACTTTAAAGTCCGACCTCTCTGACTGACTCGATCCACTGTGCGCGGCTTCCCTTCTCACGCTGCGCGTTGCATCAGATCATAAAGTTATGGATATGCGGTCGAGGGCTGCCGGCTGCGCAGGCGCACAGAATGGTGATGATACACGGCGACGCATCGCTCATGCGAAATGGTGCCTTATGATCCGGCCACCGACCATTTTCCACCACCGCCACCGCACGGCCAGGAAACCATAAATTGTCTCCACGTACCCCCGCGATGTTGTCAGATAATCGATGTAAATGTCTCGTTTTCTAGCGACCGATAAAACTCGGGGATTTGGATTTGCCGGCGCAAAACTGGGAAAATATTAAGTATATTAAAAGAGAATCATCCTAGCATTGTGACGGTGGCGTGGTATGCTTTGCGATGAACCGATTGACCTGTCATTTAAACCTATGGAAAAGGATCGATAGACAGGTGTTCCTTTATAATCGATTCTTTACCATGGCTCCGAATGGAATAATATCGATATTCGATTATCACGCCTCGCCACTGATCGATGAACATAGTGGGATACCACGAAACTCCGTTTGCGACGTTGCAGACTTCCTGTCTCATTTTATTTTTTCTTTAAAAAGCTAATCGAGGTAATTTCTGATTTTTTACTCTGATAGCAGAAAATACAGTGCAAATTTCAAGCTATAAAGTTGAAGCGCTTCTCTTCGAAAAAATACAATATAGAATCGGCAATTATTGAACGTCGCGATGAAGATACATGGTTTTGCACTTTGGCCATTTGCAATTTTAGCGCGCCACGGTAGCAACGGGCAAAAATTACGGGCATGGCACATTCTTGAATTTTCTCAATCCCTGGTAAGACCCCTGATGAAAACACAGGATTTACTCTTGTGTTGTCTTAGATTATCTAGAAAGGTTGCCGAAGAATTTGGAAAATGAAATCTCTGGACATTTCTCGGCCAATTTTTGAAAAATTCCTTGACATTCGAAGGTCTGCGGGTGGGACGGTTAAAAATTGCTACTTCAAGATCTGGACACGCAACTTTTGATGTTGCGTGTTCCGCAAAAAATGACCTTTTTTGGAGCCGTTGAGAGTGGGGATGAGAAAAGGAAGAGGAGGAGAAGGAGGGGGTCCAGAACCCAAAATTTCAGAGTTTTTGATACCACCGTTTAAAGTGCCTATAAAAGTATGCTGTTCATTCTAGACGAACTCTATGATTCATATTACGAGAAAGCCTTCAAGGTTGAAACTTGTGGGCCGGGAAATATTAGCCCGTCAAGACCACGATTGTGGCGTTTTTTCATGGTTGAAGATTTGACTTCCTAACCGAGTCGGGAGTTGATCGAAACAGGTTCGCAGTTCTGAGTCATGTCGTGACGGCTTTTCAATCCGTGCGAATAATTACCGTTTCTCCCCTCTGAGTTGCGAACTAAGATCTGGAGACCTACACAAAGGAAGAAGAAGGAAAGAAGAAGATAAGAAGAAAGGAAGAAGAAGGAAAATCGTTCCGTCATTCCGGCAATTTGTCGTTTTCGCGATAGATTAGACTTCGGAATGACAGGGGGAAAAATTCGGCCTTCGTTATAAAAGAGTAGTATTATAGCAATGCAATATGGACTGCATTATGCAACTAATACCACTTTTTTGGCTCATCTAGAAACAACTTAAGTGTCATTCATTTCCCTGGACATCTACATGAGCTTCAGAGAAAAAAAGAGACTTTTTTCAACGAGGGAATAATTAATTTTGAAATTCGAAAATCAAAAAACGGATATTCGATATTTTTTTAATTTTTTAACTTGGACTTCATTTTTCAATTAGAAACTTTTAAGTCTGGCTAATTCATAAAATCACCTGTCTGCAGGGGGAACTATGCCACATACATTGCTTCTGAAATAAGCCAGAAATAGCAGTTTCTCATTGCAAACTAAAGTCAATGTTTTCGAATAAACTTGGACTACATTTTGCTATAAGTAACTATTACTTTTGGTTCATCTGTGAAATCAACCTACCTGCATAGGGAAACTGACAACACACATAGCATGCGTTGTTTCTAAAATAAGCTGAAAATAGGGATTCCTTATTCAAAAATGTGGCCCAGTAATTTTATTTTCACAAACCGGTGCTTTAATCGAAGGAGAATGATACAATGATGACCGCCTTTCTTTCTTACGCTGCGTTTAAGTCTCCGATCATTTGCCATGGATCTTCTCGCCGCCCAAAGGCAGGTCTTGGTCTCTCATAAGGAGGATGAATCGTTTCGTTGTGATAAATCTGATGAACTTTGTGACAAAATGACAGCCTCACTTATTCATCGTGAGAATTTACAATGAACATCGCGGCATTCATAAACGTCCGTAATTTGGGACAGGCGAGAAGCAAAGATTTTCCTTCATTTTCACGTGAGACCACATACCTACTCCAGAGTTCGAATAGTTGCGGGCTTGTTTGCTTCATTTAACGATCAAGCATGATACCAGCTATATGCATACATTCATAGACGTAGGTATTTTGAGACAAGAGGAAAACTAAGATTTTCCTTCATTTTTGCGTGATACCGCATGATTGCGCTCAGGAGTTCGAATAGTTGAATACCAACAGTAAAAGCTTCTACCATTGCCAAGACACCGATTTAGGGTCTCTCTTTGTCTCCGAGCGTACGATCCTACGATCACCGCGGACAGGCTAGGCTCCCTGCTCAAGGTCGAGCTCCGGGGGCAGTAACAGACCCGTTGGCAACGACTACACCGTCGCTTCCGCGCAGGTTGACAGTCCCGGGAGCCCGCGACAACATAACGGCCGGGGGTACAGCACGCGCTGCGAGGCCCACGACCCACGACATCTCAATATTCTCGATCGGGATCGGGGGCCCCCCGGCTACGGTTCGGATGCGGTGGCGGGCACCCATAAAACCCGTAATCCGGCAGATGGGGCGTGTGGACGCAGCAGCCGCGGAATGTAGCGTGCGCACCGCCGCACCGGGCACTGTCGCGAACAATAAAATGGGATACGCGAAGGTGGCGCTGAGAGTGCTCCTCGTGGCTAATGACGCTAATGGCGTGATGGTCAACTTCAGCTCGCTGTTGTCGCGTGTTCTTAGAAGCGTTCAGTCATCGTGAAGCTTTCAAGTTAAACGCGGGAGCTACTAACACTGGGGGAAAAAAACGCATTGTATCTAGAGTCCAGACTCTTGGAAACATTGACAACAAATACTCTTGATTCAATCAGATTTTGGCTTAAATCAAAAGGAAATACGCTCAAATTAAGAGGCTTGGTTCTTGATTTAAACAAAAATCCGATTGAATCAAGAGTATTTTTTCTTGTCGATGTTCTTAAGAGTCTGGACTCTAGATCCAATGTGTTTTTTTTTTCCAGTGAACGAGGTATTCTATGAACTGGATTTAGTTATGCTAAAAGGAACTATGAGCATAGGGTTTACGTGTGACATAGTTCCTATTTGCATAAATACATCCAACTCTCCTGGAGGTGTGCAAATAATTCAAGGCATGCGAAATTTTCGAAAAGGCCCTCACAATTTTCCGGGCCACGTTGAGTTTGCGCAAAAAGGCCAACACAAGATAGCTGATTAATATTTTGTCAAATTTTTGGGTCGATTTGCAATTTTCATGCAGAAATTCGCACAAATTGTGTAACACGCAAGGGAAGAAAATAGAAGACAAATAAAAAAACCTCACTATCTAGTAAGAATCCACATTTTTGGGGATATTTCCACACTTTGATCTTGCCTGGCCGGTCGCGTGGTCGAGAACTATTTGCACCCCTGTTTGACTTTCTTGCTTATTTATTTTTCTCCTGATTCTTTGACACAAACACGACTTTTTAGGGTTAAACTTAAAATTCCCGATTTCCTTGGAGTTTTCAAGGGTTTGAGAATTAATATTATTTTAACAAGTCATAATTGACTATACGACCTTTGAAATTTTGAGAATAAAAATTTCAGGAGCTCAGGAGCCAACAACAAGACAAATAGCACTCTCAAAAATTTACTATGAGGCGCAATATCCTTTATTTTTCCAATGAGTGCGAAAGACAAAAAATAACAATCTGACAACTTCACCAATCCCATAAAAATCAACTAAGTATGCTTCATAGCTAAACTACGCAGCCATGTTGCCAGATTTACCCGCGAAAAAGAAATAAAAAACACCGAGCTAAAATTAAAAGGTCGTCGAATCGTGGCTAAAATTGGCCAACGTCGCTTACGCGGTGGGTAAATACGTGGTACCGCGACTGCGATAAAAAAGGCACTTCTAAGGGGCGGAGGGGGCGAGGAGGGGGTCGGCTCGCATGGATTCGCCACCGGTCAACCTTCTGCGGCCAAATACGGCGCCCGGCGACCGACAGATGCGAACCTGAGAGCGAGGATGATAATCGACACAGTTTCGAAGCCAAACAAAACACCCGAGTATTAATTGCCGCACCGCGACGAAAAGGAGCGGAAAGAGGAGAAAGAAGAAGAAGAAAAACTGCGCGCGAGTCTCCGCGAGCTTGCTGCTTGACACACCTCAGAAGCTGCCCGCTGCCACCTGTGTCTTGAAAGTCATCGCGGGCACGAAAAAACTTATATTCGAAAAAAATTCGAAAGGGAACAAATTAACCCAGAAGTTATGGATGGGTCTCTTGCACGCAGGAGAAACGGTCAAGTGAATGGACTTTCTATGTGCAAAATCACTCTAAAATCACGCTGGTTACAACAAAGTTTTTCTTCCCTACTTTAAGAAAAACACTTTTGGGCCAAAGAATGTTGGTTTAATTCAAATTTAAGTTTCCTTCATGAGGGGGAAAAAAAAACATGTCATCCGATAGCAAAGTTATTAACTTTTTTCAGAATAAACACTGAAGAAAGTTGTTAGCTTTGTCATCGGATAACAATGTTTCTTGCTTCAGATGAAGGAAAAACTTATGTTTGAATGCAACCGAAATTCTTGGGCTCAAAAATGTTTTTCTTCCAGTAAGAAAAAAACTGTTACACGCCAAAACAAGTTTTCAGCCAAAAAAGTTTTTTTTTTTTTTTTTTTTTTTTTTTTTAACCCACATTTTCAACCATTTTTCTAAGTCCATACTGTCTGCAATTCTTAACAGTCTCAGTATTTGCTTTTTCCTAGATTTTTGGGGGGAACTCTCAGGCCTTGTCTCCACGGGCCGTTTCACGGGATTTGTCCCAGGGAAAAATCCCACTTACAAAGTTGGGAAAAATATTGAGTTAATCAATATTTTTCCCAGTACCATGTATGGTCCTTGTACCCCTAGGACCCACTGAGAGAGGAAGAAGAAGTGAAAACGAACTGTGCGATATTTTGTTGATTACTCTATTGTTTATGTTTGTTTAGTTAAAATAATGTGTCTAATTGTCAATTGAGTGCAATTATTATTTCAATTCCGGTTAAATACTCGACTTTATCTAATTTATCATCCCGCGCAAACTAGTCCCATGACCGTATGACCCTCGTCTCGTGGAGACGGTAACTGGGAAAAATCCCAGAAGTTTCATTCCTGCGATTCGAACTTGGGACAAATCCCATGAAAACGTCCCGTGGAGACAAGGCCCCGGATGGCGTTCGGATGCAGAATTCATGTTTACTTTCTCTCAGATTTTTTTAAAGAGAAAAACTAGATTTTTTCTTCGGAATTTGGAACAAATTGATTGATTTTTGCATCTTTGCGCTATTCAGAAGTTCTTCTGATCCTTCTATGTGAACAGGTCCGTTCGTTTGCTGAGTTTTGATCAATAATAGTCAAACTTGTATGATATTTCGCGGTAATGGCCGGCAAAATCAGGAGGAAATCGTACGCAAATGACAGGGCAATTCAAACATCTATCATTATACATTTTCAACTTTTAATACGTGCTTTAAATAGACCGAAGATGATAAGATAACAAAGAAAAATATCTGTTGCATTATTCACATCATTTTATTCCGATCACATTTAATTTGATCAGGATAAGATCATACAGTCAATAGTGAATGAATGAATGAATCGTTTCGCGTGACCTGAACGCTTTGACATTGGCTTCATGTTAATTGCCTGCAGCCACTACTATTTGTAATGTCGGACACTTCATTCATTATTTTGCTTTCATACCGAATTCGTCGTTCACACACCATAAACCGTAGCCTTAAAAACTGAACTGTGACCAAAAAAAGCACAAATACCACGTTTGGGCACGCTAGGGCAAATAGAATGGCATTGCTAGGTCCGATACTTTCGATACAAAAAAGTCAAATGGTGATGTAATAGCCCCGTATTTGAACTTCTGAACCGTGTTTTCCGTTCATCTGGGCTGTAGGATTTTCGACATTTCAAATACAATGTATTTTTCCACAAAGCACACGAGGGTTGAAAAGATAATATTCACCATAAGGACGTTCACGCCGTCAAAAATTGAAATTTACCTTGGTTATCATTAATATAAACGGTCAAAATTTCCTATGTTTTAAAGATCGTTTAACATACAGTCGCTTAAGTTCCATCTGCACAGTTCTGCAAATTTTGGGTAATTTTATTCGATTAAAAGTAACTCGAAACATTTCGATGCACCTTCAGCACTGAGTTCAGGCAAAATGCCTGCAGATTCCATTAAACCAAGACTATCCGGTAAATTGGTGCGTTCCTAAAAATGAGCTTGTTCAAGTAATTGAATTCATCCCAAAAAATATATTTTTGAGAGAAAAATTGTGATTTTCAAAAAAATCCTGATAAGCTTCTCGGACTCGATGCTAAAATTTGACCGCGTTAATCAGAAAGGAACCAAGGCACATCAACTATTGCAAAATTTAATTTTTTACATGAAGACGATTGTGCGTATTTTTCTGCAAATTTCAGTGAATTTTCTTCATAAAATGAAGCAAATTCCTCAAAAATTTCAAAGAAATCCGCACAAACGTTCTCTAGTAAAAAATTAAATCGCTAAGTTTTTGGCAATAGCTGATGTGGCTTGGTTCTTTTCTGCTTAACACAATCCAATTTACAATACTTATAAACAGGATTCGATGAAGTTTCTCCTCACAATATAACAAGACCGTTTGCCAAACTCTGTGAGCTGTGAGTGGCCTAATGACAAAAAACAAGAGCACTCACTTTCGCCCCTTCAGAACCAAACTAACCAGTCCTTGATTCAGGCGTCTTTAGACTTGGAGATCACTTGGACAAAACGGTGGATATGACATCATGCAGGTCAGTGTTGAGCCGCTTTAATCAAAGCTATGAGTATGCTCATTGCGGTGCGCAACTGTAGACCGGTGGCCGGTGTAGTGTATGACCTTCTATCTGTCCATATTGTAGCCAAGTTGTCCGCCAAAACTTCAACTTTAACGCGTAAATCTCTCCATGAACTGGATGTTGGTCTGTAAAAGCTTGGAGTCAACGAACCACTGGATACAGTGAGAGTGAAAGGAATGCAAAATATGTTAGCTCATTTTCACTCAGAACATGTTAATCGTGTTCGAGACATTCGAAATCACCTGATAAATGGTAAATTATGATCGGACTCAGTACTTTGAAACTTTGCCCTGAATTTTTTTGGGAGGGAAGGACTGTTCACTGGAGGCCCCAGTCTTTCGTTTCAGTGCAGTATTAGTAATTTTCCTCTTTTTCTAAACACCTTCCGGATTTCTAGCCTTGGACACCCCTTTAAGACCCTCAGGGGTGGAAACCCGGGGTGTCCACTAAAACAGGCTGGCCAAAAATTAATACTTTTGAGGTACTTTCCTGGGGCAATCCCAAGAGATTCAGTACCTACATTTGAGGAAATTCGAAAAATTTCGAAAATTTGAAATTCTCGCTCGAATTGTGGCAAAAAATGACGGAATTTTATTGGTGGCTTGAAGATTAAGTGACTGCATAATCGCGACCTTGCAGGAAATTACTACTCTAAAGAATCAAAGCGCAGTGGATTGCACACTTTCCACTCTTTTTTAAAAAACACGCGTGGTATGAAGGAAAGAAATCCGGACCTTCTTTCAGAATGTCTGCACCTTTTCAGTACTTTCAGACCGCCCTTAAGGAATCGGTAATATTTCTGGAAATTCCGGTCCAGCAGACACCCTAGATAATAGTTTACGTCAGTTTTAGTAAATTGAAATTCAGCCCAGAATTGGTTTTTTTTTTTTGGGGGGGGGGGTGTTAACTAGAGGCCCCAGTCTTGCGTTCTAGTGGTATTTATGATTTTCCTTTTTTTTTCTGGTAACACATTCAGAATTTCTAACCTTTAGCATCCCTTTAAGATCCTTTGGGGGGAGCGGTGGGGACGGTGTTGGAAGGGGACAGTTTTGGAATTTGATCAGAACATGGGGAGGAAGCCAGGCGAAACAACCCTCCCACACTGAGAAAAAACTATGGCTTATAAACCTATTAGAGGTAAATATGGAACACCACTAATAGTAGTACCTCTACATATAATAATAGCACATATACCTTAGTTATGGTACGGGGTACCTTAATTAGGTACAGAGACCTTAGTATGGTTCACAGACCGAGAATCATTAGTTTATTTACGACTATTATAGGTGTTCCATATTTACCTCTAATAGGTTTATAAACCATAGTTTTTTCTCAGTGCATATCTCGAGGAACTTAAAGAATCCGAGTAATTCCAAGGCGTTTCGACGCTTAGAAGTGAAGCTTGACAGAATTTAAGCTCGCTGTGCTTTCATTTTCGAGTTACGGTGGCTACTTCATCACGTCGCATGAGGCTCATTGCCCGTCGTCGCGACTCAAAAGGTCAGACCTCCCACTTTGTGACCGCTACACAGTTGACTTCACAGTGGAACGCGGTGTCGGTAATGCGCTCACTTCACCGCGGACATTATAGGTTTTCAGCTATTTTGCCATTACTTTGTCAGAGTCACTTCGCGTTGCAGACATGTTACGCATGACGGATCGCTTCCACCGGACCACATTGCACTCTTGCTGTGAGGCAGCGCTGATTCCATTGTAAGGAATAGTTTGGTTGTAGAATTACCCACGTAAGACGGGTCTACACATCAGCTAAAAGTATTTTTGGGTCTAGTCAAACATCCTTCAAAATCAGTTTTACCTACACTGAGAAAAAACTATGGTTTATAAACCTATTAGAGGTAAATATGGAACACCTATAATAGTCGTAAATAAACTAATGATTCTCGGTCTGTGAACCATACTAAGGTCTCTGTACCTAATTATAAGGTACCCCGTACCATAACTAAGGTATATGTGCTATTATTATATGTAGAGGTACTACTATTAGTGGTGTTCCATATTTACCTCTAATAGGTTTATAAGCCATAGTTTTTTCTCAGTGTATGACGATATCAGTTGCTTAAAACCAAATAGTTGTATATTCAGTGGCGTGGCGTGAATGATCGATTGTCGATATCTCGCCATTTGAAGCTATGGTAAAGAATCGATTCCCAAGGTGTTCGCTGCGAACACCCTGACAGTCGATCTTTTTCCATAGCTTTGAGTGGCGTATCAATCGATAAATCGCAAAGCATGCCACGTCACTGTGTATATTATCAATTCCGTCAAAACGGCCAATATCGCAAAATTGCGTTTGGAAAAAATGCACCGAAGTATTCATTATTGCTTTCCGGCTACTGACGGTGACTTAAATCGGAAATTGGAGTTAAAGCTCCGATGTAAGTCATCATCAGTGGCCAGAAAGTCAGTATGGAAACTTCAAATGCATTTTTCTCAAACGCAATTTTTCGCTATGGGCCCAAAACTTTTCCCCGAAAAACTCCTCGTTTGAAAAATCGAGGAATTCACATCTGCAACGCAATATGCTTGAGAGGGGCTAAGTGCTTGAAACTATTTGGTGGTGATACGTTCCTCCAGTCGCAGGAAGAAAAACCTCAAAAACTGCGAATTACATAGAAAGCGATTTCTTGCGAGAGAAAGAACTCTTTTTCTTGTGCTGCCTAGAGACGAAAAAAATGTAATTGTTGTAATTACGAACAATGTGGCCTCATAACGCTCAGTCCTTCCATATTCAAGGAGCCGCTAAATATTGACGGAAATGGCTACTGAATGTGAAGTTATTTCTGATTTTTAAGACGAATACACTAATCGTGTCACCATGGCTAGTCAGTAATAACAGCTGAGGGACGACGAAAGAAATAGAAACTTACGATCGGCTTGAGCACCTTATCAACAAAGAAAACTCACCTGAAACAAGAAAAAAATGAATTAGAAATATTATTCTAAGAGTGCTCAAAACTTATCGTAAAAATGCGTGGATTTCAAAAGAAATGAATACAGGGTGGCCCAGACCTACCGTACCAGGCGCTTCAAGAGGCATCTTAAAATTTCAGTGAATGAGCAAGAGATCGATCTGATTTCGGTTTGCTGAAGATACGCACTATACATTTTGAAATGAGTTAAAACCCTGTACAAACAAAGTAATTAGTTTTAAGATAAGAAAACACGCGAGATATCCGAAATCCTCGCCTCCCGTAGTCGCGTAACGTAAGTAGTACTCTTGAACGTGAACTCTGATTACGCAAGTAAATAAACGAAAAAGAGCGACGAACTAAAATCTATCTTCCGGGCGAAGAAAGAACGCCGTATGAACTTTTGAAAGCTGCCACATTTCCTCCACCAGCTTATATGTTTATTTTTGAAAATTTGTCTTCAAAGTTTTCAGCGGAATTTCATTAAATTTATTGTAGATTGAATTCAGTGAAAAAAAGAAAGACAGTAAGACCCACTGACCAACAATGAGGTATGTCAAGAATTTAAAGTTGGAACCCCAAAAGTTTTTGCTTACACCATTCAGGGTAAGTAGAATTTCCTTCTATCATTCCTTGAATTTTCCCTGACTTCTGATGAAATTCCTTGACTTTCTTACACCGCTTGAAAGCGCCACCCGGCTGGCTCCTTGGCACAACAACTGCCTGTCGTGGACCCAATTTTTACGTGGAACCCGGCTCTACAAAAAATCCCCTCACTTTTCCTGATTTTTCCGGAAAAACCACTCAACAGATGCACAAATGGAGAGCCTCTTCTTCGTCTCTGGTAAAAAGTTCGAGGAACAAAACGTATGAGTTGCCAAGAAAAATCTATTGTAATCAGCAGGAATTTGGCAACATCAGACTGTTCATACGGCGTTTTTCCTTGACACAGTATAAATCTGTCTAAACAAATAAACGAAAAAGGGCGACAAACCGTCCTACAAGTAGTTTTCCATGAGGGGCGGGCGGGGGGAAACCGAGCGACGAGCCGAAGCTAAAAGCTTTAATTGAACTGCAACTCGCTCGGGACTTTATCAACCCGCCGACTAATGGGGCTTATCTAAGCGGAGCCCATCTGTCTCGCGGGTCGGGATCGATTTTGCCGGGAAACCGAACTTTCGCCGGTGACTAACGAGGTTGCGTCGGAGCTGAAAGAGTTTGCGGGGTCGCGATTAGATTTCAGCGGGATATCCCCGTGCCTCCGACATAATACAAGGATATGAATCTTATTTTCCGTATAGCTCCGTGATTTCTGGGGCTCATGTGGGAACATAGATACGCCCTTACGCTTGAAAAGCGACACGCACACGCTTCAAGCCGCGCGAGATTAAGGCAAGTTGCGAGTGATCGCGAGAGGGTGCGGTCCTGGATTGGTTTCGAGGATATCTCGAGAGCGGTTAGAAGTTTAGTTCGTCGAGGACATGATTAGCTCGCGATTTCCTTGATACTTCATGAGTTAAGTTGAGATTGCCCTGCGAGCAGACATCGGGATTATCGTGAAATTATGGATAACTAGACTAGTAGGTGAGACATTAAGCGTTCCCTACAAAATTGGGTCAAGATGGCCAACTTTTATGATGTTCTCCGGCAGTAAAATCGCTGTCTCCTCTTATTTTCCTCTGATATGAAAGAGATTCGATTCTTTGATCCTGAAGATATGGTTTCGACTTTCCTATTGTTTTCATTAATGTATGAGGACTGAGGAGCAGAAAAACATTTAACGGAAGTAGTGGACAGGGTGGCAAAATCTCATGAAAAATGAAATTTTGAAATTTCACATGAAATATTTCATGAAATTGATGATAAACGTATTGAAAAATACCGGTTCCTACTCATGTTTCGCAAAATAAAAAAAAATTGTGTCTTTCTTTTATTTTTGTATGGGTTGAGTGCGGGTTGCATACTGTAGCCCCTAAAGAATATGAAATATTTCACAGCCTCGTGGATTTGATGGAATATTTCACTAAAATTTCCAATCATGCTTTCTTTCTTACGTTTCATGCCACCCTGATCGTAGAAATCCGTGCTCGCTTCTGATTGATGCCGGATGGCACCATTCGGTTTGACGCGAAACCGGGGCGTTTTAGATTTGCGGAAAAGTTGCGCTTTTTTAACTGAGTATTTCTCGATTTTTTAGTTAATTTTTCGCGTCTTTAATGCGCGCATCGTCTTCTATGCGTCATTCACTGTTATAAAATGTATTTGCTAGTCAAAATTGGACCGCATTGAACAGAAAGGAACTAAGCCATATCAGCTATTGCCAAATTTAATTGGCTAATTTAATTTTTTACATGAAAACACTTGTGCGGATTTACGTGCAAATCTCATTAAATTTTCTCCATAGTACGAAGCAAATTCCTGAACATTTTCAAAGGGATCCGCACAAACGTTTTCTCGTAAAAAATTAAATTGCCCAGTTAACATTGGCAATGGCTGATGTGGCTTGGTTCCTTTCTGTTAAATGCGGTCCAATTCATTCAGGATTTAGTGATCCCGTCAGCATTGTTTTCGGGACCAAACTATTTGTTGCCGCTAAAGTTACATTGTAACAACGACCACAAAAGCAAGTTGGGCCTAAGCGGGCTGATCGTTGAAATTGGTAGACCAATCAGTAGACAAAGAGGACAAAAGGGTAGGTCCTATTGGTGGAAGCGGGTGGCTGCAGTGGACAAATGAGATAGGGACTACACTAACTAAAACCAACGGGAGACCCGGTATTGAGCTCATCATTTTCTTTCTTAGTCTACACGAACCACCCATTTCAACCAATAGGATCGCTCCATATTCCCTACGTCTTCTTTGTCGATAACTTTGTCTATGAATTTCAACAATCAGTCCTCTATAATCCATAATGAAAATTGTTTAGGAGCAACGATTCTCCTTTCTCCGTGCATGCACCTTGTCTACAAACTCAAAAGTGGGGAGCATTGACCAGTGGACAGGTGCGCTCCCACGGTCACAAACCGGCGCGGCGACGCATCCCGACGCGTCGGCTAAAATAGCATCGGGCAGCGACTGGCGCGGCCACCGACCGGGGTCGTAACGCCACGGCCCGACTTGACGCTTACTCCACGTCGATGACGTTGACTCGCCGTGCTTTCTATTCTCGTAGCCGCGTGACACTATTGGCAACGGCCCCCCGACGGACCTGACGCATGGAAATCCATCGCGGAGACAAAGGCAGACAATGATGGACGCTCGTCAAGATGACACCCGAGGAAAATCATCAATCAAACAAACAATCACAAAACTCGGATGGAAACCGGGAGAGAAGTCGCTCGCTCGCGCCGTTGCCGTCATGTACGCGGAAGAAAAGTTGTATCTAAATATGCAATGATAAGTTCAAAATATGTTTTTCCAGCTCGTAGGCTGAGCTTTCAGTCGTGCGAACCAAAAGTTGGGTTCATTGAACAAAGGTCTTGTTTAAACTAGAGTACCTACTTAAGGCCTTGTCTCCACGGGACGTTTTCATGGGATTTGTCCCAAGTTCGAATCGCAGGAATGAAACTTCTGGGATTTTTCCCAGTTACCGTCTCCACGGGACGGGGCTCATACAGTCTTGCGATTAGTTTTCGCGGGAAGATAAATTGGTTAAAGTCGAGTGTTTAACCGGGATTAAAATAATAATTGCACTCAATTGACAATTAGACACATTATTTTAACTAAACAAACATTAACAATGTAGTAATGAATAAAATATCGCACAATTCGTTTTCACTTCTTCTTCTCTCAGTGGGTCCTAAGGGTACAAGTACCATACTTGGTACTGGGAAAAATATTGATTAACTCAATATTTTTCCCAACTTCGTAAGTGGGATTTTTCCCTGGGACAAATCTCGTGAAACGGCTCGTGGAGACAAGGCCTAAGGATAGTACGGACATGTCGGTAATTTCCAGGTTAGACCATTTTAAAGGCAGCCAAGGTATGGATTCAAATTATCCAGAGTGATTTATATTGCAATTCGTCGTTTCTCGGACAAGGGAGCGTAACTCTATTTCAGGGTGCAAAATTGACTCAAACGATTCGATTGTTTACAAGAATGTACCTGCGCAATTTTTTTTTCAAAATTTGTATGAGTTTCGCATGGAATCAGAGGGAAAATCAGTGAAATTTTCAATTAGAAATTCCAAAAAGTTTTCTGATGAAAGTGAAATTGGCGCTGGGAAATTTGGCAACATTGAAATGGAGTTACGTTCTTTCGTGAGAGGAACGCCGAATTGTTGCGACCCGTTTTTTGTAAGGCACCCATTTGAATTAGTTTTTGCATAAATTCGCTCATTTTTGTGGAAGAACGCGCATTTATGAACATTCTTGGCCATCTTTGTTTGGTATTGGAATCTAAAGATTGACAGCGACATTTCTTGTGTTGGAAGATTGGCTGCCCTTTTGGGCCCTAAAAGTTCCATATTTCGACAAGTCCATACTCTTCCTATATACGTACTTTAGTTTCAACGAACCAAAAATTTTACACAGCCTCCGACACAACATCAGTGGACTACGCTCATTTGAAATTTACCCTTAAGTACGATTTAAATGATGGTTCGATTTAATGGCGACAAAAAAAAATCTAGCAAAATTTGGCAACTTATAATAATGGGCGTTTTCCATTTTATCCCAACGGCGTTTGGCACTCTCGGGGTCTAGTTGATTAGTGCTCTACCGCGTTTCAATTTATGCCCGCACTTGTTACTGGTGGGTCTTATTTAGCTCAAATAAATAAAAGCCAACACAGAAATATATCTCGATTGCAACTGCAAGTCACTGCTAAAAGCGTCTTTGAAACGCCATTTCAGGGTTGCCATTTTTCTTTTATTACGATGCTCATTGCGTTAAAATAAGACGAACGCTTTTAACGTAGTGTAGAGATAACCACTGGACAAGGTACGAAGTGAAACATTCTGATACATATTTCTGAACCAAAAGTTCACGTGGATCACGATTCGCGAGACGAAAACTACTGGAAAAGACTCAGTACTTTATCAGCAGAAAAATTTAGTACTTTTTCGGTACCTTTCAGCGACGAAATTTGAAAAATTTCGAAATTCAAGCGCAAACCGCGACATAAATGACGTAGCCAGGGAATTTGAAGCTCACTGGTAGCCTAAGGAAAAACTAGCAGCAAAATCGCGATCCAGCGAGAAAATACTGCACTGAGAATCATTGCGTGTCATATTGCATACTTTCCAGACTGTACAATAAAAAAACACGTGTGGCACGAGGCAAAAAATCCCAGACCTTTATGCGGGGTTTCCGTGCTTTTTCAGTACTTCCGGACCGCCTCTCAAAATTCAGTACTATTTCCGGATATTCTGAACTAGTACACTGAAAAAAAAGTTAAGGGCTACACTGGCTACATAGACATACGGTCCGTTCCGGGCACAGAGGCTGAAAGTTCCAGGTGCTGGAGCCGTGCTACGGATGCTAGCTACGCCCGGAACTTTCGGCTCCTGAGCCCGGAAAGCGGATGGCGTGTCCATATAACCCGTAAGTATGGCTTCCATGGCTGGAATAATTTTTTTAACGGTGTAGACAACCTACAACATGCCTTAAACCCTCAACTTTCCCTCGGTGTGTGAGCTTTACTACGAGCTTTTCCATCGGGCGAGAGGTTATCCACCCGCGCTCGCATCACCTTCAGCAGAAATCAAGAGCGTCCATTACGACTACACGTGAGTAACAACACGCTCGGGAACTTTTTGGCAAACAGACAGGGGCTTGTGGCTTCTCCGCGAGGGGTTTTTAACGACGACTGCGGCGCGCGCGACAACCGCGCCGTGTTTATTGGCGGTGGTTCATCAACCTCCGACGACGGACGGCTCATTTGACGAGCGTTATGAAGTGAGCGCTAACGCACTCGGTTCAACGACAGGGGAGCTGCCCGGCGTCGCGACGTAATGTGACGTTAAAGGACGCCGATAAGTGACAACTTAAGGCTCAATTGAGCGACCAAGGAACGAGAACGACGCAAGTGCGAAAGGATCAGTGCGATGCTTTTACCCGATGGACCTGTTGCAATTTCCAGCTGGAGCTAATTTTTTATGGAAAATGACACCAAGCTTACGATGAGCGCATCGGGAAATACACTCCTAACTTCAGAATCTGCGTGAAAAATAAGCGTTTTTTAAGCTCCCGCTTCAAAAACGATACTACAGCATAGGTGAACATTTCGTAATAGGAGTCGTTCCATTAAAACCTTACGGACTGGGATGCGACGCAATGTTCAACATGGCTGCCGTTTCTTCAAATATGTTTGTATTGGTTTAAACTTGACACCACCCGGTCCGTTTCTGTTAAAGATGAAATTGATGTCAAATTTTGTTAACCGCTGAACGCATAATCCTCTTCTCTCCAGTGAATATTGGCTTCCTATAGCTAAACACCATTTAAATTAGGTACAGTATACGTTGGGTTCATGTCCGAACACTGGTGTCCTGTACGTGCGTGTGCCCACAGAAAACTCAAAATGCCCGATACAACTATACCAGCTTCAAGGTGGCTCAAATTGCATACCCATCGGTTTGAAGGAGAACTTAGTTTCTCATGTACTTCCTCGTGCTCGTACTTAAATGGAAAACTTTTTGTACCGCACGCATTCGCCCAGTTAAACGACACAATGAGCCTACTGGAAACTCCAGTTAGACCAAAAATAAGTCTTGTATCTTACAGGAAATGGCTCAAAAATCACGATGAGCGCATCGGAAAAGTCTGAAATTTTCCAAAAATTATGAACATTTTCTCTTGTTGCTCATTACTACTTTAAAATGAGGCTCACTCGTTGTCTTAAAAAAAGGAATGTTTCGAAGAGAAAAATCAGGAACTGACTGTGAGACAAAAACGTTGGTTGCAAAAGACAATCGGTTTTGGAACTTAATCCAGCCCTGTGAAAGCATAAAAGCATGTTGCACATAGGTACCGTAAATATCTACAAAATTTGGAGATCTACGTATGAAAACGGAGAATTTTCCATCTGAAATGCATACCACTTCCGCTGTTTGAACATAATGTTTCATCTTGCCTTGTAGTTGTTTGTCAGAAATAATAACCTTCTGAGAGAAGAGCAACAAGAATCATCAAACACGACCACGTTGTGTGTATTTACAATTAATTTTTCATCCGATTGAGTTTACTTTCGGAGGAATTATTAGAGCGAGATTTAAAAGGTCAAGTTCACATAATATTCCTATTTCGCCTACGAGTCGTAACACGCGAAGGATATCGGCAATCCCACGCCAATTACTATCGGCAAAAAATTGGCACGGAGTTTCTGACATCATACACTTTTTAGGTATAAACCAATAAATAAAGCATCCGGGACGTAATCAGTCCATGTGGAGAAGTTTATCGATGACGTCATCATACGGAGCTTCCATTGGAACAGGTTTCGACTTGAAATAGACTGATTTAGTGGCTATGTCATGGTTTAATTGTAAACAAACACATAGCCTTTGCCTCTGATTCGCGCCCTTCGTGCTATCGGTGTTAAAATGCGTCCAGGTGTTTCTGGCAATCATAATTTCTCTTGTTTGATAGGTCCTTAATTGGATTACATTTTGCGATAAGGAACCACTATTTCTGGCTCATTATAAAAACAACATACATGCCATTGGTTTCCTAATGCAGGAAGGTGCTTTTATGAAAGAGGCAGAGATAGTGGTTCCTTATTGCAAAATATAATCCAATTGATGTATGACCTGTCAATGGCTAAATTGTAAAGAATTAACAAAGTTAACTCATATACAGAATTTGTGCATGAGGATATGTTATTAGATATTGTTCATCAAATCATTTCATTAGTCGTCTGTTGGTGCTAAGAAAAACGACACAAAGTGGAGCGAGTTAGAGGAAGAGATCGAAAAAATATGTGAAAACTTTAAGCGTACAACTTTGTTGATACATAATTCATGAGTTTGAAAGAGTTTATATCGGTTTCCTCGTAACATTTAGTTCGAAAAGCACCCCTTAATAAAATTGTGATAAAATGAGAAACAAAATGCAGGTTTCAGTAAAAAAAGGTATGCCTGACCTTTCCCGATGGTTTGCTCTACAGAGCGGAAACTTCTTAGAGCATTTTCAGGTTGTCTAGTTCTTTTTTCATTTTGAGAAATCCTGATTTTTGACTAATAAATCCTGCTTTCATGATTTGATCAAATCCTGATTTTTTACGGAGAAAAATTAATATCACAAAAATAGCTCGATAAAAAAATCTGATCGGACGGCCGACTTTTCTCAAATCCTGATTTTACGACCGATTTTTCCTTAAATCCTGATAAAATCGGGATTAAACCCTGATTGACCTCAAATCCTGATAGAATCGGGAAAATCGGGAAAATACTGATGGTAGACACCCTGATTTTCCGACGGAAATAACCTTAAGAATTTTTTCAATGTTACGACCTCGAGCTACCAAAAACATATAAACACATCGATTTCAATCACATAATCGGTGCTTTTCCGTGACATAGTGCCATTGTGTGAGGTTTGAATCAGTAACAGCCTATACAAGATCTTAACTGACAACTGTATAAATGCACCGAAGTCCTGTAAATGGACTGCAAACGATGAGGCTGCATTTTGTACAAACGCTTGTTCTCTACTTCTTGCATCGGCTTCCCCAACAGTTCCCCTGGGACCACAGGTTGCGGTGAAGGGAGTATTTCTATGGAGAATTGGATGCTATTGACGGCCACGTTTGTTATGCAAATAACGCGGTCCGGTAGATAAGGTTTCCAGAGCATCGTATTGAAGGACGACGAGTGACGTAATTAATTTCGTACTTTCATAGAAACAGGTTAGGGCTTTACACTTCGTGTTTAAAGCTCGGCTTGGTCACAGAGAAGTTTGAAAATTTAAAAAGGAACATGCCAGCTTGCAAGTGCATTTCCTGCATGAACCAGATACTAAAGATTATACAAACTACATGATATTTCCATAATTTTGGCCTGATTTTCATTCACAAATTGTCAGGTGAAAACAGAGGATGAAAACCATGGGATTTCCTTTCATTTCTTTCAAGATTCACTTGGAAAAAACAAGATTGTCCTCCAAAGTGCGGGAAAATTTTTTTTCATCCCTTGTCTCACGCTCAGCTTTGACTGCCCTGCTATCGGAGACCATTGTAAGAGCCTCCAGACTTCGCCAAATTTTCTTTGACAAATCACACATTTCTCAAAAATTTGTGATTTTTCAGAGAAAATTTGGCGAAAGACGCGAAAAAGAATATTTTCCTTCCGATTTTTCAGTGAATTTGATCTAAATCGTCTAGCAATGTCAACGAAAAAAATGCATGAATTTCTTCAAAAATAAAAAAAAATTCTGAGAAGAAATTTGGCAACTCACGAATGTTCGTACGGCGTTTTTCCTTGGCATGACAGTGAGGGCAAAATTGTGTTCATCTTTGAGAAGATAGAGAAGAAATTTCCGATTTTTAGCACTGATTTCCTGATTTTCCCTGACGCTTCTCGTACCTTGATGAAATCCATAGTTTTTCCAGGTCTTAGTTTTCATGTTTAAAGGAGTTACGCGTCTGCAGACATTATACACTGAAAAAAAAAGTTACGGGATATAAAGACACACCGTCCATTCCAAGCTCAGAGGCTGGAAATTCCAGGTGCTGGGGCCGTAGCTTAGATCACTCCCGGTGCTACGCCCGGAACTTTCGGTCTCTGAGCCCGAAACAAGGACGATGTCTATATAGCTCGTAAGTACGGCTTCCACGCATTGGTGGATCTAGCAAATTGGCAACGTTGGTTTTCTCCATTTAAACATATGAAAATGTATCGATTTTTAAAGGGGCCAGGTGCTCCGACAAGAATCGATTATTTAAAATAGGTTTAAATGGAGGATATCCGGAGTTGCCAAATTGCTGGATGCGCCTCTGCTTCCACGGCCGAGTTTTTTTTCAGTGTAGACTTTCCGTCATGGCGAACTTGTAGCGAATTCTAGGTGCGTAGAGTTGATGCTGGGAGGGCGATGGGCGAGGAGGAAAAGGAAATGATGCAAGGAGAAAAGGGAGACAAAGTGGTGCATTGCCATTAACGAGCTCTCGGGAGAAGAATAGCCAAGCAGAGCCCACACAAGTGAGCTACACCAGCATGGCACGGAGCGTGACACCGTCTATCAATGACAGCACTCCACTCAGAGTCACAACATTGCCCACATTCTCCCCGGCTACGGCTTCTCGCCGCGAGTACTCGCCGACCGATTCGCGAGCGATATTCTCTCAGGCTCCGAGAGATGATCCAATCACCGAGAAGGGATGCAATGAGCAGCTTTGCGTATCCAACAGAAAATGGCTCAAAAACCACGGATAGCGCATCGGGAAAGTCTGAAATACACTCCTAACTTCGCAAGTCGCATATAGGAATCGTGCTTTTTTTAAGCTTTCCGTTTCAGAAACGATACCACGGCTGACTATTCCGTAAGAGGAGTCGTTCTATCTAACCCTCACGCACCAGGATGTTATCCAATATTCAATATGGCTGACACTTCCGTGCGTGAATCGTGAGGAACACTGGAAAAAAAACACATTGGATCTAGAGTCCGGACTCTTACAAACATCAACAAGAAAAAGTACTCTTGATTCAATCAGAATCTAGCTTAAATGGACCGCGTTAAACAGAAAGGAACCAAGCCACATCAGCTATTGCCAAAGTTAATCGGCTAATTTAATTTTTTACATGAAAACAGTTGTGCGGATTTCCGTGCAAATTTCAGTGAATTTTCTCCATAGCACGAAGCAAATTCCTTGACATTTTCAAAGGGATCCGCACAAACGTTTTCTCGTAAAAAATTAAATTGCCCAGTCAAAATTGGCAATAGCTGATGTGGCTTGGTTCCTTTCTGTTAAACGCGGTCCAAATCAAGAACCAAGCCTCCTAATTTGAGCGGATTTCCTTTTGATTCAAGCTTAAATCTGATTGAATCAAGAGTATTTTTTCTTGTCAATGTTTTCAAGAGTCTGGACTCTTAATCCAATGTGTTTTTTTTTTCCAGTGAAGCATTATGGTCCTTATCAACACAAGGAAAATATAAATATTAGAGATTGAGAAAATTCCGTTTCGTCACGTGTGATGTGGCGGGTTGACGATAGCCATGTTGCGTAGCATCTTAGTGCGCAATTGCGCATGGGTTGGATGGAATGACTCCTCACACAAAATGGTCACCTATACCGCAGTGTCGTTTTTAGAGTGGGAAGCTAAAAAAAACGCATATTTCTGACGCAGATTGTAAAGTTACGGGTGTATTCAAGACTTTCCCAATACTCTCATCGTGATTATTTATGAATTTTTTATAAGATATAATTCTTCTTTTTGCTCTGGCTGAAGTTTGCAACAGGCCCGTTCTGCTTGTTTCAAAGAAAATGCTGCACTTTACAAAAACCTCTAAATTGCCCATTTTCTTTCTATAGTGTTATTAAAACTGCAACCATCAAAACATAATGTTGTGGCGTAATGCTTACCCATTATCAGTCAATGAAAAAAGTGAGGAGGATTCAAAAAAAACTTACAACCAATCGGGGCACCTCATTGACAAAATAAAACTCACCTGAAAAAAAAAGAAAAACAAAAAATTAGACAATTTAAAGGGAAAAACCATGCATAACTTAGGTCTAAAAGGAAATTAAAGGAGAGAGTCNAATAAAAAAATTAAGTTTTTTTTTTTTTTTTTTTTTTTTTAACTTAATTAGCGAGAAAGTTGAGAAAATTGCTATTGCGAGGAATTTATGTGCGGAAAAAGGAGGGTAGAATTTGATGAAAACAGGCGAAATTTGTTCAAGCGAGACAAAAAACTAAAACTACTTTAAAAATGCCCTAAAATCGTTAAGATTCACAAATTTTTCGCCATAAAAAAGGTACAAAAATCGTAAGCTCTCCTCTTTGCCCTTTTCTAGTGATGTCCCTGGTTCCTAAATCCCACAATAAATCTCCACAAATCCGTAGCTAATCATAGACTGTCGGAAACTGGAATATAACCCAGCGCGCGGAAAATTAATTACAGTCTACCGAACTAATAGCCAAATAAGAAGCGGGACACTAGACAACACGACAAATTAGAATAAAACCTATGAACTTGAAAATTCAAAAGGAGCTCGGAATTCCGCCGAAAGACCTGTCATCACGCGCGTGGAGGCGGCTCAGCGTGGACCGGGAGTCATTTCCGGTCGGTTAGGAAGTGTCGCTACGAATTTCGGGGGAATTGGGTCATGTCTAGCGCCGCTAGCGGTGATTCTGGACTGTAGAATAATCGAGTGTGGATGTGGATGGGTGCGGGGACCTTGCAGTTGCTCTGCGAGCGCACTTGATGCGCGACGCGGTGTGGTGTGGTATGGTGGCTCGCAGACAAATTGAGAGAGTGGGTAGACGAAACCTTAACACGGGATTCAAGGCCCCCTTGCTCGTGGATCTGTGTTCAAGTTGGCCTGACGACGCGATATCACTGCGAGAAAAAAAGTTAGGTCGTGCGAAATCAGGGTGTCTACTAAAACAGGCTGGCTTAAAAACAGTACTTATACAGTGCTTTTCAGAGCATTTCCAAGAAATTCAGCACTTTTTCAATACCTACATATAACGGAATTCGAAAAATTTCAAAAATTTGAATTTCTCGCTCAGATTGCGACAAAAATGACACGAATTCCGGATTTGTGTTCAAGTAGGCCCGACGACGCGATATCACTGCGAGAAAAAAAGTTGGGTCGTGCGAAATCAGGGAGTCTACTAAAACAGGCTGGCCAAAAAACATAACTAATACAGTACGTTTTCAGTATATTCCCAAGAAATTCAGCACTTTTTCGATACCAACGTTTGACGGAATTCGGAAAAATTTCAAAAATTTGAATTTCTCGCTCAGATTGCGACAAAAATGACACGAATTCTGGACCTTTTTGTGAAATTTCCGTACTTCTTCAGTACTTCCGGACCGCCCTCAAAAAATCAGCACTATTTCCAGACTTGTAGACACCCTGGAAATGAACAAAGACGATGAGACCCTTAATTGGACTGCATTTTGCAATTTGGAACTATAAAATCTGGATCTTCTGGAAAAACACTTACGTGCATAGGGAAACGAATGGCACAAACGTTGTTTTTAAACCGGGCTAGAATTTACAGTTCCAAATTGCAAAATGTAGTCCAATTGGTATCTTGGCACTGATAGAAGCTTTTACTTTCGGGACTTTAGCATTCAACTGTTGATTTTCTGGACCTTATGAGCTTCCCTGAATCCTGATTATTCCCAGTTTTACAGACCTGCACATGCGGGCTGGGTATTGAAATTAACAGACGAAGGGAAAATGAAGCGATCCTATTGGCCGAAACGGTTAAGCTGAGGGAGAAAATGATAGACTAAATTTTGTACGCTTCAACTTGGCTGCCGTAAGCCAAAATCGGGCTGTAGATGACACCAAACTGTTCTATTTAGTGCAACATCTTGTTCCAACTCCAGGCGCAGAATCTATCCAAATCCGCCTCAATTTTTCCTTGTCAGTTGTTTTCCACTGAAGTCAACAAATTACAATATTCCTTGATATTTTCATGGCCTACAAGAGCTACTCTAGCTCGAATTAAAACTAATCTCCGTAAACTAAATAACAAGATCAAAAGTGTTGAAACAGCGAAACAAAAGATCGAGGGGCGGAAGTCAAACTTACGAAAATATTCATCACTTTATTCATCTCGCATACAAAAATACATGCAAGATTCCACACGGGTCATCGATCACCACTCCGACTGAAATTCAAACGGTGACAGCTCTATTGTCAGCTTTTGCGACAGTTTCTAGGTTTTCATCCTCTCTTCAGCATTATTTTCCCTATCATCAATATCTTAGCTTCCTTGACTTATCACATTTCATTGTCTGTCATAACTTTAGCTGAAAATCTAGGGGCCGATTTCCAGGTTTTCATCTAATGACAGAAAACTCATTGATTAATTGATTTTTTCGACAGCATCGCAACACTGCCCAAATCTTTGACAATTGTTCCAAGACGTCATCGTGTCTTCCTGCTCGGAGATTCAACGTTCCTACTTTTCCTTTTTTAGAACAGTCCTTTATTTTGTGAGATAGCGGGACTTATGATTACATAATTGATTTTTTCGTTTGACACGAAAACAACACACCTTCACACAGAGCTCCGCCTCAATTGCTCGCGATGTTAACTATCTGCAGTAAATTTGAGAGGATTTTTCAATTTTTTTTTTATTTTTCAACTTTTTTTTTCATTCTTTAGCAACTTGATGTAAGAAAAAAAAGTCCATTCTGCTCTTCGGAAAATTAAGTCCTCGAGGATTAACCTCAGATCGTCGTGTCCCGGAGAGGGAACGCAACTCTATTACAAAGTTGCAAAATGGACTCGAAACAATTCAATTTGTCGCAAGAATATACCTGTACAATTTTTGTCCGAATTTTTTCTGATTTTTGCATGAGATCAGAAGAAAAATCAGTGAAACTTTCGGTTAGAAATGCGTCTAGTTTATTCTCCTGCACAAATGCAATGTGCAAAGGAAAATTTGGCAACATTGAAATGTAGTTAGGTTCTTCCGTGAGGGAAGCGATGAAATAAAGTCTTTCCAATTAATTTCCCAGACGAAGGAGAGTAAGTCCATCCCACGATTGCTGTGACTCATACAATTCAATTCTTTACAAAATAGTGACTGAAGAATTTCCGTCCAAATTTCGATGATTTTCGCGTATAATTAGAAGAAAACCCAGAAAATTTTCGGATAGAAATCCCCGATAAGTTTTCGTTCAAATTACAATCTGCTAGTGAATATTTGGCAACGTTGAACTATACCTACGTTCTTTCGCCAAGGAATATACAACAAATTATGTACTTTAATTCAGCAGTATTGCGTGGTTTCGGATCATTCAGAATTTTTGTTAATCCGTGGTACCTCTGGTTCCAATGACCGTGGATAATCGAGGCTCTGCAGTACTAACGAAGACGGACTATAAATGCGCGAGATGATTGCGCAGTGGAAAAACGTTTGGATTGCGTGAGCGCGCGCCGTATCGCGAACTGAAGTGCACGACATCAGAATGGGTTGAAAAATCCGTGGGAATTAATAGCTGTCTCCAAGCGGAATATTCATAAGATATTCATTAGATCCAGCGTCATTGCACTGGAAAATTGGACGTATTTATGCTAAAAGGAACTATGTTATAAACGCAAACCCTACGTACATAGTTCCTTTTAGCATAAATACGTCCCATTGCTGGTCCTGCGTTGCCTTTGTAGCTTTTCAAGACTTAAAACTGAAACTGTTATCGCGGGCTGGGGAATAAAACCGTCCTACATAATAATTTTGGTAAAAATGAGTAAGCAACTTCGCCGCATTCTACAGTATGAAATACGCAACTGATGATTTTGGTTTTTTCCAACGGAACACCAGACAAGTCACGAATTCAACCATTCTGATACATAGATTTCATTTTGCAAAAAGGAACCACTAGCATTGCAATGTTGCTAAGAATGTGCAACTTCTTTTATCTTGGAGGAAAAACCCGATTATCCATTAATAGTTTCTATTTTACTCGCTAAAAACTGTAAATTTAAGACAAAAATTACCATAAAAATTTCATAGTTTTTCACGATTTCCGCAATTTTATTGCAAAAGATGAAGTTGCACAATCTGAACATCATTGCAATGCTAGTGGTTCCTTTTTGCAAAATGCAATCGACATGTTTCTTGACCAGAATTTCACGTAGAACACGATTCGCGCAACGAAAGTTACTGAAACCTACTCTTAACGAAGATATTGACGTTTTTATTTCACATTGGTTACGCGGATTTTGAACTGCCCTCTCACAAGAGACTCAAAGCTCTACGTGAGTCAAATCGCGCACTGACGGTTTCAGCAAGCCTCTCAATTGAGCAATGTGAATTTCCCACCATGTGTTGTTCAAACTATGAGCAATTTGCTATAGCTTATCCAAAGCGTTAAGATTAAGGTTGCCAAATTTTCATATCGCAGAGGCTGTCATGATAAACGTTTAGCGCGCGATGTGAATCACGGAGAGCATTGAATTTTTATGAGCGGGTGGTTTGAATTCACGCATCAAGAATCATTAAATATCTTCGGAAGGAGTTGATTTCGGTAATTTTCGTTGTGCGTATCGTGTTGAACGTGAAATTTTGGTCAAGAAACATGTATCAGAATGCTGAAATTCGTACCTAGTCTAGTGGTCCTTTCTGCAGGGGAGCGCTACAATGACGCTGTAATGTATGAAAAAATTGCAAATACAACCTAAAAATTACAAAAATGGCGACGTTTCCTCTTCGTCTTGCAAGTTTGTCAGTTTGCAGATGGACGATATTGTTCTTTAGCCATCGTTATGCCTCTTATCGAAAACCACCAATCTATACCTCAACTGCAGAGCTTAATGCTTAAAGGTATGATACAACTATTTCAACTGCTGTGTGGCCCAAATTGCATATTCGCCGAGATGAAGGATATTCTATGTTCCTTGCTTGTATTTCGCCTTGTTCAGACTATTTATAAAGTTGTTGCTTCAGGCGACACTCGACAGTAATGGCGATAACATGCTTTTTCCGTGCTTTTAATTGCTGCTGCCTCGCAGGATGGAATAAAAGCGAATTACAGCACAGCTAATTTGGCAACCTCGCGACAATAACGCCCTGCCCAAGTCACCAGCCGGCGATTCTCGGCGATGGATCCCTCCTCGATCAATGACAACTCGAGATGTCGTTGATCACCGGGCTCAGCGCATGCACAGCGCGCAGGAAGCATGTACCGTATCTTTCGCTAATTCACTCCTCTGACGCAACCTGCGCCCTGAGTGGGGTACAATAACGCTTTTTCAGCGTTATACTCTGGGGCAGGATTGCTGTATTGCTTAGTATTTCCGCGTTATTTTCCTACTTTGTGGGAAGCGAGATCTGAACCGATGAGATGACTCCTGCAGGCCGATTATTGAAATTGATAGACAAAGCTATAGACAAAGATGACAAAAGGGATATGGCGAGATCCCATTGGTGGAAGCGGATGGTTGCAATGGACAAAGGCAGTAGGTAATAGACTAACTAACGGCAACCCACGAGAAACGCGACTGTTAGTCGATCATTTTCTCCCTTCGTTTATAAGAACCAACCATTTCAACCAATAGGATCGCTCCATACTCCCTATGTCCTTTTTGTCTATCGCTTTGTCTACCAATTTCAATAATCAGTCCACTGAAGCTTCTTGAGTCGTTTAACTATGTAGTCTGGAATTCTTAACCATGCTCATTCCCTGATTTTCCCCTGATTTGTAAGAGCTCATTCCTAAATTAGAAACTAAAGTTTTTTCCCACTCACCCAGGATTTTCTTGGGGAAAAACTACATAATTTGCCGAAGTTTTGGATAAAAATTTCGATTTTTTTTCATCTTTCAGCCGACTTTTGGTGCACATTAGAAATTTTAATTCCAAAAGCGCTTTTGATCTATAAACTAAGTATCAAGCCTCTCTGTTATTCTGATGATTTGAAGATTCATGGCATCATTAATGGCGGCTCAGGTGCCGCAATAGTAGAAGCCTTAAAATGATCTCTGACCTAGGTACAGAATCCCGGTTTCTAGAGCAGACTTCCTGATTTTTCCCTGAAATTTTTAATTCCTTGATAAATCACGGTTTTCTCCGGCTCTGGACACCCTGCGGTTGACTGCAGGGAAAATGCGTGTATTAAAAAGTTCCCCGGTTTTGAATAGGAGGGAGTACGCGAGAAACTAAGTTCTCCTTCGAACTGATGGGTATGCAATTTGAGCTACTTTTAAGTTAGTTAAGTTGTATCTTGCATTCGGGTTTTGTGTGGGCATACGCACTATATAACTGCACTAGGGATTGGACATGGACCCAGCAAATGATGTAATTTAAATAGTGTTCAGCTATAGGGAATCTATGTTTACTGGAGAGAAGAGGTCTATGCGTTCAGCTGTTGATATTTGGCCAGCATTTGACTGAATGGACCACTAGACAAGGTACGAATTTCAGCACTCTGATATATGTTCCGTAACCAAAATTTCACGTAGAGCACAATGTGCACAATGAAAATTATCGAAATCAACTCCTCACAACGATATTTAATGATTCTTGATGCGTGAATTCAAACCACCCGCTCATGAAAACTCAACGCTCTACGTGATTCACATCGCGCGCGCTAAACGTTATCATGACAGTCTCTGCGCGATGTAAAAATCTGGCAACCTCAATCTTGACGCTTTGGCCCAGCTATAGCAAATTGCCTATAGTTCGAACAACACATGGTGGGAAATGAATATTGCTCGATTAAGAAACTTGCTGAGACCGTTGT
This sequence comes from Bemisia tabaci, assembly GCF_001854935.1. Taxonomy (NCBI): domain Eukaryota; kingdom Metazoa; phylum Arthropoda; class Insecta; order Hemiptera; family Aleyrodidae; genus Bemisia; species Bemisia tabaci. Next base: position 807,104 of record NW_017548900.1, on the reverse strand, counting down.
CGTGCGCGATTTGACTCACGTAGAGCTTTGAGTTTCTTGTGAGCGGGCAGTTCAAATTCCTCGTAACCAATGTGAAATGAAAAGGTTAATATCTTCGTTAGGAGTTGGTTTCAGTAATTTTCGTTGCGCGAATCGTGTTCTACGTGAAATTTTGGTTAAGAAACATGTACCGGAATGCTTAAATTTGTACCTTGTCTAGTGATCCATTTGAAGTATTTAACTTTTTAAAGGCTTTTAGCTCGATGTTCTATCATAAAATTCCCCAGTTTAATTTAAATCTGCCCAAATTAAAACCGTTAACCAAAAAAACCATCGTAGCATCCATTGTCCCTTCTTTACATGTAACATCAGTATCTTTCGGCTAAATGCAATTCACATGAGTCAGAGTCGTAAAACCTAATCGAGTGTTCCCTGGCATTTTTTATACGGAGCGTAATTACTTTTAGCGCCAACTAGAAGTTAAACGACGCGAATAGTTGGAATCCCTCGTCGCGGCGTGGAATGTCTCCTGCCTTTGAAACGCGAGCGCGACTCTTGTTGATATTTTTTCCGGTCTAGTTTGCGGCCTCGGGAGCCCCTTACTTGGGCTCTCCGCGGATTCCCCAGTCCTATTCGATATTTTATGATCGAGCCAGAAAGCGAACGCGTATCGCCCAGAAAAGGGCCGAGGAATTGAGGAAGGTGAGGCGACTCTTCGTTCTTGAGGACGCTGCCTTCGGCGCATTTTTAACACTGATAACCTAGATCTAGGAGCAAGGGTTTCTTCGACAGCTAACTTCCGCGTAGATCAAAGTTTCCCGGGAAAGGCAAATACTTGGAACGGGAAAGTTTCCGAGAGTTAAACGAAAAGCTCCTGAGAGTTACATAGAAAGTTCCCGAGAATCGTCGGGAATGGTCCCGGGGATGGTCTCAACCAGGAGTGCGAATCATTCTAGGCCTCCGAAATTTTCTGCAACGCGCTGGGTTTTCGCTACACTGGAAAAAAACACATTGGATCTAGAGTCCAGACTCTTGAAAACATTGACATGAAAAAGGACTCTTGATTCAATCAGATTTAAGCTTAAATCAAAAGGAAATCCGCTCAAATTAAGAGGCTTGGTTCTCGATTTAAGCTTAAATCTGATCGAATCAAGAGTATTTTTTCTCGTCGATGTTTTAAGAGTCTGGACTCTAAATCCAAAGTGGTTTTTTGTTTCCAGTGTACCTCTGGTAGATTCGGTCAAAGCATCTCAAAACTGAATGACACCTCGATTAAAA
>NW_017548900.1:637184-805834 GCF_001854935.1 Bemisia tabaci | reverse complement strand
GAGTTTTTCAGCCTTTACTGCAGCAGATTTGCCAATTTACCAGCCGTTCCGTAAACATCCGTAATCCAACAGGCGGACGACCCGTAAATCCGTAATGCATTCCGTAGACTCGGAGCCGCGGAAATTGAACCCCCCTTCTCCACCACCTCACGATCGGCCGGCGGGGGAGGGATAAAAATTGGCTGGAAGAGCGGGTCTCGGCTTCGGGATGGACGGGCGGGCCGGAGCGGGGGAGCCCGGAATCCAGAAGCAATTTAGCCTGGGCTGGGATGTCGCTGTTATAATTACCGGTCTCGTTACGTTGATAATTATTATTTTTAGACCCCGGCCGGTGCCGTGCGGTGCGTCGCCGGTCGTCGTGATCCTCCTCGTCGGATGCACCTAGCAACGACCAAGACGGTGCGTTACACTCGCAACCGAATGTCATTGCCCCTGGTGCATCTGCCCCGCTGGATCACCACTGCACTGCACTGCCGCCCGTCGCTGCCGCACCGCGCCGGGTCTGCTATTCCGAAAGGGGGAGACACAGCCGTGGTGATAACGCCAAGAGCGGATAGGAATATAAGTCCCGGAGAACGGATAAAAATGGACGTATTTCTATCAAACGGAACTATGTGCATTAAGTCATGAGCCCTGAGACCCTTAGGAATATATGCATAACAGGGCTCACGTCATAATGCACATAGTTCCGTTTGGAAGAGATACGTCAAAATGAATGTTGGTGGTTACTATTCTACCGTGCTAAGGAAAAACGCCGTATGAGCCTTCAGATATTGCCAAATCTCTTTTGACAAATCATGAATTTTCGGGAAAAGTTTGGAAATATTTTTCTTTTAATTTTTCAGAGAATTTCGTTCGTACTTCGGTCTAAAGTGTCTGAAAATTTAAGGGAAAAATTATCATACCATTCTGCAAAAATAAATATTTTTAAAGGAAATTTGGCTACATTCAAATGCTCATACGGCGTTTTTCCGTAGCAAGGCAGTATTAGCGAGATTCTTCATTATGCAGGGGGCCCTAAACTTAAGCGCGTATTTTTTGGATCGCCACCGTAGCCCACTGCCGCGCCGGCTCCTTCAATTTGAAAGGGGACGCCGAATAGTTGTTGTGATAACGCCACATAGTTGTGGTGATAACGCCACACAGTTGTGGTGATAACGCGAAGAGAGGTAGGGATGATTTCACGGTAACCTTTCCAACTATTACACAATTTTCACTATATCGAGAGGATTTAGTTTTCTAGTTTGACCGTTTACTAACCCGACCATTCGATGCAGGATTAGTGCGAGCAAAATTGTTTGCTTCATCTTAAAATCCCGAGCTTAGTTCACAGTATTTTTTATAAATTTTTTTCTGTAATAGGAAATTGTGAGTAGAATACTTTATTTAGAAGTGAGACAATTGTACCGCTCTGTGATGACAGCTAGCATTTCCCATTTAAGTGGGCATACGTATTTTTGCAGATTCGGTTTTTTGTCATATCTCATTGAAGTGTTCAATTTAGAAACCAAGAGGGGATATTCTCGTGCTTAATTCTTTTCACAGTTTCATCCCGAACATGAAATTCACGAAATTTCCGACACCTTCAAATTCTCCATTTTGATCATTTCTTCCGTCTTTAAAACAATCCCGACTCGGCAATCGACGCGTACGATTGCATACAAACGACAAGCACGCAAATTGGCCGTTGCAGGAAAACGGTTCAGCATCGAGTCGAAACACGCCCAAAGCCGTTTTGGCAAGTGAGTGCGGACTCCGCCGGGCGTTAAAGTGCATCCATTCATTTAGCACACTCATCTCGGAGCGTGCCGGCGATTAGCACGCGGCCTTGGAGTAGTTGGAGTGCAAAGTGAGGCACGATTTTTTTCCCTTTCTTTTGTAATTCGTTTGTTCTCCTCTTCAATCCCGAAACGCTTTGCAGTTTGAATAATTTACCCGCCGCACAGTAGAATGAGTCACTTGGAGACAGTGTTCAAAACTCACAGGCGCAAACGCGCCAAATGCGCCTAAAAAATGAAAGCTCTGCGCCAACGTGGCCCCTAAAAATTGCCCCCTAAAAATCTGGATTTTCATAGGAAGTCACATAAAGAAAGAAAAACAAATCTATTTTAATTAAAAAAAACTCAGAATTTTCAGCTTTAGAAGTGAAAGCTTTTTCTATTCTTCACGATTTCATTCTTAGTGCTTTTGTCTTCCCTAAGTTAAGGCTACTTACTAGTTCTGTTACGAAAACACCTTGCGTCTAACCTGTCACAAAGTGCGCCGAAATATATAGGAAAAAAGTCAATTTTGCCCCTAAAAAATCCTCAATGGCGCCTAAAAATCGGGCTTGATGCGCCACATGGCTCCTAAAACTCAAATGTGAGTTTTGAGCACTGGTTAATACGAAGGTCCATTGATCTTATTGGTTCACTCACATAAAATTCGATTGAAAAACTTCCCTTAAACTTTATAGTATAGAATAAATATGACAATTTGTAATTTGAGCTAAATAATTCGTGTCCAACCTCTCTTGTGACGATTCACTCCACTGTGCGGTGCGGATAAAGCTCTCCTGCTCATCCTAAAGTCTGGACCATGCACGTTTGCGCTCGGGAGAGCCATGATCCAACGTTGCCAAAATTTTAATTACAGACGAATTTTATGATAAAAATGGGAACTCTCCCTCCTCACGTTTTTCGCTAATTTTATTGCCACCTGGAACCAATTTAACAGAAACGCGCCTCATCGTATAAAGTTGGACCCGAAAAAAAGAGGTCTACAGTTTTATGCACCGATAAATATATTTGCGTTCTTGTATTAGTTTTGGTTAGGAAGTGAAACACAAACCAACACAAATTATGTGTTGATTTTGGTACAGTTTGCGGTGAATTCAGTGCAGAAAACGATGGAGAGACTGGAAAAATGCATTATTCATTACGACGTTGAAATGCACCAAAATTGTCAACCGAAGGCTAGGGTTATTTTGTGTTCCCATACTAACCAAACTATTGTGTTGAAATTTCTGTCTGTGTGGAAGACTCATGCTGTTGAGGGTGACAGTTGACAAAAATTTTCACGTTAAAGTTATTTTTTAGTTCTTTGATTTAATTTTTTTCCATCAGAAATTACGGCAGGAAAAAATTTACGACCAGTTGAATTCAAAGTTACTTGTAACTCATTCTTCTTATCAAAACGCGACATAATGCGTTTCTTTTAAACTCTGTCCAAAGCAGACTAAATTGACGAGATTAATGTACCTAGAGACGTGCGTAACGTATTTAACATTCAAATGAGTTAATTGAAATTCATACATTTTTGCCAAATTAAATATTTCATCGAGAGAAATTTGGCAACATTCTATCCCTCATACGGTGTTTTTTTCATAACGCGGCAGCACTCGTCGCCGAAGAGACAGCGAGGCTCGGAAGCCAAGGAAAGACGTCCAGATGTCTGACAGTAGCTCCCAATAAATTTTACCAACTACCTCCTCGTGCAGCCTTCTTTTATTTTCGGGGCACCATCATTATTTTTCCCTTTGATATCCCGTTTCGAATAAGACTAAGAAATGTCGTCGTTCCTCTGGCGTGAGGCCGTACCTCCGTTTCCACATGGGCCCTGGAGAGCATGACATTATATGGACGAAAGGGCTCAAGTTGAAATCGAGATACACCCTTCCGTGGGAAGAGCCATCTGAGAGGTCGATTTATTTTTGTAGTTCCCCAGACGAAAGAACGTATCTGCATTTCAATTTAAGATTCTAAAAAATTTAAAAAACTTTTAAGACAATTTTGAACCACTCACTTGCATAAAATCTTCTTTTCACGGAAGCGGACGCGTTTCGGAGGTTACCTGCCCTCCATCATCGGCGCGATGGTGGGTTAACTCCGAAACGCGTCCGCTTCCGTGAAAAGAAGATTTTATGCAAGTGAGTGGTTCAAAATTGTCTTAAAAGTTTTTTAAATTTTTTAGAATCTTAAATTTTACTCTTGTGTAGTGTTTTAAACTCCTAAAAAAAAAATCGTTTCATCTGCATTTCAACTTTGCGAAATTACCACTCCCAAATTTTATTTTCACAAGGTAATTGTTGGACGTTTCTGACTGGAAAATTCCTCTGATTTTTCTTCTCATTACACGAGAAAATCAGCAAGATTTTGGACAGAAATCGCATCCTACTTCTCCGGTAAAATACTGATTATTGTAGGTAAGCAATATTGTAACCTTGGAATGGTTTCCTCATCAAAATTTCCTACAGTACTCCTTTGAATTTCGACTTCTGACTCGTGAAAATTTTCGCAAGAGAGCCCACACTTGGTTTTTGATTCTTGAAAATTGGATTTCAGGGGTGAATTTCTCACAAAATATATCCTGGGCCTGGTTTTGATTGAAATAATTAATATTCGACTATTTTAAAAACTGCACCTATCCCACTAATCATCTCAGTCCTTTAGTTGCGATTTACAAATAAATCTTAGCTCTTGTTGTTCGCTGTGTACGTTGTACTTTACGTGGTATTTTCAAGGGACTTTGAGAGAAAATTCGTACGCCTTCATTTTTAGTGTGACTATTAGCCACGCAAGAAACGCAGGAAATTCAGGAAGGAGACAACCTTATTAGCCAGTATTTTAAGCAGTCCGCATTGATGTCAGATTTCAATCTAAAATACACTTTAGTTAGGTTAAGTATTAGACCCCTCGACGTATTTTAACGTTTCATCAGTCAACGGTGGTATTCATTAAGGAAGCGCCGCCGAGCCGTAAATTTGACGCAGTCTCTGACATGCTGAGCAAAAACCACCGATTTACGTGATGATTTAATTGCAGTTACGCTGTTTCCGCTTAGCTGTGCGGGTCTCAGGACCCGTCGACGAAGTCAATTACGCGAGCGCGCCGATTTTGAAGGAAAAGCCTCGAAAAATAAAACGCGCCTAGCGCACGCACGGCTCGCCTCGAGGTTGCAAGGTTGTGCCATCATATTGAGATATTTAACAAGAGTTAAATAGGGAATAGCGCACTGGAAAAAAATTCTCGGCGTTATTACCAAGGTCCGTTGGTACCTTTACCATCTCACTTTTTTTTTTATCAATTATTGGTAATTCTACCGAGACAGACTGGTAAGCTTACCTAAAAACCGGTATTTTTACTGTTTTTTCGGGTAAGAATACCAATTTTATTGGTAATCAATTCCCGGTAACTTTGCCATTTTATCTCGGTAATTCTACCACAGTCGATAAAAAAATATTGGCGTTTTTACCAAGGTCCAGTAAAATTACCGAGAAAGTTCAATAATTTTACCGAGATTTCTCGGTAAAATTACCAATTCCATAAATGGTAATTTTACCAAGAAAAAACTGGGATAAAATAGAACCCTGAATTCTTGGTAATTTTACCCTTTTCTCGGTAAATACACCGCGATTTTTTTTCAGTGCGTTGATTTTTCAGCACAATCTGGCGACGATACTCGACTCCTGGCAGGATGAATGATGACTTTTCCTAAATGTCAGCCCCGCCAAATAAAGCGAAACCTCTGCGAAGCGCGGCATTAGCAGCTTAATTTTGAGGATGTCGATCGATACCGAAATACTGATAACCGATCGTTCTAATCGCCATAAAAACAGGTTGAAAATACTCTTCTTGATTTTCTCAATAGTCATCTTCTGCGTCGTATGATATGGCTGCCTCGCTCAGGTAAACAATGGGGATTCTCGCAAGTTAGGATAGCCTGGTTTGACAAACTTGCATGACAAACTGTTCAACCTGATTTTTATCATCTTATGTATCTTATAAATGAGTGAAGAAAATGATCTTCCAGTTGATTATTTATCGATCATCGGTTTACTCAAAAACAGTGTTGATTTACGGAATTAACTTTCGAATTTTTTCATCTTGTCATTTGCTGGGAAGGTCCATAATGACTTTCTACGAAACGAGAAACTTTGGTATTTTTCGCTGCGTACCTACAAAATTTCCGATATGAAAATCATACATCATATCATATTTGAAAGAAAAAGACGAGGCAACTGAAAAAATGATCTAATTTGGACCTTATCTGCATATCGATGGTTAAAGTGCGAGACCACGTATTTTCAATGCGATGTTTCAAAATTTGTGCATCTATTATATTTTTTCTAAGAATAACAAGCCAACTGCATCACTCGAAATTTAAACCAAATATCCTGCTAATAAAGAAGAAATATTAAGGCAGTTTAATGAAATTACGTGGACTAGTTTTTCAAAGAAATAATAAAAAGTGACAGGAAGTCTGCAAATTAGTCTAGTCTCATTGATTATATTCCTTCCAAGAACGATTAAGAAAAAAATATAACCGAATGTTGCAGACATTTCAATTGAATTAATCTTTATGATTCGATTTATCACTGCGATTGCGGTAAGGCGGCTCAAAAAGGAATCACTGTACCAAACTGCCTAAGTTACATCATTCAATATTCCTTGTCACAAAGTTTTTCAAACGTGAAAAAAACTCCTGAACGTATACCCTAAGAGACGCTCTCAATTGTTGACAGAACGATAGGTTTTGGCAGGGTAAATGACCGGTCAAACGAGTAATGGGACACGGATGGTGAGCAACAGGTGACAAGAGTGATTTCTTTTGTAAACAAACGCCACTGTTGAGCTAGACAACGTACCGTCTGTTGATAGTTTGCATTTGAGAAGTTTAAACAGATCCACTACAGGACGATATTTACGATATTTTGCCGATAGAGACGCAGTCTGTAGAGTAGTCACCCAGGCTCCCTAAATCCTGGACTCTCTCTGTCGTGCTAAAAAAACGCCTTATGAGCCTTTAGACGTTGCAAGATTTCTTTTACTAGAAACCGACTTTACCTACTGGAAAATTTTTGAGTATTTTGGTTTCCTAATTTTTCGGACCATTTTTTTCGCAATTTGATTTAAAATAACTGAGAATTAACGAGAAAATATGCACAACTTTACTAAAAAAAACATGTTTCATCCGGAAAAATTTGGCAACCCTCGAAAGTGCATACGACGTTTTTCCTCAGCAGGGCAGCTCTGGCGAGAGAAGGGTCTGGATGTGAATCGTTCTTTCCAGCAAACAAGAATTTGAGGTATGAAAATTACTTAATGACAACTTGCGACTAACACAATTTCGTAATCTTTGAAACACTTTATCTGGTTGGAACACATTACGAAGAGGAAAAATAGAAAAATTTAGGCTGAAAATGCACCATTCAGAAATTTCAATTACATAACAGGACAATTATTTTGATCTGATTTTGAAATCATAACTTGAATTATTTCCAACAAAGGAGATTTAACACATTGAATGTGTTGCAAGAAGTTTCGTTCATTTTTTGCTAGTGGAGGGTATTGAGTTAAATTATATGTCAGCAATGCCGTGTTTTGAACGTGGCAGAAAAGGGGTTTGACTTACTTTTTCTCGAAAATAATTTGTTTCATTTTAAAACTGACCCCTTCAATACGCCGCAACTCTTGTTAAATTTCACAATTTTGAGCACTTCTTGTCTGAAAATGTTCGTAGGACACTCCTTCGTGCTCCACTTTTAATTACTCAATTTTGAGTTTTCACGGCTAAGGCCCCTTTTCCCGTGCGTGGTGACAATAAGGAATTAATAAAACTGAAAGAGTCTGAGCCTGTGAAACTATTGATTAAAAGCTGCAGAAGCTGTGATAACCTATAACTGTGACCAAATCAAGTTACTGCGTATATATGCTCCAATAAGATTGTTTCAACGTTGTGAATAAAGACCAGTTTATGACTTAACTCACCATAGGTTCGTTGTGATCTAGAGTAAGATAATTGAACATTTAATTGCTTCCTTACCTGTAACAAAGGAAAGACAAAAAACTATTAGTAAATCTGCCGAAGTTCATAATTTCATTAAATCTTTAGAAAATTCTATTATTATGACGAACAAATAAACTATACATTTTGCAGTTGGGAACTCAAAATCCTGGCTCAGTTTAGAAACAACGCATGTACCGTAGGTTGTCCTAAGCGCATATATATTTTTACGGATAAGCCAGGTAAGTATTGTAGTTCCTAATTGCAAAATGTAGTCCAAATCGTATTTAAACTAAACGAATTTAATTTAAAAAGGTTTTCGATACACGATAAACGTGGCCTCGATGTCAGATGAAGCGTTGTGAAAGTCTGGCCTCAGAGACAGTACGGTGGTGGAAAAAAACAATGAGAGAAAAAATTCCAGGACGAAACTGCGATTAATCTGAATTCTGAGACGTACTTCTGGACAGCTAGACAAATTTATTCGAACATAAACATGGGCGAGCTTGTCAGTTCGTCAGTGGACACGACTCGTGATGGTCATTTTATGCAATGAATTCATCAGTTATGGAAACATTGCCGGATTATACCAAGAGCGGTTCAATTTTCGAAAGCTCAAAGGTTAAACATGGATTTTTGGCGACTTTCAAAGTCATTTCCTTAGCTTAATTTGATCAAATGGGAAATGAAGAAATGCAAATATTCCGATTTTTACGTGCTTTCCAAAAATGAATTTCATCAAGAAGAAAAAACAAACTATGTAAAAGCCCGAGTACGAATAAACTTCTCTGCAAAAATGGAAGAAAAATATTTTAATTGAAGACAATCTGGCAACTTCCTAATGCTCATCGTCTGAAATTCCCGTCAAATGAGTGAGTGACTAATACAGCTTGAAAATGGTTCTAAAGAGCATGGTACTAGTTCATACTCCTCGTAGAAAGCGTTTTCGCTGACCAAATTAACAGATAGTTGAATACCACTATTGCGCTTCCGGTGTGTCCGCTTTTGCCTATCTTGAAATTGAAGGCGGAAAACCCACTGATCTATTTTTCAATATGCGGATAGTGCCACCGACCATTTGATGAGCTCTATTTTGAGTATTGGTATTAATGATTGAGATTTTCAAGATTTAAGGATTACTGCGGGGGCCTACCCTGCGCCGTGCCCCCCGATCCCTTACCGATTCGCAGTCGAACCCTTCAAGACGCTACGCGCGTAATGCGTTACGCGCGTTACGTGCGTCTCTAATGATTTTATACGATGGGGTAAGATAACTCATGTTTCTGGACTAAAAAGGAACTATTGAATTCATTACGCCTTCGTACTTGATGCATTAAAGATCCCGCATACGAGGCAAAAAATAGATCGCCCATTTCCTCAAAACTACATTTGAGGGGCTTGGAGGGCAAGGCGCATAAGTGCAGTTTTTGCTGTTTCGAGAAATACGCGTTTAAAGTTTCGAAATTACATGGATCCGTACGGCGGCAAGAAAGTTGAAACTGACTTTTTGATGCTTAACAATTAGAATTTGGGAGCGAATTTTTCACAGAGTATGCATTAGGCTACTTGAAACCATCAATATCTTATATTTTTTTCAAAAACTGCACTCAGGCGCCTTGTCCTGCAAACCCCTCATTTTTCGTCTGCATATTCTAACTTGGAGAGTCATTTCCTTGGCTAAAATTTGATGAGACGGAAAACGGAAAGACGCAAGTATTCCGATAGCTTGAGAGAAAGTAAGAGATGGATTGAGGGACATCTGGCAACATTAGAATGCCCATACGGCATTTCCCTTCAGCCCAGCGTAATTTTACCCTTGACCCGGTGGCGGCGGCTCAGGATGACTTTGCGTTGCGGGCGTAGAGGTAGAGGTCTGCGTCAGCCAGGCCTCAAACCTTAACCTGTGGTACCGTTTACCATACCCTCCGACTCGGATCCTGGCGACCGCAGCCCCAGCCCAGAGGATGGGAGATGCGAGATTCGGCCCACGCTCCTTCCGCGAAGAGAGCACCCACCCAAGTTTTGAGTTCGTTTTTTATGGGCTCCGACGACGAACTTGGAACGGATGTCGCGGGGACGACCAGAAATCATGGCTTGACGGTCGGCCAATTCGATACGGTTTGGGACGGGTGTGAAAGACGAGTATAAACTTGGAATTTTTCGATGGGTCAATTGCATTGGTCAGGGTTGCAGAATCTGTTGATTTACGAATCGCGAGATACACAAAACGGGCCTGCAGATTTTGGGAAACTTCTGTTCTCAGAGGTGCCGAGGCGGATCGCTGTATAAACCTTCATACGTTGCCAAATTTCCGTGGATAAAACACGAATGTTCAGGAAAACTTGTGAATATTTTTCGTTCAATTTTTCATAAAAGTTTTTCCGCAATGGAATCCACGGTGCTTGAAAATTTCGAGCAGAGATATTTATGATTTTTCTCAAAAATCAATATTTTAGGAGGGAAAATTCGGAAACAAGCGAATGTTCATACGGCACTCTCCTTCAGAATGACTGAGATACTACAGTATGTCTTTTAGAGCGCAAAGTATGGGAAAAATTGGACAAAGTTCACAATGAAACGATTTTTTGCATATTTAATTTACCTAATTGTTCATTTTTCAAAGAAAAGAAGACTTCAAAACATTGAATTCGCTAGAAATCCTGCCGTGAAGAAATTCCCTGAACTTTTCTCCGACCACGGCGTCCTTTGGATCGATCAGAGAATCTCTAAAAACATGTGATCCAAACCTTTCAGGCATATGTAATTGTTATTATACTTATATATTTCCAATCAAAGGCCCTTCAAATCACATACCCTGTAATCATAACGTCACGTAAAAAAAGTAGAAAAAAAACGCAGTGAAATGAAAATAACTATCAAATCTCGTGGCGACGTTGATGCAAACCCATGACGAACTGTTTAGACAATTTCACAGCTGCCTCCCTCTTAAAATTCTACACTGATGACTTCTTAGATAGTTGCCACTGCTGCCAGAGTTCACATATAAATTTATTGATTTTGCAATGAACAATTGAGCATCAGCATCAATTTTATCAATTTTTTTTTTTTTAAATTTTACAAATCTATTTTATATTCAGCCATAAAATAAAGAGGGTGTTTTCAGTTCCCCATCCCCCAAAACCAGCACGAAAATAAGGGCAACACAGCTTGACAATAGCTCTTTTCTGCACATATAATTTTCAATTATTATCTATTCCCTGAAATTAGGCAACTCGGTTTGGGCGTCTTCCTCTTCACGCATTTTTGAGATGAAGGTTTGACGCCCACCACCCATCGTTCACGAATTACGGCTTTGGTTTATGGTGACATTCTAATGTTTGAGCTAATGTCTGGTCGACACTAATCAAAACGGGCTTGTTTCTATGATGGGATGTTGTGGTTTTCCTACAGTTTAAAAAAAGAAGAAGAAAGAAAGAAAAAAAAAATCTACTCATTCTTGACAATTATTCACACCGAGCTTCAAAGTAAGTACCTACTTAAATAATTCAAGGAAACTTCGACATCTCAGCCTCAGCTTTGAGATTGAGAGTATCCGTTATGATTCTGAGGCTTTTAACCGAATTGGAAAATCTTGGCTGACAGTGTCAAGGAAGCTTTTCACTCGTTCGAGCTACGAGAGTTCTCATAAGAAATAACTTGAATATAAGATTATAGTGGTTTAAAAAAAAATCACTTGAAGATGATGATGTTACGTTCTCGATATACGATCGAGCTTCTTGTCAAAATCTGTTCAAAATGAGAGAAGAAGGGAGGAAGTCAACAAAATCGCTCTAAGCCTGGGTGGCTCTATTCGTAAAAACGCAAGTTTTGGTTTCTTAAACATTGAATCTTCCCTCGGTGACATGAGTTTCATGTTTTTAATCAGTGCCTCTTATTTTGAAAAAATATTACCAAAATTTTGAAATTTTCAGGGGAAAAAAATTGGAATTCTATGTTTTAATGAAATATACAACATACAGATTCGTCTCTGCCAGAATTAAAGATCCAAAATTGTTTCATGTTACAGAGGGTTAAGAGCAAACAAGGAAAGAAACATGAAAAAACGTGGCCCGAGCTGTTTGTAAAAAGGTGGTGAAATACTGCTGGGTCCACATTATTTTAGGGGAAAAACAATGCAAAAGCGTTTAGAGAGCTCAAAATGCTTGACTCCAATGGGAATTGATCAGTGCTCCCATTCCATGTTCGTCAAAAGTTCCAAGATTCGGAACTTTCTTGTTCCGATTTCTCCCACTCTATGATCGTCAAAACTTCCGGGATCCTTCTTAGATTTTTTCAAAAGCTCCGAAAACGTTCTGGTAAATTCAAAATATCCGGAACATTTTCGGAATTTTGAAAGTTCCGGGTAAAATTCGGGAAAATGAAAAAGATCCGGAACATTTTAGAAATTTTGAAAGTTCCGGGACAAATTCAGAAAAATCTCAAAAGTTCTGGAATTCGGTACTAGTTCCGGGAAATGGGAGCACTGGAATTGATGAACTTTTTAGCTTTGTTTTCCTCGTAAACTTGTGTGGTCCCAGCACTATTTCGTTGCTCCTCTGACGTAAGGGCGTATCTCAATTTTCACATGAGCCTTCGAAGGCATAAAGTTATACGGAACACAGGGGTCATGTGCAAATCTTGATACGCCCTTACGTCAGAGGAGCGACGATTTTACCACCTACTTAAGAGTAATTTCGCCCTAAAACAAACACTAATGCTCTGTATAACACACGATGTTCCTCCACAACGAGGGCATGAGGCCGACCGGACACAAACGACCACTCTTCAAATGCAAATATGGCCCGATTCCAAAGGTCTCGTTGCAGTTCGTCAAAACCGAACCCGGAGCGTAAACTAAAATCGCGAGTGGAATAACTCACGCTTGCGAGTAGGTACTTGCGAATCACGCGAAGACCTCGTTAGGGTGAACCCGCCCGCGTGAACTAGATACCGCCGCCGCCGACGCGACGTGCAACAGTGTATCAAAGTGTAACCGCCCTGATTTTCGGCGGGAAACGTGATCTGGATGATATGAAAACGGAAGTTTGTGCAGGCGGGGTTTGGTGACCTCTTTCACGGGTCGTAGATCTGCGAACTTTTGACCCGCAGGGAGTAGGTAAATCCTAATTTTTTTGGCTGCGATCGACTAAAAGACGAATCGGGACCCTTCACTGCGGACTGATTATTGACATTGATAGACAAAACTATAGACAAAGGAGAAAAATTGAAAATAAAGCGATCCTGCGGTCCGATAGCTGAGATTGGTTATCAAAGCGATAGACAAAGAAGACAAAAGGGATATGAAGAGATCCTATTGGTGGAAGCGGGTGGTTGCAATGGACAAATGACGTTGGTAATAGACTAACTAACGGCAACCTAGGAGAGGTCCTATAGTTAGTCTATCATTTCCTCCATTAGTGTACAGTAACCACCTATTTCAACCAATAGGATCGCTCCATACTCGCTATGTCTTCTTTGTCTATCAAATTTAACAACCAGCCTGCAGTTGGTGGAGGCAGATGATTGCAATGGACAAACGAGGTAAGTAACAGACTTACTAACGTTAACCCATGTAGTTAGTCCATCATTTTTCCCCTCAGTCTGTAACAGTTCCCCGTTTCAACAAATAGGATCCCTCCATTTCCCTTTTGTCTCCTCTCTCTATAGCTTTGTCTATTAAGTTCAATTATCAGCCCGCTGTAGCCCCTTCAACCCCCCCTCCCCCTCGCAGAGAGAAGAGAGAGGAGAGAGGCAGAAAATTTTAATTTCAAAGGTTCAGCATTTCCTTATGGGCAGTATCAGCCTTTGACCTTATGATTGGCTCTAAGTACCGTAATCGGGCAAGCCTCTGCACCGAATTTTGCACACGAAACTCTAATCTAGTGTTCAAATTATGGGGCGCATGAATTTGATTACGATACATCATATTTCCAGATCGGAGCACTTATTGATTATGGACGCAGCTGCGTGCTCGAGTCAGACGAGCTTGATTTGAAGTCGTTAAGTTGGCGACGGTGCTCTACCCGTGCCATTGCCCCTTCAAAAGCGCTCCGTTCCCCGCATTTTTGACGCCTTTTATTGCTCAATATAATACATAAACCGAGCTTCCACAAATAGACTTGTAGCATTGTTGTCACGCGATAATTCTTCGTAATATTTCATCTTTAAAAAAGTGAATAAATAAATAAATGGACTGTATTGAAGCAATGAGGAACTACAATTTCTGACTCATTTTAGAAAAAAATGTATATTCCACTAGTTTCTCTATGCAGATAGGTATTTTTAGGTGTGAGTCAAAAATTGTAGACCCTTACTAGGAAAAGTCCAAATAAACTGAAGAATCGTTCGGACGCATTAAAAGCAATCGAGATTATCTACGTACCTTTCGAGGTGGAAAGCTCAACGCTAAGTACATTTTATAAACAACAGGTGTGGTAGGAAATAATATAAGGATGCATAATGATGTTTTATCTTAACATTTACTGGAATACCGTGTGCCGTGTGATGAAAAGTAGTGCGCCTTCAGTTTTTAGATATGCAACATGCACATCCATGGAACATGAAACGTAATATCCAGATTATCATTTACATCCTTGCTTGCAAACTATATTTCATGTGAGAGAACTTATAGCGCCTTCAGTTTTTGGATAAACAATACGCACATCCATTGAGCAGGAATAGTCCAAGGATGCACTGAAAAAAAAACACATTGGATCTAGAGTCCAGACTCTTAAAAACATGGACAAGAAAAAATTCTCTTGATTCAATCGGATTTTTGCTTAAATCAACAACCAAGCCTCTTAATTTGAACGGATTTCCTTTTGATTTAAGCAAAAATCTGATTGAATCAAGCGTATTTTTTCTTGTCAATGTTTTCAAGAGTCTGGACTCTAGATCCAATGTGTTTTTTTTTCCCAGTGTGACACCTTAGCTGATTCATGAACATTACGTTTAAAGGAGCCTAGTACGCCTCCAGTTTAATGTGTGCACACAGCACGCGCATTTGCGGAGCAAAAATATTTGTATCCAGTGTTTCGTCTTACACCTAATTTGACTAATTAACATTCCGTCTGGAAAGCTTAGCTCGCCTTCAGTTTTTCAATATGCACCACGCACAACCACAGAGCATGAATCGTTGCGTCCAAGCGCAGACTCCAGCTATACGAGAGGTCGGAACGTCTGAAACTTGGCGTCTCGGTTTCAATTGAAATACGGTATTTTAATAAGCGGCCGCCCATGGATTTCCGTCAAAACGCTAGCGGGAGTCGAAGAATGGGCGCTTTGCATGTCGCACACAACACGATCTCGACCCGAGCCGGGAGCCGTGTAGCAAAACTTAAATAACGCAGCGCAAACGGTGGCCGCACGGTTTCCCGTCGATACAAACCGAACCGAACAGCTGTGCCTTATCGGTCGACGGACCCACCCAGATCCGACACTGTTAGAACATGGACGGGTCAGTCAATCGATACGGAGATTGAGTCTTACGGAAACTTTGCGACGCGCAGGCTAGCCTGTAAAGGGGAAAGCGAAAGCGTAAAGAGGGTTCATGAGGGCAAGAGTACAGAAAAAAATTCGACTATAATTTTCAACTAGAAACTACAATTTTCAACTAGGATCTACAATTTCCAGCTATCCGTAAAAACACTCGTGTACATAAAGAAACTATAGTTACATACGTCGTTCCTGTGCTGGGCCAGATACTGTAGTTCAAAAATTGCAAAATGAAAAAATTCCTAACAATTTCACTTTTCATTGCCATTTGTACTCATAAGAATTAAAACCCTTCCAAAAAAAAAAAAACCGTTCCCTCAGATTACTCGACTGACTTTTGAGGCTATGCTTACACACTGAAAAAAATCTCCGGCCGTGGAAGCCGTACTCACGAGCTATATAGACATACCGTCCGTGTTCCGGGCTTAGAGGCCGAAAGTTCCGAGCGTAGTACCCAGAGCAATCGAAGCTACGGCTCCAGCACCCGGAACTTTCGGCCTCTGAATGCGAAACGGACGGTATGTCCATATAACCCGTAACTTTTTTCCAGTGCATGTTGAACTAATCGATATCAATACAATCTCACAATCTTAATAAATCGAATACTACCCATTGAGGTATGGCAGAGGTTTCTTTCAGTCATATTAAGATTTGTATTTTATACTAAAGATTTCGGTTATCTGGACCGGAATTTCGTCTCCATAACCGAAATGTCGGTATTCTTGGACCCAACTTTGATTCTTGTAAACGAAGTTTTTTTTCTTCGTGTAGATCGTCACGGTCGACGGCTAGGCGTGCCTAATGGGAGTTTCGAAACAATCGTTTTCCGTTTTAGCTTTGACAAAATTACGCTCGTAACCGAGAACGGGGAAGACAGTGAGGTGCAAGGAGGGTACGGACGAGGCGGAAAAGTATGAAAATAAACAGAAATAAAAATCAACAGCAACAACTTCTTCAAAGAGATGCACGGACTAACATCTCCATTCGAAGTTCTCCCTCGTTGCCTGGTTTTTAAAATATTTATCGCGTATCGGCATGATGCACCGTTGTGAGAGAAGAAGTCAATAATCTGCGAACGACTTAATTAAAGACAAAGCGATAGACGAACGAGACACAGAGAAAACGGAATGATCCTATCGGCGGAAGCGGATGGTTGCAGGGTTGCTATAGACAAAGAAGGTTAGTAATAGACTAAGGAAGTAATATAGTTTTTTGTCTTCTTTTTTTTCTTTTTTACTACTTGAAGTATCCCACGAGGGATAATCCTGTGATTTAGCCCCGTTTCCCCTCCGTCCCTAAGTTAAGCGGTTAGCCCAAAGGGAACCACTCCTCGTGCTTTGTAGCCGTATTTGTGCTTAAGGTATCGTGAAAATTGAAAGCTAAATGGACTACATTTTGCAATTTGGAACTATAAACTCTAGCCCCGTTTAAAAACAACGTACGTGCCATTAGTTTTCCTATGCACATAAGTGTTTTCCAGAAGAGCCAGAATTTTTAGTTCCAAATTGCAAAATGCAGTCCAAATAAAACTGCACGGTTCGAACTGAGAAAAAATGGGCAGTGTTTCCCAGCGGGAGGGCACCACATCTTTATTCGAGCTTTGTAGCTATGCCTGTAAAATAGTTATACAAATTGATCGACATGACCAGGAGGAAACGTAGCGATCCTATTATTGGAAGCGGGTGGTTGCTAATTATAGACAAAGGAGGTAAGTAATAGACCAAGGAGAGACCGTATACTTAGTCCATCATTTTCCACTTAGTCTATAAAAAGCTCCCGTTTAAACCATTAGGGTAGCTTCTGTTCTTCCTTTGTCGATAGCTTTTCTCATCAATTTAAAAAATCATCACGCAGCGCTCATAGGATCGGATCGGCGAACGACTGCTCATTTCACGCTGCACCGCGACTCAAGAACGAAATCTGCCGTACTAAGGAAAAACGTTGTATGAGCTTCCGGATGTTGCCATATCTCCTTCAATGAAAAACAAATTTATTGGAAAAATTGAGAATATTTATTTTCAAATTTTTCAGACCATTTTGTTCAATATTTAATCTAAAATATCTGCAAATTTCAAGGAAACATAAACAAAACCTCTTTCAAAAATACATGTTTTATCCGGTGAAATTTGACAACTCTCGAATGTTCATGCGGCGTTCTTCCTTAGCGCGGTAGAAATCTCATCATGCACCCGAGATGAGATGGCGCGAATGAAAAGCCATTCGATCGACGATCGATAAAGCTACCGAGAAACCGCGTAACTCCCTCACGATAGCTACGCGCGTCCGCGGTTTTTGCTCCCGGGAGCGGGCGGTGGGTGGGTGTGTACTCGACTTCGCAGTCGCACGCCGCGCGCATCGCATCGGTAAGAGTTTACGGATTTAGTGCCAAGGTCGCGATCATGCCAGCTGATTCCGATTTCTGATCCTCACGCGCCCAGCCGAGCCGGGGACCCAGTCGATTGCGTCACGCCGATCGTGATGCAATCGCCGACAGATGCACGCGTTTCCTACCTCGGCGCCACCTGGAGACGGAGGGGTGAACTAAAGGGCTTATCTTCGATTTTCTTCAAGATGAAAAAAGCTCAAGAGATCAAAATGGCCATTAAAATTAGAAAGGATATATTTTAAAGATCCCGCACGAACAATCCAATGTAATCGGGCGAGGGACAAGTTTGAGGTGCATAATAAAAAATTGCTTGAACATTGTGATGATTATCACTACTCATCGAGATGAATTTTGTGTAAAAAAGTTGGGTATGTAAATCATAACGCCAAGGCGTTCACCTGTTCACCAAGGTCATCACCTGTTATCACTTAACTGCTAGCGATTGTTACCTTCTCGCTCTACTTTTTAGTTTTTGACAATGTTTTTGGATTTTTTCATGCTTTGTAAATCTTTTATTCTTCATGTCGCTTTGTAGTACGTATTGCTTGACCTCTTCCCTTTGCCTTGCAAATGATCGAAAACTTCGACTCTCCTTAATAAATTTTTTTCTTATGACACTGTGAGGTCTGAGGGCCAAAATTAACAAAAATCCGCGTTTTTTCAGTATTCAGTATCAAATTTTCTACTGGGCCGAAACTTGGCAAATAAAGATGTTTGGGTCTTGTTTGGAACCACTAGAATCGTAAAATAATATACGACAATTTTCAACTGTCACCTAAAAGCCCGGCGAAATCCGCTATGGAACACCGAGGAAACGCGAATTTCCGTGGATTAAGGCTTTCGGAATTAAGTTTGGACTTCAAGGCCACAAAAGTGTGAGTAGGTATCATCGAAACACAAATTTCTCTGAAAAAATATACGACGTCAACAGCGAAATGTCGACAAGCTTTGCCCCTTATTGATATCCCTCTGGTGAAAGTCAACGTTATTTTCCGCCTAAAAATAGTCGATGAACAACTTTTTAAGCGAAAAAATCAAAGAAGTCGCAAAATGATGAATAATAAATGTCAAAGAGAGCTCTGTTATGGCCGAGTTTTTACCAAACAATGTCAGGACTGCAGAGAAAATTTCTCAACTCTTCGGTCATCAGTCATCATTAGGTAAATTTGAGCGATGACTTCCAAAAGTAACACCCTCCCTTTAGGTTCAGTTAGAGTCACTCAAGGAAGATAATTTGGGGTGAAGCATCAAAGGCTACGAGAGCAACACAACCGAAAATAATAGAGACGTAATTCGGCCTCGTTTTCTAACTTTTCAACCGAAAAAAGGCGATACCTCACCAAGAACAACCGGACCAGCAGAGCATTGAGAGTTTACGCCTCGCGCCTTCAATTTCGCATATACGCAATTAGGATATCCATCAAGTACGAATAATTGTATATCTGCGCCGTCATCATCACGCTTCATTTCCTTTGCTTTTTTTCCCATTTTGTGATCATTTTTGATCCTCCTATGAAACTTAAAAATTTGCTCAATACAGTCCTAATTTGACCACACTTTATTTGTGCGTTCAAAACAGCATTAATGACAAAGAAAAAACCGGCACGGCAAGCGTGGAGGCTCCTTCAATGTTAATCTTCCGTCGCGTTGGGAAGGCGCAGTGATACAACTATTCGTACTCTCCGGAATGCGAGAGGTATCACGCCGCACTTGAAGGCGTTTTCAAATCAGCCAAGTTTTGATATCGAGACTGTCACGCGCTCACGCCGCATGGCCGATGGAATGACGGATATTAAGAGTTAATGCAACTTTTTTGCACACATATCCTAGTTTGAAATTTTTATGTATAGCTTTTGTTCCCGTTGAGAAAGAGCGTGTGATTTGCGCGAAACGTCATGGATGTGTCTCCGTTTTCTTTCAGTTTTTTATACACATTTTTCACCGTACTTTCTTGGTAACACATTGATGATTGGAGTTCTCATTATTTTGTTTTAATTCATGCCACTTGTTAATTATAAATCCATGAAAATTACAAATTTGCTTAGTACAAACCTAACTTGAGCACACTTTAACTACGCGGTCACAACTGCAAAAATGACAATCAAAAACAAACAAAGCCAGCAAGGAGGCTTCTTCAATGTTAATCTTCCGTCACGTTGGTAAGGCGCAGTGATACAACTATTCGTACTCTCCGGAATGCGGGAGGTATCACGCAGCACTTGAAGGCGTTTTCAAATTAGCCAAGTTTTGATACCGGGACTTTCATGCCGCATTTGGTTCGGCCCACAAGACCAATGGAATGACGGTTTTTTAGAGTTAAGGCGACACACATACGCAACACGGATAGCCATGAAAAGCGAATAGTTGGATCTCTGCGCCATCATCAACACGCTTCATTTTCCTTGCTCTACTTTCATTTTGTCTTCCTTTTCATTTGTAGTGGTGTTTCAAGGACTACGCTAGTATCATTGCCGAAGGTAGAAGAGCCTTAATGCAGCTTGGTTTTTTCAACTTTCCCCCAAACAGGAGCGACATCTTACTAGCAAATAGCAATATCCAACGGAACATTGAGAGTTCACGCCTCGCGCCATCGCGCCTTCAATTTTGCACATGCGACACGGACATCCATCGAGTACGTATAGTTGTATCTCTGCGCCGTCATCAACGCGCTTCATTTCTCTGGCTTTATTTCCACGGTGTTTGTTTCCATTTCGGTGGTGTAAATCCACAACCCCGTATCTCGGTATGCAACGTTGCGGACTTCTCATCATTTTTCATTATCTAAATGGAAAACTTCTCAACGGCAATCCTTAAAAGTTGCCATGATTTTATTCCTCTGCGCGAAGAAAATCTTGCGAAAACGTACAGGAATAACGTCGATTTTTTCTCCTTTAAGAAATAAAATAGGAGCGGAGGTTTTCGAACACCGCAAACGAGATACCTAGTTGCGGACTTCCACCGTCGATTTGTTTTACATGGGTAAGGTGAATTCCGATAATAATCAGAATCTACACCGCGTAAATTCCGAATTATTACCTACACTGGATAAAAAAAAAAAAAAAAAAAAAAAAAAAAAAAAAAAAAAAAAAAAAAAAAACATTGGATCTAGAGTCCAGACTCTGGAAAACATTGACAAGAAAAAGGACTCTCGATTCAATTAGATTTAAGCTTGAATCAAAAGGAAATCCGCTCAAATTAAGAGGCTTGGTTCTTGATTTAAGCTTAAATCTGATTGAATCAAGAGTATTTTTTCTTGTCGATGTTTTTAAGAGTCTGGACTCTAGATCCAATGTGGTTTTTTTTTCCAGTGCACATAATGCAAAAAGGAACTATGCTGCCGTGCTAAACGTTGTATGAACCTTCAGGCGTTGCCAAATCTCCTTCGATAAAACACGAATTTCCTGGGAAACTTATGAATATTTTTTTTCCAATTTTTCAGATAATTTTGTTCGCAATTTCACCTGAGGGGCCTGAAAATTTCAAGGGAAATCAATAATAATGTTCCGCAAAAATAAACATTTCATCGAAGGAAATTTGGCAACTCTCGGATGTTCATACGGCGTTCTTCCTCGGCACGGTAGTAAGTGCAAACGAATCAAATGAAAAGAAATTGTTGAGCACGCAAATCCTCGGTACGTTGTTCCTTTAAATGTAATTAATTTGCACACACGGAGAGAATTAAATTGCTAAAAAAAATGACTGCGATATTTTGTCACCTTCCAGGCAAAATATCACAAGCGCCATGCGACGTTTAAAAATTTCACTGAATTTTCTTTGTGCTGCCGATAAAATTTAGTAAAATTTCCAAATAGATTCAACTAACAATTTCTCAGTAAAGAAATAAAATGGCGGCGGAAATTTTTAAACGTCGCATGGCGCTTGTGATACTTTGCCTGGAAGGTGACGATTTCAACGTAGATTTTACAACAAAAAAATGCTATTTTAACCAATATTGTAAGCTAATTTAACCACGGGGGTGGTTAAAATAGCATTTTTTTTGTTGTAAAATCTACATTGAAACATTGCAGTCACTTTTTTTAGCAATTGAATTGTTAAACCAACAATTTAATTTTTTCCGTGCATGCTTCTTTGTATCATAAATGAGTCTAGTTACGAAAAAAAACACCTCGGTTTTACGTGCCGATAAGTTCAGTAGGTGATTTTCAGTTCAAATGACTAAACGAGCAGTGATTTCCAGCCTCAGCGGAGGAGGTGGATGCGATACTTGACATTATAGATCGAAGGGCGGTCTCGGAGTCCCCTGGCGCCTTCCAGTTCAGCGGGACGCAACCCGCCCGGCCCCAAGTTCGGTCTGCCGACTCACTCACAGCCGCAGCCGGCACTAATTATTTTAACCCTCGAGGGGAAGCCAAGACTGAAACCGCGATTCATTCACAAACCGCCTCCTTCTCACTTCTCGTATCTTACTCCGCTAACTTCATTGATCGACCTCGCATTATCTGCCGGTCATCCTCCATTGGATATAAAATGACCTGCGTTGCCTCAACACTGCAAAATCCTAAAAATATGGAATTTTAGTGACTTCGCGGGTCTGATTATTGAGATTTATAGACAAGGTGATTGACAAAGAGTAAAATGGGGAAATAGAGCGATCGTATTCAGCCTGTCTATTGAAATTTCATTTTGGACCTTCTTGCGGAATACCTTTCTCAGTACTATTTCCGGACTACTATTTCCGATGCAAACTGCCTGAGCTGAACACTCTCCCCCCTCAGTTTCGTACTGGTGCGCATTAGAGTTCAAAAAATTGATTTTGACCCTAATTTTAATTTGTGTAACTTCTTGGCTTTGTTTTCCCCGCGAAATGGTGTGGACCCAGCACCATTTCTCCACCTTGTTACATACAGTTCTGGCAACTTCTTAGTGTTTTTTTTCCCTTCATTTCCGGACTAGTAAACACCCTGTGCATCTGTGCTTTTACCAGTATCCACGATATTTTTCAACTCATCAAGGCTACCGCTACAGGCCATGACGTGTTTATTCCCTTACTTTAACATGATTTGAACTTGCTAAAATCCCCGTGACAAAACACCGTGAGGACGACCAACACAATTGGGTAAATCGGTGAGCTGAAAACACCATTCATCACCTTTCGCAGATCACTTTTTCTCGGTCTCCGCCCGAAATTAACCGCGGACGTAAATTGCGTGCAACGGCGTAGCGAGCTTTGCGATACATCGATTGATCCGCCATTTAAACCTATGGAAAAGGATCGATAGACAGGGTGTTCGCAAAGAACGCTTTAATAATCGATTATTTACCATAGCTTCAAATGGGGAAATATCGATGACCGATTATTCACGCGAGATTCATTCGAGGACGCGCGGGACTAATTAGAGTCGATGACCTTTCTGAAACCTCACTTCGTTATTTTCGTCAGTCAGCAGTTCGTCCTGAATGTATTTTCGCACGCCTAACCCATTACTTTGAGGAAACGCATTTATTTTATCCACGTCTTTGCAATGCTGTCCTGGTTTACGACGAAAATTTCACGCTGCAGAGTGCAGAGGTTTCAACCTGTTCCGTGAAACTGCACAGATGAAAGTAGTTAGGTTAGGTCCTTATTTAGCCCCAACAAGGCCCTGAAGCCCCCCCCCCCCCCCCCCCCCCCCCNGGCGCCGTGCATCATAATATCTCTAAATACATTTTGGACAAAAAAGCACGAGTAAAAGTGATGCTGTGGAATCGCCCAGATAGGTTTTTTTTTTTATTTCATTTTTTTTTTTTTTGGAAAAACAGGGAAAACTAGACGACGTTCAGGCTTTTAGGGTGCTAAAGCTGCATCTCTCATAATTTTGAACATCGCACGGTGGATCGAGCCAATAGGAGAGGTCGGACAAAATTTGGAAACTTTAAACGCTTGTAACTCCGTTTATACAAAACTTTGAGATTTTAAAAGTGGCTCCATTGGTTTCCTCTAGACTGCTAGAAGCACCCCTTACGTTTAAAATGTGACGAAAAACATCAAAATTTGTAGTTTCGGTCAAAAATTTTATGTCCGACCGCTCCAACTGACTCGATCCATTGTGCATCGTCTCAACTCAAATATTTTTCCATTATAGTTACGTTCTTTCGTAAACGACAATGTGTGCTATAAGAATTTTCTGTCATCAAGTGTTAAAGTCAAAACCATATCAGCTGGCGACGAGGAATTTCACTGGTGATTTCGTATTTCAACCTACCCAGTTGCTTATGACGTTGAGAAAATGTTAATGGCAAGCGGAGAGAGATTTATGACAGTTCGATGAAGAGTTTTATTAGACGGTGTAAACTGATATCTACCGACTTACGAACCGATGAATAGGCGTGCATGCAGGTGCGATCAATCATTTAAAACTTCGGAAATATTTTATGAGCAAGTAATGGTTTGGTTCTGACAAGGCTGTCCATGTAGGAGGGACAAGTAGAAAGAGAAAAATAAGAGTTCAATGGTGAAATTCTTCTTTTTCTTCTTTTGATTGTAGTATTTTCTAGAGGCAAAATTACCATTTTTTAGGAGTGCATAAGTACCCAAGATAATGTGTCTCCACTTTCTTGATAAATTCTCTCCTGACAGAGAAAACTGCTTGAATTTGATGGGGAAAAAAATTGCTTTCATTGAACTGGTTTGCCCATAAATATTTATGGACACTCCAAAATTTAAGTGGTATACGTATGTTTTTAAATTTTTGAAAGCCGCTGGAAAAATCGCGTGTTAGCCGCGATATTCTGATGAAAAACGCGTATCTTTCATGTTTCTACAAAACCGCTGGAAAAATCGCGTAATTGCCGCGGTACTGAGGTGAAAATCGCGTATATTAACTGTTGTTTTTACAAAACCGCTAGAAAACTCGCGTACGTGCCGCAATATCGAGGTGAAATACGCGTAATGTTTAATGTTTTCACAAAACCACTGGAAAAATCGCGTGATTTTTGAATGATCACGGAATTTGCATGAATGTATATCAATGGTTTAACTTCCAAACCACTTATCTCATCTGCGGTATTTTAAAACCTCTGCTCGTATTTTATCTTTTTTGAAGAAGGAAAATTAAAATAATTTCTTTAAGATTTCACAGAATTTTCTTCGCTTATAGAAGAACAATTACAGGAGTTTATAAGATTTGCCATTGAGTAGTCTACTATTGAAAAAATAAAGTATGACATGACAGTAGGTCTGCAATGTCGCAAGCTTAGATACAAACTTTGGGACTTTCACCGTTGATGTTCCTCAATAGATCTGTTTGCATGCCTATAAAAAATGAACCCAACAAAGTCTTTGTTAGTCAGTAGAGCTAGGGAAAGAAAAGATTGGACGAAAGTCACATCAATCTGTATGAATCAATCATCAGTTGACCCATTGGTTAGCAGATGAATTTCTGTTGAGAGGTGCAATTTTCTGAAGTGAAATTTTCACATGGTCCAATCTTCTCTTTCCCCAGCTCTCCGTAGGTTGAGGGGACATTTTAGAGGCAAAGTGAATGAGTAAATGCGCAAGAGTTTCTTATTCCAGCCTCAATGCCAAACAATAAAATAAAACTTCCTACATCACTAGCTGGGGTGCATAAGTCAAGGTATGGCATTATTCTTGATATTACTACACCTGATGGTTGCGGTGGCGCTTCAAAATTCCATGTGTAACTAAAATTACACATTGAGCCTAAGGTCTGCTTGGTACAGCCCCTTTATTCCTTTAAGAGGCTGTGACATAGCAAAATGTACAATTAACTAGATGCAATCTCCAGCGAAGAGTTTAACGCTGTAAACCCATTGGCCTGGTACCATTAATCAAAATCTGTAAACGTTTCATTTAGAAACTGAGAGATCAAAAAATTAATGCCTCCACCATGAAATGCCACCATGTGCTATTTACAAAAGTCACTGAGACTGTTCCAGATAAATTGTAGAACCATCCATTGTTTTCCACAAATTTTTCGGAAACCTGCTAGTTAAGTAGTACCCGTGCTGTCTTTTGCGATTACGCTCGCTATGAGAACGAAGACAAGGGCTCCTTTCTCACAGATTCTACGAGACAGATTGCAAAGTATCGAGGTGTTTATTAGGTTAGAATTAAAACGATGCGTGAAGGTGAGAAAATAAATTATTTATCAGTGAAGTGTGAAAGCTTACCGAACGGCCACTCGTACGCTGGACTCATCCTCACCCATGATATCATCTACTTTTAGTTTCCACGGGAAGAACTAACATCACAATTCACACACAAAAACAGGCCTTCGTGACGGTAGTCGTTAATTACATCGTAATAACACTGCACGAATTATCACGCGTTGAAAAATTCGTTCGGTCCACTAACTAAAATTAAAATTACTGATGAAAACGACCAGGCTATACCGTGTTTCAGCGGTCCGGAAATACACATCGGAAAGCACTAGCCCTCGGAAAATTCGCGATTAACTAATTAAAGGAGGGAGATAATAGCATCACACGAAAAGATAAGATAAATACGGCAAAAAAGGGATAAAATCGTTAAAATACAGAAGAAAATGCGATCAGACTCCTCTTCCTTCGGATGTAAACAGTTGATAACTGAGAACTGAGCTTGAGGGGTGGGTAAAAAGAGAAACTGAACACCTGAGCTGAGTCGACAGTGCTGCTCTCTAGTGAGCGTTATTGAATGTTATCAAGGTGGTATCCTCAGAATTTGAAGGCATTTTAACATTTGATTGTAAAACCCGATGGCCAAAGTGCGCACTGCGCACCCTTCTTCAAGGTGGTGTTTTAAAATTTCCCCTTATAATTTTTTTTTTTTTTTTTTTTTAAGAGAAAAAAGCCATCTTTATACATCGAAATTTACTCAGAATATTCTGCTAACGGAGAGGAATAATCAAGGAAGTTTTCAAGAAATTACGATGACTAGTTTTCCAAAGGAAAAATGATAGGAAGTTTGCAACATCGCAAGTAGAGATTCGTAGTTCCGCACTTTATCCATCGAATTGTCTTCACCCCGCACGCGATGCAAGGTTGCAAAAAAAGTAGGTTTCCTTAGATCCTCGTACCTTTGCGCTAAATTGTAGAGTAGCCAATTATAAATTGGAAAAAATTCATCTACAATATTTCCGAGTGGAAACAGTCTTGTAAATTGATCTACTTCCAATTCGTACCCAACTAAATAAATTGTTTTGCATGAGGAAGTAATAATTCATTGCAATGTTTCAAAATTACAGCCACATTATTTTTGAATGTACCTACGGGCGACTAGGTATACGAAGAGACGAAATTGAGAATATTCTTCCTCCAACCAACCAAATACAGTAAAATTCTGGGGAAGATTTTCTTGGTTATCCGTCCATGCAAAAATAGATCGTCCGTGGCAATTTTGAAATGTAACAATGAACTTGGGCTCTAACAAAAATAATTGATTCAATTTCAAAAAATTCATCTCTTCGGTGATATAAAACTTCCTATTTCCCAATATTCCAAAATGCCTTCTCTTGCTTAAGGTTTTTCTCATTAAGGTTTTCTTTGGGGGGATTCTCTCTTGTCTTATTGACTGTAATTTCTGTTGGACATTTTCAGAGATGATGCAAAATTCAACAAGTTTCGAATGATCGGTTTGCATTTTTGAAAATAAAAAATGACACAAGTGTGCCATCTTATTCTGAAGCATGGTGTTGTTGCCTGGGTTGCCTTTTTGCAAGTTATGAAGCCCAACAAAAAAAAAAAGCTCTCGAAGCAAAGTTCGACTGGCTTGTTCTATTCGAAATTTAAAGCTCCAAAAAGAGCATTTGTATGCAGTACATACAGAGATTTTAGGGTCTAGTTTTACATTTGCTTGCACGGAACTTGAAGAAAAAGTGTCTTTCCCTTGGTCCCAAATAGATGTTTGGTTTGTTCTTTTTCTGCAACTAGCAACTGAATATTTGGCTGCATTTAAATTTTAAAGGAGGCACCGTTCAAAATTATAATCAGAATGATTTAAAGGAAAACGGATAGGTCTCACCAATATGAGAACAAGTTGGACCGCATATTTCATCAAACAATTTATTTGTTTACGTAAGAACAGTAGTACGGATACTTTTGAAAATTTCAGGAACTTTACTTCATGTCACAGAGAAAATCTCTTGAAATTTGCAAAATAATCTACACTACTGTTTTTCTGTGCAAGATAAAATCATCCAATGAAAATAGGCAACGGCAAATGTGACTTAGGTTCCTTCCTCCTGAACGCAGTTAACTTGATCCACACTTATTGACATAGTTCACGTTTAGAAGGTCAATTTAGAAGAGAAGAAGATAAAATCATAAAACATCAAATCATTACATGAAACAATGAGTATAATTCAAAATAATGACATACAATGAATGAATACTTCACATTGATGAACAAATTTCTACAAAAAATAAAATGGGAAAAAAATACTCTACTCTTCTGGTGCTTCGATAGTGAATTGGGCTTCACTAGACTAAATGGATCTGTCCGCAAAGTGTCTTGAAAAACAACCTACAGCCCATTAGAGAGCTGTCTTCAAAACTCTTTCTGAAAAAAAGAAGGGATCTTTTCCTCTTTCGTTTAGTAAAGCCCAATGGATCAAAATACCATTATCAAGTTGGAATTGTTAGGTACGAATACAATAAAAAATTAAAAATGAGAATAATAGTATCGGAACATCAAATTTTCTAAACAAACCTAGACGTTTAAATGGAAGAATTACAGGTTTACCTAATAACATTTTCAGTTTCGGATTTCATGTGCTTGACAAAAATAAGGGGTGGCAAAATCTAATACAAAACTAAGAATTGCACCAAAAATAGTACCTACTAATGTGTAGATTCACAGGGTGAGCCGAAAGTCCTGCATCACCCCTAAAACCCCTATGGTTCTTGCCCCTTTTCAGGGTGGTCCTTTAAGTTTAGGGGTTTCCAAACGTCGTTTCTCTTGACCTAAGAACACTCATGAAATTTCAAATTCCTATCTCGATTAGTTCAAAAGTTATGACAGGGGTGCTAATAGCATGGGACTTTCGGATCACTCTGTGTAGGCATTGACTGTGATAGATACGAAATAAATGGGGCAGTAATAATGCAGGAAAATGATCCTCATGATAATAAGTAGATAAAACTGAGCTAAGCTTAAGAAGTCAAACGCGTGAATAATTTTAAGCAATACTACTTCAGCATGATAATACCAATTGTAAGAATGTAGTTTCAGATCTCTTAAAATAAATGAAACTATGTTAATGACTACAGAAAGTTTTCTTGTGGATTTTACGCAAGTTATTCAATTAAAACCTTTCGAATACTGTGTGAAAAAAAGAGCCATTGTTAAAGCAACAACAGTGCACAACCCCAGTCTCTCGCGTTCATGCACTTTCTGTTTCTGCCAAAACTTTAACTTGGTATTTTTATTTCAGCGGTTCCCTAAATCTCAACTCTTATTTTGTGTAACGGGTTATTGCAACAAACGCAACAGCAACGCAGGCAGAGAAAGGGTCCTACAGAGATTGCTATTGATGCATCAGAACAGAAAAACAGGGTGTCAAAGATGGTCAACATTTCTGTGGAAATTCACATTTTTGAAATCAATACTCAAGTTCCTAGAGGATGATATAGATGGTCGACCAGACGTAAACACTTTTAGAATTAGATAAATGTTCTAATGGCAGAATCTAACGCTCACTTGTGACGACTGATAAAACTTAAAATGACTAGATATACGAATGAACTATAAGTTTCAGTGCAAGAAGAAAATTGAAAATGATAGAGTGAATGTAAAGACTTTAAGAGAAGATTTGTGATCGTGCAAATTGATGATCACACTGAAAATATTAAATAGGAAAAAATAAAAAGATGCTAATATATTATGAACTCTGTGGAATAAAAAGACACACACTTTGACTAAAACGTTAAAGATTGCTTCAATCCCAGCCCTAGTAGGTCTAATTACTGATATTTAGAAAAAGAAAATGTATGATAAATGTAATGATAAAGCAACCAACAAAATATAGACAAAATCAGTAAAGCAGCTTGAATCTGCTGATCAAGCTGCTTTACTGGTGCGATCAAGTGTGATTCCTATGAATTAACTAACCGACCAGTTCATCGATGAAATGCAATGTCTTGACATGATCGCACTGGAACTACTCTATACATGAATTATTATTATTTTAATGACAGTGAAAGTAATAACATTAAAAAATTGGATTAAAAGAAGAAAAAGAATGATGATACAATTTTAAGTAGGATTTAGAATTAAAAAATAATTACGACCTCAATAATCACACGAGTTCATACGAAAGGAAATGCATATAGATGGCTAAATATGAAAAGAGCACATTCCAATTGCAACATTTGAAAATCTTCGATTATGTTTTATTTATTTTTTTTTTTATTTTTTTATTTTTTTTTTTTTTTTTGTAAGAAAACGAATCAGAACTGTTCCTTGCAATTTTGTGTAAATTTTTGTTTTAATAAAAGAGGATAATTCACAAAAAACTTTAAAGCGAACTGTTGAATGGTTTCCCATTAAAAGAATACAACATGAGCGGAGACTTACAAAGTTCCAATCTGAGTGCTCTGTTTTCAACTTTAGCCATTGGTATTATAGATTCATTCAATAGACAGCCTGTACTTTTGTCATTCTCTTCAAAATATGGCGTGCTAAGAGCTTGCACCTCTGCTTAAGACTGACCACTTTTGATCTATTAATAGATACACACAAATGGAAAAAAGAAATAAAAATGCATTTTCTAACAAGATACTCGATAAACCCATAAAATAAGAATATGACACAAAAATAACTTTGATTTCATAAAATAATATGCAAAACTATAAGGAGTTATATAAAAGGTTTCTACATTTCAGTGGGACTAACGATTAAAGAATATTTAGTGAAAATAAAACTAAGACAAAAAAATTTCTTTTGAGCCGACAGAACAAGTCAAATTTGAAAAATTAAACGAAATTAAAAATTCATAGCTTTCGCAAAAAAAAAAAAAAAAGAAAATATAAATGAATAATAAAAATGACTTGATGTCACAAATAGAAATAAAATTTTGTGACTCAAAATTCTAATGCAAATCGTAACTGATTCTAAGAAACCAGAAGTAAGCTTCCTTTTTTAAAGTTATATTGACCAGTAGAAAATAAAACAAAAATTTGCACTACCTGGATAGATCTTTGAATATCACCGGTATTAATAGAACCCGCTTACAAATAGAACGGTCAGTTATCTTGATTTTAACTAACGCAGGCAACAATAGTTACCAAAAAGGAAAAAAAATATTTGAAATAAAATTATGAATGAACAAGACCAAAGCATAATGATAAGAATTACTAACAAGCTCACAAACAAGGTAGCCTGGAAAATTATCACGATACGTTCACTTAGACTGCACCTTTTATCATCCTACAATGAACCATTCTAATTCATTCTTGTTAAGAGAATAAATTCGAAAGCTTGCACCTAAAAGAACAGGCATACCAATGGAGCAAATTTTCACTACTCGATAGAAGTCTTTTCACTATAGTAATAAAACTTAATTAGAAAAATTGGAAGTCATGGATTAGTTCAGATGAGCTCTGAAAAAGACATGAAAGGGAACTTCGGAAGACAAAACATTCATAGAAGAATAAAAGAAACGAACTGCAAAAACATAACATCTGAAAAGGATAACATCAAAAGATATTTTCAGTTCTCTTCAAAGACATAAGAATTTCTACAGTTAGCTAATAAAGTTGAGCTCTCAGCACCTAGAATCTCATTGAACAAATTGTGTGAGTATCTATGCGTTACCACAACTCTTCTGATAAAACATTTTGTTCTGTTTTTTGTTTTCTTTTCAAAGTTGATTATTATTTGAGATTGTTCCAGCTTTAAAAAAATGGAAATATACACATCAATGATTAAGATTATAAGATTAAAATACTTTCTTCTTTTATTTTATGTTAAAGGTGCCCACTACCAGTCATTGGGATTTTCCCTCATGGTTCCGACAAGTTTAAAAAATATTGAAAAACGATACAAATAGAACAATAGGAGCAGAAAAACTAAGAATCATTTTTGATTTGATGAGGGATATTATGGAAAAGCATTACAGAGAAAATTGGTGTATAAAAAATGTCTTCCCTGTAGAGTTAATTGTACTTGGTCAAAGACTCAGTGTCTCACAGCAAGGACTTGGATATTCAAACTTAAGCATACAATTTTAAGGATGAAATACTCTAAAGTCAAACAATCATTCTTTGGAAACCTTCTTACTTAATGAAATTCAGGTAAATTATGATCACACCTCATTTTCGGACGAGTGCCAGACTTTTTAGAACAAAATACAATGCACCTTCTCTTGCAATTTCTCTCTTTTATCGAGCAAAAAACAAAACAACAAAAAAATCTTGTAAAACATCAGACTTCAATGTCTCAATGTCTACCAGCAAGTGCATTACTTTCATCACCTATACCTAAACCTATGTTCAAAAATTATCATTATTTCTCATAACATAGAGATAACAATGTTGATGAAAAAACTAATAATTGTTAAACGGGTATTAGTTAAAATGAAAGTTTTGCTACAAAAATTAACGGAAGTTTACCTTGAATAAAGTGTGTTCTACAAACATTTCATCTCACATTGTTCAGGTGTGAGATTAAAAAGACGTGAACCAAATCGAGTCTCTGCTAACCATAAAAACCTTCAAAGAGAATTTATTTTATACATACGGTTTTAAAAGATTTCACTTGGAAAAATAAACCTCTATTGAAATTAGTTGTCAACTCTATATCGATCAATGACTCGATAAAACCTTTCCAATCGCTCGCAATCTAAAAATTGAAAATACATATCACAAAGTTTTACAGTCTTCTAATTCTACGCATCATATTGTAAAAGGTAACGACAGTGTCAGTGAATATTCTTCCGTAAAACTGGATTCCTTAATACCAAAGCGCTTTCCGCAGATATAATTGGAAGTTTGTTTTGACAGTGATAATTTATTAGATGGCTCACACTTTCGAACATTTTGTCTTTCGTTCGCACCTGAAATGAGAAAGAGTATAGATGAGAATGAATTTTGAAAAGAAAGGATTGAGCTATGCAGGACCAATGAAGTTTCTTCACAAAAACATTTTGCAATAATTCAAAAGGCGAAGCAGGCAAGATCGTCTACCAGGAAATAAGCTGGCATAGTATGTATTATGCGGAGTTTGAAATACTGAGGTATTAAGATGTCACCTGATGGAATGGACAAAATTTCAGGTCTTTCAAAACTGCTTCTCTGGAGATTTTTTCTGGCAGAATGAAGGGTAAAATTATTTAGAAATAAAGATTTCCAAGAAACTTACACAAAATATCTAAAAAATGTGATAAGCAAAAAGAGAGGCTGATAAGCTGGAAAAATAGAGTTGAATGGTTATCAGCTGAATGGGTAAAGATAAAAAAAATAAAGAACAAGATTTCAAAACAAAAAGCGTTTTACAATCGGAACAAATTACAACTCCTGGAGAAAAATTATGATAATTTTCATTGAAAAAGTTCATTTTATCTTTGCAAGAAGTAGGAATCAAAGTATAAACTTTCATGTTTCAAAGAGCTGGAACGATTTCCAGTTTATTCCAGAGACAAGGGACTTTCCCTAAAACATTCCCAACAAAATTTTCCTTTCCTGCGCAACTCAATGGGAAAGTAGATGCGCAATTCAAATTCATGTGATGAACAAAGATCGGAACATTCTCATTCCTAGCAATTGTTACATTCTAGGGAAAGGTTGAGCCTTTTCCAGGAGTTAATGACCCATTTGACTAAGTTTTTTGGATTGTCTACAAGGCATCATGATTTGGACTAGTTTTCCGAAACTTTTTCTAAAAATTAAGCATCTCCAATAGAAACTTCAAAATACACTGAAAAATTATGAAACTCACCACTCCTTCAGGATCAATCAGTAATAAATGCTTCTTGACTCCACCCTGTAAGCCTGTTAAAACGTACTGACCATCGGAGCCTTGAGATTCTCGAACAAGAAAATCTCCATCCTTAACAGAAAAGAAAATTACATTGTTAATCAGTGCTGTAAAAATGGACAGTTATTGAGAACAGAACTCAGCCTCAAGGGCCGAGATAATAATGGGCCACTAGACAAGAAACCAAACGTTACAATACATATTTTCAATTAGAGGCTCTATGTAGATCATCGCAAATACATTGAAAATTTAACAACTTAAGGTGATTGAAAGTGATTTAGAGGCAAGATTTGCAACTACTTTGCGCTGCTTCATTGTTTGTGTCTTTGAAAGGCAATGATTATCGTTATGCACGAATTACTTTGGGAAACTGACCCATAACGTGTAGCAGCATAAATATTGAGTAGAATAAAATATGAATTTGTGAAAATTCGTTTAAAATTTTCAGCGGAATCTGCAAAATGACCCATTTGACTCAATGAGTAAGAGCGAGAGTTTTAGAATATATCTCTCTTACTCTCTACTAAACGTAGAGAAAAATTAAGAAGTACCTGCTGTAAAAGCTTTTCTGCTTGTTGCCTGCTGATGTTTCCATGGAACCAGGATTCATCTTGAAGACGTGTATTTG
The DNA here is from genome assembly GCF_001854935.1 of Bemisia tabaci. Classification (NCBI taxonomy): domain Eukaryota; kingdom Metazoa; phylum Arthropoda; class Insecta; order Hemiptera; family Aleyrodidae; genus Bemisia; species Bemisia tabaci. The sequence continues at coordinate 771,649 of NW_017548900.1, read as the reverse complement.
TGTTTACTACTTCTGTGCTCACAAATGGTTCTGGAAAAAAGGTAGAAATTCCCTTCATGAATTGATCCTTGCATAGAGTGGAGGGTGGAGGAATGCAATACATAAGAAAATAAACTTATACAGTAAATAAAGACATGAATTAAAGTAAATAAAAAAGCTTCATCTTGATTGATTAATAGGGTAGTGCAAAAAGTTACGGTACATTGAGTATTTCATTCCATCCAAAGTTTTTTTTATCGATACTCTTTTCCAAGAATATCCTCAATTCCTCAACATGATGATCTTGTTTTTCCCATCAAAGTTTCCATATTGACCTAGCCACTCCCATCTACCTGTTCCAGACATACCTATTAAGCATTCTTCAAAAAAACCATTAGAATTCCCATGTGTTTGAAACCCTTCTTTTACATAACAGTTCATTCTTAAATTTTTGCAAATTCCTTTTGGTGTCACTATCTTAATTAAATAGGCTTTTTACAAGAGGGCGTAACTACATGTATTGCATCATTTTGATGATAAAAACGACGGATTATTTTCGTATGGAGGCACAGCTAAGACAATTTCCCAGGGAAAAAGGGTGGTATCCCTTGGTGATTAAAAACATAAGATTTCTTGAGAGATTTTATGGGTGGTCCATTTGGACAAAAATGGACTGTCCGTGAAAAATGTGAAAAGTTTACACCCTCATGCACAAAATCCGTTCTACTATTTCTGCATTTCCTCTGACGCCATGAGTCACATTGACATTGAGGAACAAATATCTCAAATTTTGGCATGTATTGTACTTTCATCTGTTGATATCATTGGGGGTTTTGTCCTTAAGTTAAAAATCATTTTTGCAGATGGTTCATGTACTCACGCATATCAAATACATCTCTTGGTTGAGATGGGTCTGATCCAACCATGATATCGTTGACGTAATCATGAGCTCGAGGGATTGGAGGAGGGGGCGCTACCTCACAATTCAGATCGATTAAATTAGTTGATGGTAAACGTTCTGAAAAAAATAAAAAAGTACACAATTGATTAAACTGAAATTTTCAAAGAATTGTTTCCCTCTACTAATATCTATTTATTTAGAAATAGGATATAGATACACATTTTATATACATTTTTCTCTTCAAAATTTTGATTCTGCGATTCGCATGTTGACACTTAATGTGTTCTGAATCTTGAAAAGGGAGCTTATACAGGAAGGACATAATAAGTTGCGGAATGAAAGTTTCCTTGGGAAAAATCAATGAATATTGAATATAGAATTACTACCCAGGATACTTCAATTAAAAAGAACGTGGAACACTGCTCTACAAAGGATTTTCCATCTGCCTTCCAGTTTCAGAGAATAATAATGAAGTTGCATGATATACTCAATGAAAAATGATATTGCAAAAATTATGATGCACCTCATGAATTGTTACAGTCATACCCTGATTATCCAATGCTTCAGTATATGATGTGATCAAAATTTAATTGTTGGTCAATTAATAACAAGCCGGCTCAAAAAAAAAATTGAATGTAAATGTGTTTTCTTTTTCAGTTAAATGACTGTTTGTTGGATAATGGACCACTAGACAAGGTACGAATTTCAGCATTCTAATTCATGTTTCTTAACTAAAATTTCACGTAAAATACGACGCACACAACGAAAATTAACGGAATCGACTCCTTCCAAAGATATTTAATGATTCTTGATGCGTGGATTCAAACCACCTGCTCATGAAAACTCAATGCTCTGCGTGATTCACATCGTGCGCTAAACGTTATCATGACAGTCTCAGCAATATAAAAATCTGGCAACCTCAATCTTGACGCTTTGGCTCAGCTGTAGAGAATTGCTTATAGTTTGAACAACACATGGTGGGAAATGAACATTACTCGGTTGAGAAGCTTATTGAAACTGTTGTAGTGCGCGATTTGACTCACATAGAGCTATGAGTTTCTTGTGAGCGGGCAGTTCAAGTTCCTCGTAACCAATGTGAAATAAAAACGTTAATATCTTCGTTTGGAGTTTGTTTCATTAGTTTTCGTTGCGTGAATCGTGCTCTACGTGAAATTCTGGTTGAGAAACATGTATCAGAATGCTGAAATTTGTACCTTGTCTAGTGGTCCATTAGAGTATTAATGATTGTTCTTTTACATGGAATTACAGTATGTAACGCAGGACAGAACCTGGATATTTTTAAATCATACCTCTGGGAGCGACAGTTGTGTTGACATTGGGTAAGGGAGGTACCGGAGGAGGTCCAACATCTGGCGGCACTTTCCCGGGTAAATCGTTGTAATATTCTCGATCATCAGGGGGAAGGCTGAAAACAAGATAAAAAAAAAATCAATATATTAAGAAATCTATTTACAGAATTAATTCATAATAAACGAGATGCTAATGATTTCTACATGTGGAGAGATGCTTTTATGAGGGTACCCATGAACATGGATTTTTCAGACTAACTCCGATCAAGGCGTAGATACACACGACGATTAATCGCCACGAGTGAAAGACGAAAGCCAATGAAGAGCCTTGATTTCAATAAATCAACGTCAATGGATCGAAATCAAGGCTCTTCATTGGCTTTCGTCTTTCACTCGCGGAGATTAATCGCCGTGTGTATCTAGGCTTTTAAATGAGGCATGACTCATAGCTAGAATTCTTTCTGTCTGATGATTTCTATGAGTTAGTGGAAGACTCCAAGCACAGTTGATACTAATGATGATGGAAGCTTGAGGCTGCCGACCTTGTTTGATCACTGTTTCAAAGAAAAAGGTAAAATTGGGGTTACTGAATGGGGCTTGCGATTTGAGAAATTATATTATACCGAGTTAAAAGAGTGATAAAGGGTGTCTGAGTTTATTTTAGAGACTAAAAGATAATATCACACGTAATTTGGTATCGAAAGAAGAAAGATTTCCACAAAGATAACAGATTAGAGGACATTTTTACTTACGGTGAAGATTTAGGTTTTGTCAGAAACTGCTTGAAGCGTAGTTCGAACGCTTGTCCGATTGTCGTGATCACATCTTGAGCGAGTCCTCCGCCACATTCTAAAACGTAGCACGCTCGCCAATCTTGCAGATCTTTCGCTATATAGGCTACAAAATCTAATGTATCCTGAAATTTAAAGATCTCAACATTAAACAGAAGAATGTGAAATTATTGATATCACAGAAACTCCTCACATAACAGAGCCAAAACAGATTTATCCGTTTCTTTTTTTTTTTCTTTTTGTGTGCAATCTCAAAAATGTAGGACAGTGATGAATGGGATTTTTGAAGAAAAATGAAGCAGAAAATTTGCTCAATTTTCTTACTTTACTTGTACATAATTTTAAAATGGGTGGCTTACTGAATAATCTGACTTTTTCCAAAAAATAAAAGAAAAAAAAACATAAAGGACCACACTTAATTGAATTTTCAGGAAATTCTACAAGAGAAAAAATTACTAGTGCATAAACGTCAACATCAATTATGAGATTCGCAGGGACTACAAAATCCTAACATTTTGTTAAATTTCTTGAATAACTAATTGACCAACCATCGGTTTATAGAATTTTTGCTGTTATGCAAGATCAATGAAAGACAAAAATGTAAAAACAAGGAGAACTGAAAGTAATTACCGAATCTCCTCCTGAAGCAAATGAAATCCTGGGCATATCATGAGTGGCCACCAACTGGCCAAATTCTAGGGTTTTCAGTGACAGACATGTTGCTGAAATTGAGAGCTTGACATTGGCACCAGCGTGTTCCATTATCGGGGTTTCGCCGATAGCACGTTGAACCTTCTTGTCAACCTAAAATCGGAATTAAAATATGCAACTTGTGGACTAGTTATGAGACGAGAAAACAAATACACGGTGATCCTAAAGCTCCGGAACAGCTCTATAACCCATAAGATTCTTGACCCTTTTCAGGAGGATTCCTTAAAAAATTTGAGGGGTCCCAAAATTCGTTTTCTTTGACCTTGGAGCACTCACAAGATTTTCGTCAAATGGATAAAAAATTAACGGCTACTTAAACTTCAAAATCACCTCCTTCCATGGAAAATTTTTAAAATGACTGCCAAAATATATTTCCAATACTTACTTGAGAATTATAGTGAAATCAGCAAATTTCCTCTGAAGCGAGAAGAAAATCCGCTAAAATCTCAGGACAAATTTATGCCATGATTCTCAGTCATTACATAGCAGGGGAGGGATGGAAAAAAATTTTAGAGACAGAGGTTTGCAGTAACTTACCTTCCTCTTCTTGTCCACTGTTTTGAGACCAGCAGCTTCACAAACTCGGTTAATGCATTCTCTGGAAAAAAAAGCGAGGAGCATAATGATGAATAAGCAGAGAAAGAGAGAGCGCAAGGAGAAAATAGACTCAAAAAACTAAGATAAAAAACTACCCAGATGCGAAATTTTCATAAATGTTTGAGTGTTTCATTTAGTTAGACAAAAGCCCACTGGGACGCATTTTGGAAAAAAATGATTTAGGAGAAGTTATAAATTCAACTATGTATTTGTAAATTTTCTCCTGTTCAAAATTTGAAGTTCAGAAAAAATACTGTGAGCATGGAAAAAAGTCTTATTTGGTCCGTAACCTTGAGTCTTATGGAGGAATAAAAGTAAAATGACTATGTAAAAAAAAGAAAGCCCTCAATTCAGTCACTACGGGTGAAAAGATTCTTCAAAAACCTTCAGACAAGGAAAATGTATTCCCTGAATGAATGAAAGAAAAACTAAAGTATTGATATGAAAAGAAAGAAAAAAAAGGTACAACATTGATTGGTTGATTGCTTTAATTTGTTGCTTATCATGAAATCAGCACAATATCGACAGTCTTTCTGTAAAAATTTTTATGTCGCATAGTCAGCTTCTCATTGAAAACAATCTTACTCTTCACTTCTGATTTTGGTCTAACTCTAAAAAATTTGGGCTTGGAGAGGCCCTTTTAGCTATTTGATTCTCAGTACTAAGGCTCGAGATGCTGAATTGAAGACACTGTCTATTGTCTTGTGGATGGGTTGGAGCTAGGTTCAGGTTTGACTGCTTAGCTCTGATTTAAAAGGACAAATGTTACAATGCTGACTGTTTCATTGACTTCATTCTAGGATTTTCTTAAACTTAGGTCAGATGATGAAATGAAAATTGCAAGAGAGTTGGGCTGAAATGACACTGACGCTACACTTACTTGGCAACTTGGAACCTTGTGTCAAAATCAAGACTTTTCATTGATGTGAAAACTTCTAGACAGCCAATATACTGGAGTAAAAAAAAAAAAAAAACAATCCATTAAAATTCAAAATAATCCAGTTAGGTAGTAACTGTTCATTGAAACAGCAATTGCTGCCAAAATAGATAGAAAAATCAGATTTTTATTAAAGAAGCAATGAATTATAAAAGTCATGTCTCAGATGATGACCAGCTACTTAGGTAAGGGCTAAATGCATCAGGTAGGAAAGGAAATTTTGTTTGCGGACTGGTGAGTATTTGTTTCATATTGTAGTGAAGTTTTGAGAATTTTAGGGCATATTCATACCAAATGATGGCAAGAGTTTGTACTTATTGCTTCTTTTGTTTTGAGTTTCAAGTATCATTTTCAAATTTGAACTTGATAGCACATTTTTTTTTTTTTTTTTTAAGGTTTGCCCGACTCTATCGGCTTTAAATGTCTAAAATGCTCTTTTTGGGGGTTTTAAGAGCCCCTAAAAAAAGAAGAGTCTCAATAAAAGGAAGTCCTAGAAAAATCAGAACTTCAAAAGTCCAGGATTTTTCTGGGCCCTAACAACCGCATATTCAACTTGATAAAATGAAGATAAATTTTTAAAAAAATGAGCAAAGGCTAAGATAGATGTAAGAAAATGTTGGGTAAAAAAAGTGACATGTTGCTTTAGTAGATAGTCAGAGCTAGAACCTTTAGAAAACTAGGGGGTACCTTCGTCCCGGAGAAGGAACCACTCATTTTCCTACGAAAATATTTCCTTTCAAGCTCTTTTTATCAATTGGTCAGGCTTGACAAGGGGAAGGATGTAAGGATTTATTGGCCATCGAGGTGGAATGGGTATAAATGGCCCAATCACCCAACCCTCATTCTTAGAGATTGTACAGAGAGAGAAGAGGATATTCAAACTGATTCTGACAGTTTTCATTATTTGTTTTAGATGAGCCAAAAAAAACTGATTTCTGGTGTCTTCACTTTTGAATGAATTAAAATTGTTTGTGTTCAAAGGTAGATTAGATATGCGTACATTTTAAACTTCATTGCACAACTCATAGGAATGCTACCAATTCAATAAAATGAAAACATCAGTTCTTTATTCCAGCTTACTGTGATAACATACTGATTGTTGACATTGAATTGTTATCAACGACTTGATGATAGATAAAATAAGTATGCCCCTAAATAATTCTTTGTAGTTATTTTCAGACAAGGTGGTAAAATAGAGCTGGGTCCACACAATTTCGCAGGGAAAACAAGGCCAAAAATTTTAAAATTTCAATTACGAGTAGAACATTTTGAGCTCTAATGTAACTGAGGGAGGAAGGCGAGACGTTTGGGTCTTTTTTATCACCTTTTTACATACACTTTGTGCCATGTTTCTTGATGTTTTTTTCTCGTTATTTTCAGATTTAGTACAGACCCCCCAGCACTGAAAACTGGGAGGTACTTAGCATTTTGCACAATTGACTTTCAGACTTCAAAAGCCCAATTCACACTATCAAACTTTTCATCCGACATAATTGAACGAAAATTTTGATGAAAAGTTGGACGCAAAAAATTTGATTCAATTACCGTTGCAGTATGGTATCGTCATCAGTCTGCGGTTTGCGAAGATACAGCTTCAGCTCATGTCAACCGGAAGATTACATTCAACTTTCCATCCGATTGGCGCTGCCAATTTTTCATCAAATTGTCGTTTTTTCTCGTCAGAATCACATTATCCAACTTTTCATTCGACAAGTTGCATCCAAGAGTTGGATGTAAAGTTTGATAGTGTGAATTGGGCTTTAGGAGTCCCAACATCGGGAGATCATGGTAACAACGGATCCATACAACTGGCATACTGAGGTAGCCCAAAGGAGCCGAATGTAAAGATATTAGACTGTACTTAAGATAATATATGATTTAAATATATACTCGTGTAAACGTTGCTAAAAAACTGCAAGCATCGCACTATGCAGTAATTTACTTACCCTCACAGCATATGTCACTCCTTTTTTGGAGACGAGAGTATCAGGATGTAACCAGCCACGAGCCGGTTTAACCATTAGATTACCAGAACTACCAGCTGCAGCCATCACAGGAGAGGGATGTGGCATTCTAAACAAACAATACACTGCGATGTATTAAACGTCGGAAAATTTGTTTACGCTTTAAGGGTAACGCCAATTTTAGGTCACAGAGAAATAGGCTAATGAATCACCAATGAACACTTCTGGGACATTCACTTCAAGAGATACATACAGCATAGAAATTTAGCAGAATTGCTCAGAAAGGCTGGCACTAATACAAAAGTAGGACAATTGGATTTGTTCTTGCTTAACTGATTCATCTTCACTTATCTAATAAGTATAACTCAAAGACTCTGCCATGAGAGTGAAATTGGAATGTAGACAAGAGCAGATGGGAAAAGGCAGATGCAACGATAACAATAGAACAAAGATCGGTTGAATTATAAAAAAGGTGAATCATAAAGTACCTGGGATCATCTAATTAAGGATAATGAGTAGAAGGAACTCATGACTATGACTAATGATGGAAACACGTCAAGATTTCATTCCATTATCACGTCGTTGATAACATGAGGAAACGACGATTCCAATCATTCAGAGCTGAACGGGTGCAGAGCGATTCGGAGAAATAACACCAGAACTAAAACACTTCAGCTCGAAACAAATTATTCGTCGGTAGCACTCCAAATTCCACGATTTATGGAAAAATTGAGACAGAATTTCGACAATTTAAACGGATGTTTGTTGACTTTTTCTTTTCTCATTTCTCTCTTGCGCAAACTCATCACTTATCAGTGACGTCATTGTTAACGTCAACGTTGGCTTTCCTGATGGCGCGTATTTTGATTTTGCGGGAGTGGTTCTGCTCCCGCGAAACTTCCGTCTTGTAACATCTTGTGTTTTAAACTTTCAGAGGTCAATAATTATATCAATTGCACTTGTACTGCTTGCACAGAATTTTAGTTAGGTTTTTTGATCATTAATGGGTACAATCACTCATGGCAAATTTGATTGTTTTTTCTAAACTTGATTTAGAGTAAGTATTCTGAACAAATTTTATATTTTCGTTTGTTTTTTGGTGATATTATTAGTACCTACCTACGAAGTAGGTGCATTAATGTCACAAACTTTCATATATTCTTACAACTGTTTCAAATGTGTTTCTACCAAAATGTCAAAAACATCACTTACCTCCATTCCTCATCATCTATGATTTCTTTCACTTGCGAGCGAGGATGGTATATGTTTGTTTTTCTCTATGGATGAGGAATTCTTTAAAAAAGTTTTGCACAATCAATGGTCAAAATTCTGCATCAAGGCTCTGAACAAGGCAAAATTAACGGGAACCGCAGCACTGCAAGATATAATTTCTCATTGAAATGTCACCTGAACACTCTGGCATATAGGGAGAAATTGCTAGAATGAGCCAGAATTGTGCTAGAATGAACTTTTTCCCTCGGCAATTAGAATTTACGTTTCATAATGAATTTTGACACACATTAGAGATATTACCAACCCTCCTTTCAGGATGACTCGTGCATCAAACCTTCATTTTTTTATTGTTACCTACATCAAATTGGTTTCATTTCTTCTTCTTTCTCTAAAAGTGACTGGGCATAGTCCTGCTTGTCGGGCCATCTAGTACCGAGCATATTAAATTCAGACCCTAACTTTACTCTCCCAAAAGAAGAACGTTTATAAAGTTTAAAAATAACTTGTAAACGAAAATAATTCGTGTTTGTATACGATTTAAGTAATGTATTTATATGTCTAGCAAAATGCTGATTCGCAAATCGATATTTAAAAAATTTCCAGATTAATTATTATTACCTTGGAAGGTGTATTAAAAAATCTTATCAATGTAACTGGTTCTCTGAAGCATAATTATCATCTCAAATATTTAAGGATAAGAACATTTTTGTAGTTCTGCTTTTTAGAGACCTTGATAAAGCTGGATAGATTGATTTTTTCATCACTTTAGCCAAGTTATACTGCTGCCATCTGCCATCTCTATTAAGTTTTCCTATTTATATTATGCAAAGAAGACCTTAGTCTTTTCTGTAAAAAAGAACTTGCATCTTCCGAGTATTCTCTTATGCGTATAATAGCATTGTGTATGAACATTTTTATCGTCGTAGATTTTTTATAGACCCATCTGTTTTACTTGTTGTTATTCTTCAAAGAGAAAAATAAAATATTCAATTTACTATCAAGATTCTTTCTATTATCATAATTAGTTTTACTTTCAATCTTTTTATTATCTCATGTCTTTTACCATTAAAAAAATGTTAAATGCTAGGATGAAAACTGGTTCCTTCAAGTCGACTCAGCCCTAAGGCCTTCACATTTTTTTGCGGACAGAACAGGTAATGGACCAAAGCTAACATTGATTAAAAATAAAATGAGGACAGAAATGCTTTTAATAATAAATATATTTATGCATCTTCGATTCAACAAAAATTCGAATAAGATTCATAGCGTATGAATGAAGGCTCATATGTAAAAATAACAGCTGCTGCAATTAAGGTGCATTTCACTTCCTTATTTTTACACATAGAGCCTCAAAACGATATTTAAAGGAAATACAGGAAAAAGAATAATCGAGAGACCTTCTAAAACTGATTAAATTAAAAACTTGATAAAATTGATCACATCTGGATAGATAATGAGACAATATTCACTTATTATGCTGTAATCGATGAAAGGTGAGCTAGCTCCATAACACTGCAGTTAGTGTTCGTTGTAAAAGATGACAATACGTGAGAGCTATTATGTAACGACTGGTGGAACTTCTCTTTGCCAGGAAAGTTGTTCTACTTTGAAAAAATGCAAGAGACTTATTTGAAGAAGGTGGAGGTGAGAGGTGTAATCTTATAATACAAAAAGCACCAATATATTAGGAGTTTAAATTACAGATTGAAAACCAGTCTACCGCCTTTAAACTAATGAATGCAGATCATATCAATGTTAAAAAAATCACATGAAGAAACTTGTGAAATCGGCTTATGACATCTACAGAGAAAAAATCAATTGATTACTGTTACATAAAATAAAAGTAGAGGAATGACAGCATAAACTTGGAAATTCAATGCTTTTTGTGCGATGAGCAACTAGACAAGGTCTAAGTTAGAAGAAAACCTCCCATAGTTCCTCTTCGAACCCTTACATAGAAAACTATTCACACAACAAAAAGCTTGGAAATCAATTCCTGAATGAGATATTAACAAGTCCTTTTAACAGATCAAGTGAAAGTTAAATCATACAAATGACGTCATTAGTATTTTTGCGATTTAAAAGATATTAAATGTAAATACCTATATCTTGTTTAGGAGTTTACTTTCAAACTGCCCATCATGAAATTCGTTTTTCTTGTGAAATTTGGAAGAGATAACAAGTTGTGTGGAGCTTTAACTCATAGCTTGTCTAGTGGCCTATTCATCTCCTACGATGAGATCAAAATGAAAATTATTTTCACCTCCAGAGCATCTTAAATTGTAGCGATGTGTAAAATAAGAGAAATGAATTTTAGAAAACAGAGCGATGCTCATGTTTACCCTCTCTCCCCCTTTCAAAATTTTGCAGGGAAATTTGTTTTTGTTGATTTCATGCCACTATTCCTGTTGAGTTGACAAAAATATTGCGTAGTTTCCGTACAACATTGAAGTATCTAGTTGTTACTTTTAGGGAAAAATAACCTTAGTTTACTCCATAGCTATTAAAGAAGCTCAACCGTTTGCGTAAAAGTGCTCAAAGGAATGATGAAAATATTTCATCTTTCCAGTAAGTTTTCTAGCACTATTTGTTTCACATGAATGTCAAGGAGGCTTTGCATAATCATAATTGTAAAGTAGGCAAATTTAATTGAACATTCTGCATTCGCATTTACAATTCAGAAGAAGAGAGAAAGGCAATACAGTTGTAAATTATATCAGAATTGCAAGTAAATAAAAAGCGTAGTAAAATGAAGGGTTCTAGGACGAAGCAAAGGGGGCACTTCTCCTAAGCGGTAATTAAATGCAGATATAAATTAAAATGAAAAAATAAATGAAAAAGGATAAATCAGATGAATCATGAAGGCATAAGTATTGGAAAACTGAATACTATGCAAAAAAGTTTACTTTTTGAGGGAAAAATGCGAAACACCAAGACTGGCAGAGCTACTCGAATCAACAGTAAGTAACAACTCTATGGAAAAATTAAATGGATTCTTTATGAAGATCTCTCAACATCATTTGGTTATAGACTAGGTATAGTATTCCAAGGTCTTGAATGCATAAAAAACCTATTAGCAAACGAGTGACTGCATGATTCTTCTGAGCACTTACTGATAAAAACACAAACCTCGAAGAACTCAATCTGTGATTTCTCACCTTACATTATTTTAGTTTCAACGCACCAACTAAACATATCTAAATCTAAAAAAAGTCAACAATAAGTATTATGTACAAAAATAGAAGAATTTCTAGGAAAGTTTTAAACTGTTAAAATTGTTGTGGTAGAGAACATTAGGCAAAATGGAACTAAACCAATTGTTAATAAGTAACTGCTCAAAATTAAGCTACTTCGAAGGAAGAGATTGGGGAGAGAATGGCATGGGAATCCCTGAAGTAAAGTGCTGTGGCTGTGTTTTAGAGAGTTCCCAAGTAATACAACATAAAATTGAGCGTTGAATAAAATAGTTTGCTATTAAAAATGTATGCTTTGGTTACTTCGATAATTGATTGATGTCCCATTGTCCACTCAATACCTTGCCTGGGTACTTGGACAAAACGAGCGTTCATAAATATTATGGAAACTGCAATGTTTATCATTGCTGGAATGTCTCATGACACATTCCAATTCACATTGTATCATCTAGATTTAATTCTTAATACTAACTACTCATTGCTGAGCAGCACATATCAAATTATACAAAAAAAAGAAGAAAAAAAAAGTATGCATACTTTGTTTAAAATCTATAAGTAAAATGAGAGAATAATACCTATTGATTAAAGGATTTGAATTTAAGTTAGTTGATAGGGACACTTTCAGTTTAGTCATATCTAAAAAACGGGGGAAAAGAAAAAGAAGGAGAGAAAATGACACAGACAGACTGCAAATCTTAAATAGATCAAAGTCTCGCTTCTACTTCTTAAAGCTGACTACTTATGGGTTAAAAAATTATGGGCTGAGTTTCCCATCAATGGGAGAATCATTCAAACCAATTTTGTTTTTGTATTGTTTGCAGAGGTGCTTGTGTGATTTCTTTTGGTTATTTGCTCCCCTTAAAATCTGATAGAAAGATTATCAAACTAAGATAATAATTATCTATAAAAATGTTCCTTCGAACTGTGCAATTATCTTACTATTATATTCTAAAAGCAGAAACTGGAAAACGCAAGCATGAGATAGGACACAAATTTGCAATGCATGCGTGATTACAATTTTTAAATTTGACTGCAAGGATTTTCTAGAAAACAGATAGTTTTGATTGCTGAGCACATCGATGACCAAGGTGCGAAAACACGTATCTTCGTTTGCAGTATTGCTGACTTCCTGTTATATTTCATTTTTTCTTTGGAAATTTAATTTTTTGAAAAGTTCCTTGACTTTTCCTCTCTGTTAGCAGATTAATTCTTTATGAATTTCAAGCTATAAAGTTGGGTTGTTTTTCTTCAAAAAAATGGAATGAGGGCGTATATTTTGAAACACCCCAACTATGATACGTGGTTTCTCTCTTTGGCCATTGATATGATTATTGATCATAAAAGTGTTTCACAGTGGATGAGGGACACATTCACGCACACCAAAAACTCCAGATTTGAAGATAACAAAATTGCCTTTAGCAGATATTGCACGGATTTGAAGTGATGATCGTTTCACTTACAGTAAAAAAATTGTAAAAAAAGGTAAAAATTCCGAAAGACAATGCAGCAATAGGGCCAGGTACGATATTTACGAATTTAAAACAATCTAAAGTCGTAGAGAGTTGACCGAAAAAATCGATCCACTGACTTGCAAGGCTGTTGCTTGTGATGCGATTAAATGCTGCAGTATCAGTTTGCAGCTGGCGGTGGAGCTGGGGGGAACCTGCCATTCTGGTCCTGAAAGAAGAAAACACAGGATGTGAAAAATCTATCCTTCGGCACATAAATCGGTGTTGGATGGAAATAATGTTTGCACAAACGATAAAAACAAAATACAGGGGTGAAGAGGATTCTCTATCAAGTGACTGGCAGATCACACACTGGAACAGGAAAGCCGCAAAAAGGGCTGAAAATAAGAGGGCTGATTTTTGAGAAATTCACAAAATATCGGAAAAATTGCAGACATTTTTCTTTCAGAAAATAAAACACTGAAAAATTTAAGAAAATGTGTAATTTAAAAAAAAGATGAAGCTAAGAGCTTTCTACTCCCTCTTTAGAGTCTTTTTACCGACAGCAATTTTAAATACTTTTCAAAACCATAAAGAGGCTGGCAAAGAAAGGAGTGAACTAGAATATTTTCAAAACTGAAATGATTTCAAAACTTGAGAGGGAATGGAGCTTCTGAACTTACAGGTTCATCTCTGTGAGGTTTCTGGAGATCATCACGACGATTCCTTAGGGAATTTGGACGCAACATGTACAGCATGAAAGATATGAATAACCACATAACTGTCATCATAACAAAATTATTGGGTTCCGTTGATGTGCTAGCAGTGGTAGATCCTGTAATACTGGGCATGGCTGAAAAAAAAGAACAGGATGAATGATATGATTAAAAATTTATTTTACTTACTTACTCTGTGAAAATTTTTCGTTCATGAAGAAAAGATATTAGATTTTTTATTTATTTCAAAATATTGTAACTACTACAAGAACCATATTGACAGCGAGACTTCTAAAACATGTAGCTCAGTTTCAACGTTGCTGACTTCCTGTCATACTTTCTTTTTTCTTAAATGAAGAGCTACTCAACGTCAATTTTTAAGAACTTCCAGGATTTTCCTTCTCTACACGAAGAAAATTCCAAGTATACTTAAAGGAATGATGTTGATCGTTTCTTCCCTAAAAAATAAAACGGTAACAGCATTTCAAACACTGCAGACAAGATTCATGGTTAAGGAGTTTCACCATACATATTTTCATATGAGCATGTTACATGTCGATGGTTACAGTTTAAAAATGCACACTTCTGATTGCAATGTTGCGAATTTTTATTAATGTTTTATGTTATTGCAAAGAAAGCAAACCAACAATTTTCTTGGGGTTTTTTTGGGAATTCCCTTCCCTTAATAAACAAATTTACAGAAAATTGAAAGACATGTTTTGTTTGATTTCCTTCTACAAATATGAAACATATTCAGGGATTTTCAAACATCGCGAAAAACTTAGGCATTTTCCCTCTTAGGTACGTCGAAGATATTAGATGATTAAAAACAGGAGAAAAAAAGAGAAAAAAGAAGTGAAGGTAATACTTACAATCATCAATACATTCTGTGTCCGTGCAATAGCTTTGTGACTGCCGTAACTGAAATAAAAAAAAATAATGGTTGTTAGTAATGTGAATTTTAACAGTAATACTGTTATATAGGTTTTGTAAAAAATAAGTTTTGTAAGTTTCTGCTCCTGGCTAACAAAATTCGATACTGACATAATCAATTATTAAAATGAATGTTGGTATACAAAAGAAAGATTTAATTTAATAGTTCATTGGAACTCGTAGTAATTAGGAAGTATTTGGGGTTTAATTTTTTTAAGAAAAGGAAATTATAAGACTTCGAAAATAGAAAAACCTAAACAGATAGTTTCATGATGTCTCATGAGATAAGAGGAGCCAAAAGGCATCCATTTGGCATTTTTTTTGACATCATGTTCTTAAAAAGCAAAAAAGAAAAAAACGATTGAATAGAAATAACTTACAAATGACAGTAGCCTTCGCATGGCCAATTCATGGCTGAAGATATATTCACAGGAGTCCATGTTTTCGTCTGCCATTTTTTCTGCAAACAGAAATTCCAAGATAATAAGCAAATGCTGCATTATGTATTAGCAGTCAATAAATATAAAAAAGGAACCATTCAGTTTGAGAAAGGATCAGTGTTTGAAACACATCCCGGCCATACGACAATTGGCCGGTAAGAAATCGCCTTTGTCGCTAAGAAAATAGTTGTTAAACTCTATTTTTGGGATTTTTCGGCGTATTCTTGACTCAAGGCATTTCGAAAGGGCAATTTTTCATTTTGGCCCCTAAGAAAAAAAGTTGCAGGCCAGATGCTTGCTAAGACTTCATGCCGAGTTTCAAACACTAGAAACGATAGATAGCTCACTTGTCACATTTCTGGGGTCATGATTTTTTTCTTTCTAAAGACCTTCCAACTTTTTTACTGACTTATCCATTCAAAGTTGGATGAAAATAAAAGATGATTGAACCTATGTTCTGTATTTGCGTTATCATTCAGGTAGAAAAATTCATGACCCTCCCTTTTAAATGATGCTTTTTTCCGTTAGTATGAATTTTCTGATATAATTTTCGATGTATCTGTTGAATCAGATCTCTTTACATAGATATCAACTAGTTCTAAAGAATCTTGAATGACGAAATTTTCAGTTATCGATGCATGAAATATTGTCAAGGAGTTTAAACGGGTTGGATAGGAATGACAGTATAGCATCAGCCTCCGTCACATACTTATTGTTCCCTTGCAAATAGAGTAACAACAGTCTCTTGATGTCTTGTCAAATTTAGGAGCTCGTTATCTGTTGAGTGCCAAGATCAACATAACCTTCCAGAATAGAACATATTGTTGAATGCCATACTCAGTATCCATTGACGATAGATAAAACTGTTTGAAAAATCAAATCTGACACCTAACTGTCTCTGAGATGAGACTAAGCAAGGGTAAAAGTATTAGACCTAACTTATGTATACTTCAATAATAAATTAGTAAGAGTAGTGTTTGAGATAATTGCCTAAATACAGCTAAGTGTTGCGACTAAAACAAGAAGGAGGATGAAGGAAATTAAGCAAGCCACGTTCCTTTATCAACTGAGCGACAAAACTTCAATCAATTTAACATAAACAATCTTAAAATATGATATTTTCAGACCCGATCAAAGATGGATTGAGTGAGGTAAATCTGAAGTTGCCTTGCCATGGCTGAGAGAGTACTGAGGTTGATTCAGTATGTCTCCTCCATAGTGAATTCTGAATTCAAGATAGATTCAAACATCATGACAGTCGGTTAAAAATGATCAAAATGATTGAAGAAAGATCGTAAAAGAGTTCAAATGGGTCGGACGAAACTGTCAAGAGGGAGAACTTATCCATTTTTTATAACAACTTACATACCTGCTTAACCTATTTAAGGGCAGTGCAGGCGGAAATACGTCCCAGAAGGTGACGAATACAGCGGCAGAGTAATGACTGGTGATAAAACTTGAGATTTAAGGGGAGCACTTATCAAAAAGCTACGATTGAAGCACCTCAAATTTTAGAATCGAATAGAATTTAGCCACGCAAAACAGGGAAAAGAAGATTGCAGAATGTCAACAAATAAAACACAGCCACAGCTGACAGCTTGATAAGAAATCGGCCAGAAGGTCGTTCCGCGTTCATGAAATGGAACGAATAGGAACGTTGAGAGTGGTTACGCCCGCGAAATTTGAAAACGCGCAACTGGTTTCCTTGAGCGCTCCCTGAAATCCTCAAACCTTCACGTTGACCGTAAATCATCGGTGAAGTTTGTTCCTGAGTTTATCAAAGATTTTCAGTATGTATCCATCTTCGTGAATTTCCTCCAAATAATTTCTAATATTGTTTGAATGTGTTTGATTTGGTAATGGTGGCTGTTTTTTATACACGTGACAGATAAAAATAAGCTGACTTCAAATGACTTTCATGTAAAAAATGTTCTCTTAGTGAGGAAAAAACACCACATGGTGCATATTTACAGGTGTAAATTTTATAATCTGAGCATTTAAAAAGAAATTCATATTAATTGTGGAGAATGATTCACGGCACTGCTTTTCTTACGGGTATAAAGTGTTTTTTCATACGTTTCACATGTATTCCTAGTTATTTTTCACGTAAAAAATGGCTCAAACATCAAATGCGGTGTTATTGAATTACCGATGCCTGACCAAAGAAAAGTTTTTGACGATAAAGTTAGCTCGTTAGTTAGGTAGTAAAATAGGTTTAACGGTTCAAACTGCCAAGTTAAAAATTTTTCGATGAACGGTCACATTTTCTTTTAAGGAGTTGTATGAGAGAGGGAGAGAGAGATACCGAAAAAAATTAAAGTGGCCCCTATTCGGTGGACTTCGAAATTTCACAGTAAATAGTTATCATAGTTATGTAAAGCGTAGTTATATAAAATGAAACTTCAAGAAGAGACAAGCCTTCGGTAAAAGTTGTGGCTTGCATGAAGCTACTTAGGACGAAACAGAAATGCGAAGTTTACCTATACATTGTGCAGAAATAAATATACTTTATGCCATAGTTTGGACGGCAAAACTAGGAAATCTCGTGTTATTCTGCTTGTGATACGACTACTCCTTTCAGTCACATTTCATTTTTACGAAAAAGCGTTTCTGTTCAAAATTCCGTGGGGTAAATAAGCTATGTTTGATGAAATTTTGCTCTTAAACATTAAAAGAATTTTTTTTTTCCAAAAAAAGAATTATTTTTCCAGAGAAAGGACGACTTTACAAACAATGCCGAGACACCTTAATATGTAGGAATTTTTTGGACTAGCAACTTTGTAATACATTAAAATAATCAATGCATTTTTCGGAAAATTGACAATGACGCGATTACAATCGATAATAGTTTACTTCATCGGCACAGTAGGAAATGAAGGGAATTAAGTCAAAGATCAAAAGAAACAAGCAAAATGCTTCAGTTAGAGTTAGTGTCGCATGTGACCGACTACAAACGATTTCCATCATAACGGCTGGATAAGTGGATACAACTATTCGGCCTTCTCGGATGTCCGTGTTGCATACAGACGGAAAAGAAGGCGTTTTGAATCTCCAGGCATTCACCGCTTCACCTGCGGCGCGTTGCAATGACTGGCAGTACTGCGAGAATGC
This sequence comes from Bemisia tabaci, assembly GCF_001854935.1. Classification (NCBI taxonomy): domain Eukaryota; kingdom Metazoa; phylum Arthropoda; class Insecta; order Hemiptera; family Aleyrodidae; genus Bemisia; species Bemisia tabaci. The sequence goes on along the minus strand of NW_017548900.1, from coordinate 753,384 downwards.
AAAAAAGATAGAACGCTTTAGAAATCCCTGGTAAAAATTGGCGGTAGAATCTGTGTTCCAAAATACCATAGACCTACAGCCGCCTGTAAGATTTCCAATAGCTTCTATAGCCGGCAACACAATCTCTTATTGCCATTTATAGCCGATGGCGATTAAGCAACAGCCTGGCGATAAAGTGTATGCTAAACGTTACTAATTACGGATGCTAGGACTTAGTGAGTTTTTGGACTACCGCTCTCTTTTTGGGCCGTAGTATCTTGATTTATTTTGCGAGGAAAGCTCCGTACTTTTGAAGGATGCCTGTCATTCCTAATATATTGGAGCGCCTTCAATTTCGTATGATACTGTGCAATAGCTCTGGTGTGAAATAGTTGCTTCAAGCGCCGTGGTACGCTGCGGCGCAGCACGGCGGGCGGGCAGCCAGCGCTGAACGCGCATTGGTGCCTACAAACCTAACAGGGATACTTCACGCGTTGCGCAATGCGTGAGGTATCCCTGTTAGGTTTGTAGGCGCCAGTGCGCTGCCGCTCCGCTTTGTGTTTTGCTCTAATATTTAATCTCGCGGAGTCAGCGTTTTTCAACTCATGAATTTGAAATGTTTGCACACTCTGTATGGATTATTCTCATTTTAATTGATGAAAAAAAAAATATGTAGTAAAGGAAAATATAATTCGTAAACATTAAGATGAGTCCGTACAAACTTGAGGATTTACAAAGCACAAACATTTCTACACAATTTCTTATAGCCTTTTATAGCCGTTGGTGAAAAAGCAACAGCCAGGCGATAAAGTGTAAAACCCGGCGATAGGAACTAGAGCCCGGCTGTATAATTTTTTATCGCTTCGTGTAGCCCAGCCGTATGATTTTTTCCCCTTTCTACAGCCAGCTACATGATTTTCTATCGCCCTCTTCAGTCGGCTATAAGAACTCCTATGGTATTTTAAACGCAGCTCCTATCGCCAATTTTCACCAGGGTGAGTTCAACAAAAATACCCTGAGTCGCATCGAGTTTGAGTGGTTTGACGTTTCGTCTTCTATTGGAACTCAGTATTAAGGACAAAGTATAATATTTTTTCTCTCTTTTTTTTTCTTTCTTTCTTTTCAATTTTAAAAGTATATTTTTTCGACTATGAATTTATGACAGGAAAAAATGTATGAATCCAAAATTAATTGTATCTTTTTTCCAAAAGTGAATTTCGGAGCCTTTTCCGCATACTTTTTCTAACTGATACCGGCAGTTGTATGCGTCCATTCCCCAAAATTTTGCAAATGTAGCATTTTTACGTTATCGGAACTTAGATTATTTTTTAATGCGTATATTTAATAGTTTTTTTTTTTTAAAAGAACAATTCTCTCTCCGCCCTCTAAATTTTTTTAACAGTTAATGCTAGTAGGTTGGTTGAAATACGAGAAACTTTTGAAAAGATACAATTCGAAGCACGAGTGCTTCGGAGTCAAACATCCAGCATAGGGAAACACAGTATGTGCATAAGCTGCGATGATTCCGTTCCAAATTCCCGTTCTGCGGTTCACATTCCGTCGTTCCCGGGCCTCGCCGAGCGGCTGCGCATACGGCCTTTTCGCACGGCAGACTTGTTACGCTGTGATTGGTCGGCCGTCGAGCGGACCGCGCGCTCGAAGGTGTCGCGATGTTCGCGGATAATTGCCAAATTTCGCGCTATTTTGTCAAATTCCGCACCATTTTGCAGTTTGAAACTTCAAATTCTTTGCCAATGGCAGCAACGCTGACAGATGTGAAGTTTTAGCGCGGTCACGCTTGAAACGCTTGACTGACTCCGAAGCGCACCGCGCAAGAATAGCGTAACTGCAGTATAAATATTATGCATTCATACGCGGTTTTTACTCGGAGGTGCAGTTCTCCCACCGGTGCGAGTAATCACCGTCCGAGGACCGTCCTTCCATTATGCAATTCAGTCTTTAGGGTTTTTGACCCCCCTCCCCCCTTCTAGCTCGCTAACGCTATTTAGTCGTAATAGGACCGTTTATTTGAAGAAGAGCATATTACAGAGCGTCAAGTTCTCAGGAGACAGAAATAAACTTAACGTATTAAAAACTTCTTAAGATATTTCGATCGCAAAGATTAAGCAGTAGATATTTTAGAGACTAGCCGTAATAAGATAGCGGTCGCACAGCGCACACACGGAAATTGAGAAATGGGGCAAGCAATGCAAATTTTTGAAATTTTCGGGGGATGCTCCTTTTTACTACAGAGCTGCTGGTATCAGTTGGATCGACTTTAAGAAAGACGCTTACTACCAAATCGCCGTTTTGGAAAACTAAGTAAATAGTTTTGAATTCAATTAGTCGTAAATTTTCTACTGTCCAAAAGTTGAAGTCGTGAAAAATTATCTCGAGACTTAAAAAATAAGTTAAACATTGTCCTTAATACTATGAGTCTTATCAAAGAACAAAACTTCAAACCACCTTTTCTCATCTCAAACTCGATGCGACTCGTGGTGTTTTTGTTGAATTCAGTCCAGTTGTATTGTCATTTTTGCGGTGTTTTTATTAGAGTCAACTAGCATGCATTTTCAACGTCTAAATAAAGAAAAACCTGATTAGAAACATTCACATGATTTTTCTTAACGCCTCACTTGGGATTTTTGGCGAGAAACTTTAGAACCAAATGCCTTTGAATACTGTGTCACCGATTCGTCCTTTATGAACTTTTTTTTTTATGTTCCAGTTTGATGGTTCGTAAGCAATCAGTAACGCGAGACATTTTCCCTGCAAACTCAGGGTCCTGTCTCGCCGCTGGATTTTGAACGGATCCTAGCTTCATTTAAACGGACTCAACATCTCTTCCGAAAACAAATAATTTTGGAAGCACGCTCGAGTACGCTTTTTTTCTGGAGTATTCATGAAACGATTCTGCTGCATTCTTCATTATTAGGCCGGTGAATGCGGGGGTGGTAGGTCACATTTTAGAAGGAAATGTTGCGAAGAATTGACGCATTTTTCGGAAAATTGACAAGGTCGCGTTAAAAATCGGTAATAGTTTACCTCATGAGCACAGGAGGCAACCCGGGAATTGAGTGAAGGTCTTAAATGAAAGGACCGAGCAAAGTATTCTCAGTAGGTTTCGCATCGCATGCGACAAGCACACAGCGAATTTCATTATAGCGCCTGGATACAACTATTCGGCCTCCACGGATGTCTGTGTTGCATAAGCTCTGGATTGAAGGCGTTTCGACTTTCCTTGCATTCGCCGTTATGCCTGCGGCACGGCGCAATGGTTGTCGGTGTTTCGGAGAAAGATAGAAGACAGAGAGCGCCTTAAATTTTTCGTTTATACATATACTACAAGGACATCGCAGAGACACGAATAGTTACTCTAAAGATCCTCAGTGTATTGCAATGTCAAAACCAAAACACAAAAATACGTAGCTCCTTCGTCTGGGTGCATTTCTTCGTGCTCGAGAGATATCTTTTTAATCAGTGACGTGGCGTGAATTGCGATGTATCGATTGTTATGCCATTTAAACCTATGGTAAAGAATTAATTATTAAGGTGTTGGCTGCGAACACCCTCTCTATCGATACTTTTCCATAGGTTTCAATGGCCGATCAATCGATACATTGCAAAGCACGCCACGTCACTGTTTTTAATATAAACGACGAATTGAAAACGCGCTGTATTTTTGCATCCTCACAGTACCGCCAGCCATTGCTACGCGCCGCGGGTAAAGCGGTGAGTGTCTAAGAAGTCAAAACGCCTTCAATCCCGTGCATATACAACACGGACATCCGTCGAGGTCGAATAGTTGCATCCAGGCGTTATAATGAAATTCTTTGAAAGTTTCTCGCACACCATATCAACCTAGGGCACTTTGTTTGATTCTCTTCGACTCAACTTAATTCCAGGGTTGTCTATTGTGCCGATTCAGTAAACTGTTACTGATTTTCATCACGACATTGCTAATTTTTCTATGAAATTCATAGATTATTGTAATGTATTAGAACGTAGCTAGTCCGATAAATCCAAAAATATTTGGTGCCTCAGCCTCTTATTTGGAACTTCCGTTCTGAGATCTCTGTTTTGAAATTCTTCATCCATAGACATAAAATATCGATTTATCGGAGAGAGAGATTTATATAAAATTTTCCAAAGTTTCGGGGAAGAATAATGTCCCGGGTGATCGCCATTAACCAACCACGTACGCAAATAAATCACAAATTTACGTACTTTTTCAAGAGCTGTTCGCGTGTGAGCTCTCATCGGCACTTATCCCAACGAATCTCGGTATCGTCATCATCGTCAGTCATCACATGCGCTGCCGCACTGAGGAAAAACGATCCACAAGCCTTCCGGCGTTGCCAAATCTCCTTTCACAAATTACGAGTTATTAAGAAAACCTGCATATATTTTTCTCTCAATTTCTCAACGAATTTCATTCGCAATTCAACCCGAAGTATAAAAATATTCAAGGAGAAATATTCACAAATTTCCTCGAAAATGAATGTTTCAAAGGGAGAAATTAGGCAACATCAGGGTCCGGATGTTCAAACGGCATTTTTTCTTGGAGGTGTGGGATTGGAGTGCTCTCGCTGGAACAATTATCGCCCCGGCTTTCGTTTTGTTCCTCGGCGGTGTCTGTTCGGAGATGACGTCATGACGTCACTCGCACACTCACGCGCGTCATCCCGCGTTCCCCTCGAAAACGCAAATCGGAGCGGGTTCAGTCGTCGGGGAAAATTGTATCGACTGGATTTCGATGACTCAACTCGGAAACCATAGATCTCTGCTCGACTACATTATGGGATATGGATCTTCTATTTTTGGTTCATTTGAGAAACAACGTATCGACTTCACATTATTTCGTTTGCGGTGTCTAAAAATCTCCGCCTGCACTGAAAAAAATAATATGCTGTTTCAGCACCTAAGATGTCAAAAATGTGTTTGGTGATCCCAAGATGCTGCCTTTGCTGCTCCCGCAGTTAACTTTACATCCTATGAATGCAAATTCAACTGCGTGGGCAATCAAGGCAGCATCTTAGGTTCACCAGAAACATTTTTGACATCCTAGGTGCTAAAACAGCATACCATTTTTTTCAGTGTGTATGTTATTTTTTCAAAGGAGAACAAATTGACATCATTCCTTGAAGTTTTTGCAGAATTATTTTCCCTCAGAGAAGAAAAATCACCGCAGTTTTAAAGCATTGCCGTTGAGTAGTTTTCCGTTTAAAAAAAAAATTATGACAAGAAGTCTTTAACGTCGCGAACCGAGTTATGTGATTGCCGACTTACACCGTCGATATCGATGGACGAATTGTGAAACCGTGTATCTCCGTTTGCGACGTTGGGGATGACTATTCGTTTGTTTTGACTTTCGGTTTTTTTTTAGCTTTTGGAGTTCGTCTCAGAGAAAACCAGTGGCACCATTGTGTTTCTCGCGAAATTTTATGTACGAAAAAGTACTTAAATCACAAATTCCTCACGTTTTATAGAGCTCCATTCAAGGAGAGGAAAATGAAGACGAGGAAAAAAAGAGAGAGAAGGAGGAAGGAGAAGAAAAGAACGGAGAATAAAAATAATAATATATTTCGATGACTCAAGTCAGAATCCATGGATTTCTGTTGGTCTACATTATGCGATATGAATCCTCTATTTTTGGCTCATTTGAGAAACAACATATCGATGGACGAATTGTAAAACCATGTATCTCCGTTTGCGATGTTGAGGACTGCTCGTTCGTTTTGACTTTCGCCTATTTTTAGCTTTAAAGCTCGTTTCATAGAAAAGCAGTGGCACCATTGTGTTTCTCGCGAAATTTTACGTAAGATAAAGTACTCACATCGCAAACTCCTCGCGCGCCCTGGTAAAAATTGGCAGTAGAATCTGTGTTCCAAAATACCATAGACCTACGGTCGGCTGTAAGATTTGCAAAAGCTTCTATAGCCGGCTACACAATTTCTTATAGCCTTTTATAGCCGATGGCGATGAAGCAACTCACAGCCAGGCGATAAAGTGCATGCTGAACGTCACTAATTACGGATGCTAGGACTTAGTGAGTTTTTGGACCACTGCTCTCTATTTGGGCCGTAGTATCTTGATTTATTTTGCGAGGAAAGCTCCGTACTTTTGATGGATGCCTGTCATTCCTAATTTATTAGAGCGGCTTCAGTTTCGTATGATACTGTGCAATACCTCTGGTGTGAAATAGTTGCTTCAAGCGCCGTGGCACGCTGCGGTGCGGCAGGCGGGCAGCCAGCGCGAAACGCGCATTGGCGCCTACAAACCTAACAGGGATACTTCACGCGTTGCGCAATGCGTGAAGTATCCCTGTTGGGTTTGTAGGCGCCAGTGCGTCGCCGCTCCGCTCTGTGTTAGGCTCTAATATTTAATCCGGCAGAGTCAGCGTTCTTCAACTCATGATTTTGAAATGTTTGCACATCCTGTATGGATTATTCTCGTTTTAATAATTGATGAAAAAAAATATGTATTAAAGGAAAATATAATGTGTGTTTTGTCAATATTAAGGTGGTTCCGTATCAAACTTAATGATTTCCAAAGCACACGAATTTCTACACAATTTCATATAGCCTTTTATGATCGATGGCGAAAAAGCAACAGCCTGGCGATTAAGTATAAAGCCCAGCGATAGGAACTATAACCCGGCTGCATAATTTTTTATCGCTTCATATAGCCCGGCCGTACGATTTTCTCCGCATTCTACAGCCAGCTATATGTATGATTTCCTATCGCCCTCTTCAGTCGGCTATAAGAACTCCGATGGTATTTTGAAACGCAGCTCCTATCGCCAATTTTTACCAGGGCGTAGAAGAGCTCCAGTCGAGGAGAGAGAAAGGAAGAAGAAGAAAAAACAGAGAAGGAGGGAGGAGAAGAAAAGTACAAAGAAGAAGAAGAAGAAGAAGAAGAATACGAAGCGTGTTGTGATACCCGGAAATTCTACAGAAATGTCCTAAATTGATCGACTGACGATCGAATCGTTCTCTAGGAAGATGGCTCCAACTATCAAAATGCGATTCTGTGGTCGACCTCTGAAGTATTCGCCGTGCCGTGGGAATTTTTATCAATGATCCCATTTAAACCTTGCTCGGATCGCCATAAATTCAGCTCTTCGTGAACTATCATAAATTCCGAAGACACTTTTTCGCGGGTAAGCAAGAGGGGCACACGGGACTTAATTGACTGCTTAAATGGCGATAAAATTCAACCGCGCTCCAAGCTGCCGCACAGTGGATTGAGTCAATTAGAGAGGTCGGACATGAAATTTTTGACCGAAACTGCGAATTTCGGTGTTTACTTCCTCACATTTTACATTTCAAGGGGTGCTTTAGTTAGACAATTTTACGAGAAAACCAATGGAACCACTTTTAAAACCTTAAAATTGTGTATGAACGGAGTTAAAGGCGTTTAAAGTTTCCAAATTTTGTCCGACCTATCCTATTGACTCGATCCACTGTGTGCCGGTTTACTTTGAGCTGCACGGGGTGGCACGTCACATTATCTATTGTTGCCATATTTGTCATAAATGCATGATTCTCCATTGCAAACAACGCACCAGATGACACCAAAATTTCAACGTCGAGATTATTTTTTCTGCCCTGCTCATGATCAAATCACGGAGGGTCAAACGCAAGGTACAGAATGAAAATTTGCAATCGGGTTTTTTTAGGTGACAATTCGTTTTTTTGCAGTCAGAGGAATGTACTACGTTGTAAAGTTTCTACTCGCAGATTGTATTTTAACTCGCAATCTGTTGGATATTTAAAAAAAAAAAACATTTCATTAGTTTTTCTCCATGAAAAACTATGGTAATTCCTACTATATTATCTACTTAAGTCTTGATTTTTTGAACAGATGTACAATTTAGTGAAAATAACCAGCATTATAATAGTATTTACTAGAACTCTGCTAATACTGACCATACTATGGTAAATGCTACCATAGGGTCTGGTGCTTATTACCATACTCGGATCACTGTGATCAAAGTATGGTAAAATCTACCATACTTTTTTCAGTGATGGCAAGGCACAAAAATCAGCTAAAGTTTGGACGAGTTTTGGAAGAATTCCGTTGCGGTAATATTTTTGTAAAAATTGAGTCAACTTTGTATATTTGAATTTTGTTGGTTTGTTGTTATTGGGGAAACGACGAATAGATCACATAAGGCAAGGTACGGAAGATAAGCACCAAGATATATATTTTCTTATCGAAATTTTGCGTGGAAAAAATGGACGTTTTTAACATTTCTAAAATAGTATGATTCACATACCTACTTGAATTAATTTGGAGCGCGGTGAATTTTCAATTTCTACTATGATTGCGTGTTTTTCTCACTAAAGTATACCCACGTAAAACAAGTGTTTCAAATGCCAGCACAGAGCGATGTTAAAAATGGTATACGCGCATATCTACCTCTTGAGGTAAAACTATGTCGTTCAAAATCAGTTATGACGGTAGTGCATGTTCATCTCGTTTTACGGTCATTCCCCCCTCCGAATACGTTTTCACCGTCATGTTCCCATTTAGTTGCGTGGCGTGCTTTGCGATATATCGATTGATCTGCCATTTTAAACCTATGAGAAAGGATCGATTTACAGGGTGTTCGCAATGAACACCTTAATGGTCAATTCTTCATCATAGCTTTAAATGAGGAAATATCGAAATTCGATCATTCAAGCCTCGGTACTGTTCCCATTCCATTAAATGTCGTGATGCCTGCTAGGATGATTCATTTTATAATGGTGCCAGTTTTTTAGTGTGACGGGCAAGCAAATGAACTTTATCCTACGAGGAAATTTGCAATTTTCTTTGAAGAGAATTTTAATGGACGTGCCAAATCGGAAAAAATCGAGGATTTTTATAAACTTTTTTAAGTTTTTTTTGGCGAGTTTTAGTAAAACCCGTTCTCTGCTCACTTAACTGCCGTGTTGAGGGAAAACGCCGTTTAAGCCTTCAGACGTCGCCGCATTTTCATTGATAAAAACGGAATTTACGAAGGAAATTCTGAACGTTTTTCTTCCAATTTTTCAGACAATTTTTTTAGTAACTTAATGTATAATATATGGAAATTTCAAGGATAAATATACACAACTTTCTTCAAAAATAAATATTTTGTCGGCGAGGAGAATTAGGAACGTCAATCGGCTCATACATGGAATGACGTACCAGCGGGCTGATCATTGACAATGATAGACAAAGAAGACGTACGGAATGTGGAGCTATCCTATTGGTTGAAATAGGTGGCTCCCATAGACTAAGGGAGAAAACGATAGTCGAACTAAAGGGTTTTTCATGGGTTGCCGTTAGTTAATCTATTGCCTACCTCCTTTGTCCATTGCAACCCCCCCCCCCCCCCCCACCGATAAGATCCCTTCCATATCCCTTTTGTCTACATTGCACCCCCCCCCCCGCTCCCACCAATTTGAAAATTTGGCTTCTTTTCATTGGGTTTCTTTCTTAAAATTCCAGTGCCCGACCAAAATCTACGTTTACTTTGTTGAGTGTGGAATGACTCGCAATCAGTGTGCAATTGTTTATCGAAATTTTCCGAGATGCATCAGACTGCGCCTCTGTTTTTCTCTCTAAAATATCGCAATTCCTAGATCCATCTGCCTGCAGTTCACATATTGTATATGTTCGCAGATCTATGATTTATGTGTTCAGCTTTATCTCTGATCGTTGAGTTTGCGATTTTGAGCTCACTCAGTTTACACGGACTGTTTTCAATCCGACCTATTAAATATATTTGTGGCAGTGGCGTGGCTGGCTTGCTTCGTCATCGCAAATCAATCGAAACATACCACCATAATCGACTTAAACACCGCAAACGAGATAAGCTGTTTGGTAGTTTCACCACGCACATCCGAGATGTAGGTATAGATGAAGCCTTGGAATGTCATTAGCATCATACTTCACCAATTAACATATCGTATATATGAGTATAACGCGCCTTCAGTTTTTGAGTATGCAACACGCACAGTCATAGGGCAGGTATAGTTGTATCTTGGGGTTATCATCAGCATCTTAGCATACTGGTTGATATAATAATTGTGTGAGGGAACCCATCAGATTCTACGTCATGACCAAACAGCTAGTTTGGTACGATCATGTCAACAGGATGACGGAACAAATGAATGAAAATGACATCAAAAGTTATTAAAAACGCATGGATGTCGCCATAAATCATAGGTCCTTCTAATTGTAAGTCTAGTTTGAAGTATTTTAATTCATCCCCAGTTTGTAGGAAACATTTGTACAATTTTTTTTTAGATATTTTGAAGACATATTTCAATCGTCGTTTTATAATATTGGGATAGAGCCCAGCATCAATTTTCCGGAGGTGGAATGCATTTACTACAGTCGAGCTTCATTGAAAAGAAGCCAGGAAAGACTTTTGGGAACAATAAATCGCGTGTTCTATACGAATTAAAGGCAGACAATATTTACGTTTTTGCGAACTGCTGAACTAAGGAAAAACTCCGTATGAACATTCGAGAGTCGCCGAATTTTCCCCAATTAAGTGTTTATACTTCAGAAGTGTTATGAATATTACCTCTTAAAATTTTCAGATAAGTTACATCTAATTGCGAATAAAATTCTCTACAAAATTGGAGAAAAAATGTGCATATTTTGTCCTGAAATTTCATATTTTAACCGATGAAATTTGGCAGCGTCTGGGGGCTCATACAATGTTCTTCCTTGGCACGATAGAGTAGTCGATCGACTCCAATCGCGAACCTTCTCGCTACGACACACAATGGATCGAGTCAATCGAAGAGGTCGGACAAAATTTAGAAACTTTAAACGCTTATAACTCTGTTTATACAAAACTTTGGAATTCTAAAAGTGGTTCCATTGGCTTCCTTGTGAAATTTTCTACCAGTAACGCCCCTTGCTATTTTAAATGTGACGAAATAAACTTCAAAATTTGCAGTTTTAGTCAAAAATTTCATATCCGACCTCTCTAATTGACTCGATCCACTGTGCGACATTTCGACGTTGAAATTACCAAACCACGTATCTCGTTTGCGGTGTTTAAAAATCTACGCTCGCATTTTATTTTTTTGAAGTAGACCAAATCAATATCATTCCTTGAAATTTTCACAGAATTTTCTCCGCACGAAGAGGAAAAATCACAGAAATTTCCAAGACTAGACGTTAAGTAGTTTTTCATTTAAAAAATAAAGTATGACAGGAAGTCTGCGACGTCGCAAACCGAGATACGTGGTTAGGTAGTTTCACCGTCGATTTTTGCCATCGTAAGTACGTGCGATGGCTTCAGAGGGTGAGCAGGGGATTTTCCGGGCGCGAGGGGGTTGGGGGTGGGACGAAGGGATGGGCGGGCAGGGATTGGCCAGAGCGGCAACTGGTGGCTGCGGCAGGGATTGAAATGCCTACAGTCGGCGGTGGAGTCGCCCTGCACATGGCTTGCTTCCTGGCTTTCTTCTCCCGACGAGCAGCCAGCACCCTCGCATCCCTTCGCCTCATCTCGTCTCTCTCCGTACTCCATGGCTCTGATACAAGGTGAGTTACAACCCCTCTCACTCGACCTTCACACTCGTGAATTTGGTCAACCAAAAATATAGTTGACGGGAAATTATCTCGAATATACCATACTTAATGAATTATAACCCTGGTAGAAGGTACTGTAAAAAATCTCTTGCAAAACTTGTAAATTGTAATTAAAAACCTCTCAACAAAACTGTTTAAATTCTCGAAGAAGGAAACGCTATTTGGGATTTTTTTACCCAAAATTTGCAAGTACGAGTCTAAGTCCTAAGTCTTCAAGTACAATAATTGTCGAAAAACTCTTAAATTTTTTTTTTAAAAATGATGCACTGGCTATTTAACACTTTTTTTTGCCTAGATACGTTTTAAAAAATCACCTTTTCTTGGAGAGTTTTTGGACACTTTTTTTATTAAAACTTTGCCTCTCGTAAATTTTACGTAAAAAACAGTCCCAAAAAGGGTTTCTTTTTTCGTAAATTGTACCAGATTTTTAGGAGCTTTTTTTTAAAAAAAAAAATTTACCAGCCGTAGCTAGTTGGAAAGTACCTTACACGGAATAGCAAGCGTTAGGAATTATCCCCTAAAATTGCGGTACTACCCCGATTGGCTGGATGATATGGGCATTTCTAATTCATTTTGCAACATTTGGGATAGTAACCTAATTTATTTGGATACTACCACTATTAGTTGGAAATGTCCATATCGTCCAACATTCCCTGGCTCTTTTTCCCCGTTTTTTCTTTTTAAAATTTCAAGTGACTTCTCTTACCCTAAATAATAAATATGTTTTTGTTTTATACAAGTAATTATTTGTACTCAGCCAATTTGCCATCAATCATGTCTTCTACGTTTATCACAACTAATGGGCAAAAAAACTTCATTTGAATGAAATGAAAATATCTTCAATGCAAAAAGTTTTCCTTAAGTCAAAGAAAGTCTATTGGAGCTGAAAAAATTCTTCTGAACCAATTATCTTTAAAAAACCAAATGAAAAGAGGCTTCAACCAACTTTTTATAGTGTCGATATATTTGAATTTTCGGGTTAGTCCGTCAATTTATCAAAATGTATCTCTCAATGATACAAAATTATGGAGGTTTTGCGCGACTATTCATACCTGCAAGATCAGCAGAATAAAAATCGCTCGTGTAGGTCTGCCACTGCCTGTTGATCAACAAATGAGGTAAAATTCTCGGTTCCTACACCGAAACACTTTGTTGAAAATCGCAGATCGAAGTCCCCAGCCAAGGAAAACTCACGAAATCCTTCAAAAATATTTTTCACATGAGCGATTGAAATTTCATACTACCTTTTTGAGGAAATAATTAAGATGGAGTTAGTGTTATGAGGACCTCTTCTGCGAAACATTTTAATTCGAGTTCGTGTGCCGATGATGAAATCACGCAGGAAAAATCATAACCTTGGTTGGTGACGTTTAACATTTTCTGGTGTATTTCACTATTTTGAAGGACAACCGATTATCGTTGTCGTATGAAATTCCGTATTAATTTTCCATGCTCCAAAAATTTTTGTCACTATTTCAGGCAATGAGAACTTTAAAAAACACAGAATAAGTGGACTTGTTTAAATTCTACAATCGACTTTGGTGTGATCCTATCATTCTACACCATTAATTCCATTTTTCAAGGATTTAAAGGCGTAAGACTGATAGCGTCTAATGTCTTGGAAGTTGGTCAGCTTTTCATAATTTTTATTCTTATTTTTTTAAAATTTTTTTAGCGAGCTCTGATTCTTCTATTTTGAACGAACGCCTCTCATAAATATTTCCATATTGATTTTACTTTTAAAAATTTCAATGTTAAACTCTAAAAATTCTCACGCGAACTCCGTTTTTTTATTCAAGCTTCTGCGGTTAATGATATGCAACAAGAAAATAATAATTTACTTCAGACCTCTTTCAAAAATGCATGGTTATCTTCTAGAAGACGACGCAAATATCATCACTGGTATAAAACCCCCGGTCAAGTTATGCTATTTCTGCATCAAAGCATAATATATTATGCTTGCCATGAGTGCCAATTATTAATGTGAATATTTCCTGGGAATAATTTCAATTTTTTCCTCTGAAAGAAAATGTAGGATTAACTTCCCAAACGATCTATAAAAGTGCGGAAGCTGAAAGCAATGTAAGCTCTAATGTGCTGCAGTTACATCGGTCATCGAACGCACAAACCGCGCGCTCAGTACGAGATTAAAACTGTCATTACCGCGGTTAACCTATACTGTTCCATATCGTGAACTGATATTAATTTACTGCGAGATCGTTGGAGATAAAACCTCATGAAATTGATTATAAGTTTTGCCGACTGTAATAGCAATTCCCTTCGAAAATTCGTCGCTCCTCTGATGTAAGGGCGTAAATCGATTTCCGCATGAGCCCCAGAAAACATAGATTTATAGGTAAAACAGAGCTCACATGGAAATTGAGATACGCCCTTACGTCAAGGGACAACAAATTAGACAGCTTATCTCCGAGGGTACCGCATGATCGGAGTTTTATGCGTTTCTTTGAAGTTTCAATTTAAAGGTCCGAATGGACGGCGAAGAAAGAAATTAAATACCGCCACAAATAGCACAATTAATGACGCTTAAAAAATGTCTCTTTAAACAATAAAATATTTGTCAGATGTTTCTACAAAGTGGAGAAAACTAAAATATTCCAAAAAAAAAAGAAAAAAAAAGAATACTAGAAAGCTTAAAAAGACAGGTTAAAATATCGTCATTAATCTCACGAAAAAATGTACCTTTCAATGACTTTCCAGTATTGTCAAACTTCCCCGCAAAAAATGGCAGGAATTTCGCATTTTAATCAGGAGGATTTTAGAAATTCTTAACTGCAGATTTCACTGATTTTTATTTGTGAAATATAGGCTCATTTTAAACTATAAACGCTAATTTTCCACTCATTATTGATAAAGGAAATCCTGAACATGTTGGACGTGTTTCCGTGATTTATTGATGCGATATCAAAACTCGCAATATTTTGATCTTTACAGTGTTTAGTGGTACATTATCTCGACATGTTTTATGCTCGAAGAAGGATTTATGATTTTTTCATCCTTTTATGAGATTTCATTCTTTAAACGGACGTATTTATGCTAAAAGGAACTATGTCGCACGAAAACTCTATGCACATAGTTCCTTTTAGCATAAATACTTCCAAATGTGAATCCGTGTCGCGAATTAAATAGTCTGCTCACTAAATCGGCGGCCCTATCAAAAAATTAGTAAAACTATATTTGCGATCTCAGTCAACCAACCAGTATTAAAACTTCATTGCGAAATGTAGATATTTTAAAGTTTTTAATTGCTTTTGACCTCCTGCGATTCAGGATTGAAAAAGAAAGGTACTCGGTTACATTTCTGTGCAGAGTTTTGCGTCAAATCTCCGATACAGCTTAACAAAAAACGAAATGGAAAAGAGGATAGCTTTCCAGGAGCTTTGACGTTCCCTCATCTCTAGCTGAAAAACGCGCATGCGTTAAATTTTTTTTACCCAGGGGCCGGGTAAATTGTCACCTGACCTTGCTGGATAACGTTGGCTACGGAGGAAAAGCGCAGCTTGCTTTGCGCTCATGAAAAATTACTCCAACTGTTTTTTCAACTGTGTTACTGAATAGCAAAATGAGCAAAAACCGTCAGCCTCAACACGTTCCATCCGTAGTTTTCTCAGAAAACTCGATTTTTTTTTGGTGTTTTTTTGAGCCGCTCTTGATATTTAAATACTGAAACTCGCCCGACAAAAAATACCGATGCGATGCGGTCGCCAAGTGTCTATGACGACGAATTATGACTTATGACTAGTTCTAGGAACATAAAAATGTGCACAGTGATATTTCACTACATTTTAACCTAGGATGGAAGATTGCTTCTATCCTGGGTTAGAAATACTCCGGAATATTTGTAAATATCGCAGCTTCCAATTTGCCGCCCATCCTCTAATTCTATATACTTTGCTGATTCCCGCCAACGGTCAACTTCTCGGTTTTGCAGACATCAACCTCGAAGCCCCCACCAACTTTTGAGTCTTGTACTTCGGTTTTCGTCAACATTTAATTTAATTTTCGTCAAAAAAAACCTAACCAAACCTGCGGGCTGATTATTGAAATCAGTAGACAAAGCGATAGACAAAGAAGGCATAGGGAGTATGGAGCGATCACATTGGTAGAAATTGGTGGTTCTCACAGACTAAGGGGGGAAATGATGGACTAACTAAAGGGTCTCTCGTCGGTTGCCGTTAGTTAGTCTATTACCTACCTCTGCTGTCCATTGCAACCACCTACTTCCACCAATAGGATCCCTTTAATTTCAGCGTGTCATCTTTGTCTATAGCTTTGTCTGATAATTTCAATAATCGACCCGCTGTCTCGAAAAAAGTCAGATTTGAAATGGTATAGGAGGGGGGGGGGGGGGTGCTAGTGTCCCCTTACTTTCGCCAAACGATGCTCCTGGAACTGTTCAAGACGCGACCGCGAATACGAATCTTGGTAACTTAAATCCCATAAAAATGTATCCATTTTTCTGGACGCAGAAAATCGGACCGAAAAGGTCACGATTGTCACAGCGGAAAAGTTAATGCGTAGCTTTTAGCGTTTCAGTTCTCCCCCTCCCCCTTTTTTCGATCGAATCGGCTCGACTTTGCGTGCATTCTTGGATTCGCAGAGAGTGAAAGCGATCGGTGTGAACTGTCATTTCCCTGCGCGATAACTCACCGAGGTTTCCGACTGAAAATAAGAGAACTTTGCGCTTAATTACTCATGTTCGACGCACACGGGGCCGAGTCAATAAGAGAAGTCGGACAATATCTGGAAATTCTGAAATCTTATATTTTTGAAACTGTGAAACAAAGAAGTTTAAGAATGGCTCCATTGGTTTTTTCGTGAAATTTACCTTGAGAAACACCCTTTGAAATTGAATTTGTGACGAAATAAACATCCAAATTTAAAATTTTAGCCAAGAATTTCATGTCCGACCTTTTCCGTTAGCTCGATCCACTGTGCGATGTGTCACTTTGCTTTATGCGCGATTCGCGATCGTCGTTGGTGATCAAAATGTCCGTTTGGGTGACTGTCTCAACTTCGGGCGGTTTCAATGTCTCTGTCGCAGTAAAATAGTCAAATCAAGCACTTTTGTGTAAAGGGGATCAGCGGATTTCCAATGAGAGCAAGAGGAGAATATACAACGTTGTATAACGTACGATATTGCCTGCAATTGCAATTGATTTTGGAAACAATCAGAGAGTTGAAATGAAAGTTTTGAAACTCTGTTTTTTTGCCAAATATTAAAAAAACCTGAATTTCGTAGAATCAAAATATTGAACTTTGCTTGAATAAGTATTCAACTTTTTTTTTAAAAAAAAAACCAAAAAAAACCATATTTTTGGTGAAATTAGGCTGATTACAGAATGAAAACAAGAGCATTGTAAATAGGTCAAATCTGCTGTAATTTCTTGATTGATATTGCCTGAAATTACTCATTACCTAGAATCCACTATTACCATCGTAAGAGTAGCGCTGCTTTTTTCTCCGTATACTCGTATCGCAAAGTTTATATTTTTCAAATTATGCATAGGAATACTTTGATTTTCATCTAAAGTATAAATTTGCATAATAAACGACACATTTCCCCTGCGTTTCGTTCAAATCATTCATTGTTTGAATTTCCCGAGAACTCAAAATCGCGCTTTTATTTGTTAGTTGGTCCAGCCGTTTGAATCGTTTCACCGAGGGTTCAATTGAAAGCAATCACTCGCAGTTTGAGGTATTCGGCCCCTGTTTTTCTGCAATTAAAAGAGTTCGTGTCGGCACAATCCCTTTTTTTGTAGCATTGTTCACAATCAACAAGGCACAGATTAAAATGCTGACCCCTCATCACACGATGGACTGCCTCGCCCATAGTGAAGTGTAATTTTGGTTAATTTTTTCTGATTGAAAACTAGAGACGCGTGAAGAAGATAGACGGAGCTCCACGTTTGTAACACTGATGCAGCATCCCTAGGATTCTTCCCAGCGGTTTTCATTTTTATGCTGGAAATATATTATTTTTTTTAAGGGAGAACAAATTGACATCATTCCTTGAAGTTTATGCAGAATTTTCTTCGCATAGAGATGAAAATTTGCGGCACTTTTTAAGATTTGCCATCGAGTATAGTTTTTCATTTAAAAAACAAAATATGACAGAAAATCTGTGACGTTGTAAACCGAGAAACGAGGTTGCGGACTTACACCGTCGATATGCTCAGCAGTGGCGTGGCGTGAATTGCGATTTATCGATTTTTATGTCACTTAAACCTATGGTAAAGAATCGATTATTAAGGTGTTCCCTGCGAACACCCTGTTTATCGATCCTTTTCCATAGGTTTAAGTGGCATAACAATCGATATATCGCAGTTCACGCCACGCCACTGATGCTTAGCATGAAAGCAGTCTTTGATTTCTGTTCCTGACATTGAGCCTTAAAGTGAAATAAAACCTCGTTTTCTCCACACATAATCGAAGTGACTTGATGCGTTTCTACAACACCCAATTCGAATGGTGAATCACTCCGATTTTTTAGGGCTGCATGGAAAAATGACATCCGTCTTTTTTCACCATGAAAGGGGTTTCCAGAAAACTGACGTTTGTTGGAAAAAACCAAGGTCATTTTTCTATTCAGTTGAAGAGAACCCATCGGGAATATATCAATGGCATGCTTGCGATTTTTCCTGCTATTTCTGATAAAGCTGTTTTTCACTCAAGTGACAAGGTATAGTTATGCAATTGGATCGCATTTAGCAAGAAGGAATCAGCGAGGTTACAGTGTTTTCAAAATTTTACACCTCCTTCTTTTCTTTCACAAGTACTCAACATATGTACAGTATTGAAATGTACACGGTTATTTAGCTTTAAAATTGCCAATAATTTGGTGGGAAGCAAGAAAAATGTACTGTTCTGGGAAATTTTGTGGGTGATTACGGAGAAGTAACATTTTTACAACACCGTAATCGCGCTTGTTCCTTTTTACGAAACGCCATCCAATTATTGTCCACGAGAGATAGGGCCTCATACCTATCTAAGAGACAAAATTTTTAGTAGAGTACGTTTTTGTCGAGTGGGCAAAAAAATTAGATTTTGGGGATTTCAATAGATAAAATTGTCTCCAGTATCCTATAGAATCAATCGCAAGCTTTTTTTTTTCTCTTGAATGTTCGTGCCACTGAAGGACCAAATAAAGCTGCATCACATTAGAATTCTAAATTGATTTTTTTTAAAACCGCGTTTTTTGAACTGCGAAGTTCAGATCCTCACAACTAAAATGAAAGTTGCTAAAGTTTTCTGTCCTAAAATATACCTAAAAACAACTCTCTACTCTGATACCCATAAATCAATAATGAGTCCTTGTGGACCAAGATCCCTTTTTCCGTGGATTCTGACACAAGCATTTTTCATGCTTCTGGGTGCTAAATCCAAAGGAAATCTTGGTTTTTTCAACATTCCGCTGATTATAAGGAAATCCTCAAAAAACGGAGAAAAACGAAAGTCACTTCCGGATTCTACGATGAAAATGCACTTGCAATCATCAGCTGAAACTATTGTTTCAATTCGGCTGAGGATCTGCAGTGCAAAGGAGGGCGTGCTTTGTGATATATAGATTGATCTGCCATTTAATCTAGGGGGAAGGATCGATAAACAATGTGTTCGCAACGAACACCCTGTTTATCGATCTTTTACCATAGTTTCAAATGGGGAAGTATCGATAATTGATCATTCATGCGTCGCTATTGGATTTATGTTATCCTCGAGTCGGCCCACTGAGCGTTCCGTATGTGGCAGCTCTCGTGACATTGAAAATTTTATTTCCATTTTTCGCTTGCTTTTCACGGTTTCTAGGCTCGTCGGTGTTTTCAGTTGCAGGGAAACTCGCTGTCGCTCAATTCTGCCACGAAACATTTTTCCTCGTATCGTTGGTTTTCTGCCACTATCTTCCTAACAGTGGCGAGGCGTGAATGATCGATTATCGATATTTCTCAATTTGAAGCTATGGTAAAGAATCGATTATTATAGTGTTCGTTGAAAACGCCCTATTCATCAATCCTTTACCACAGAATAAATGGAAAGATGGTTTGAATGGAAGATCAAATGACATATCACAAAGCAACTACGCCACTGCTTCCTAGGGAAAAACCCCATAATTCCAATGGAAATTGTATGTAGGAGCGATGTTCTTGGTTAGGGTAACAAATTACTCTTGTGCAGGGAAAAAATGTCAGCAATGACTAAATGCGAAAAATGCTTATCGCGATTTCAACGCCTGAAAATCTCAATTGTGTTTCATTTTCCTCAAGGAAAACTGATCAACATTTGGCCGTGCAATTTTTCCTGATTTTTTTTAAATGAGTGAAGAGATGCCACAGAAAAATTAGATAGAGATTGTCGGGTAATTTTCTGTAAAAAAGAATACATGCCAGGACACTTACAACGCCGTGATCTGAGACACGCCTTTTCGACTTCAGCCGATGATAATTGATGGAGTTAAGGAAAAATAGCTCAAAAAAGGAAACTCAAATTGTTCAAGAAACTAGAAAAAGACCGATTTCGGGAACAAAATATTGATTTATACTTTTTGATATGCTTTTTCCTACCTACAACAGGATTAAAATTCCCAGGTATTATTTCCATTGTAATGATATGTTGAAAGTTTTTAAAAGGAAGTATCTCTGAAGCTGGCAACAGTAGTGCCGGCAAACATTAACCGTATATACATCTCAAATTCGTGATTTATCGTTTTCTAACTATCTGATGCCTCCATGGGTTAGACTTTTGATTGTTTGTGCGCCCAAAAACGAAGGATTAACCCATCTATGATTTATGAAATAGTCGATTAATTTTCATCTTTTTCCACTTTAAGGCACACTGTGCCTAACTGCATGACATTTCGACGGTGAGAGTTTGCCAACACGTATTTCGGTTTTCGAAGTTCATCTTTGAAGGAACAAAATAAGAGCGGAAATTATTGGAACACTGCAAACAAGATACGTGGTTTCGGACTTTCACTGACGATATGACATTCGAACGTTGTTTCTCCACGGATGAAATACGAATTTATCCCGAGACTTGTGACTATTTTCTTTGAATTTTTGAAAAAATTTTCACCGCAATTTAATGTAATTCAGAAATTTCATGGAAAGTTATCGATGAAACACAAACATAAATTGTATATCGAGACAACTTTGAAACCATTCGAAGCTTCATGTATAACGTTCTCCCCTAGGGAAGCAGAGTGGGTAACTGGCATCATTTTCGAACTCATCGATTTTGGTTCCTCTGTATCGTTTCTGTGGTTGTGATCTTAATGAGTACTATCTTATCGAATATTCGGTTAAGGTATTCTCGTCAAAATGGTGCGTCCGAGATGACTTAATTACACCTGAGAAACACGTGATGACGAATAGTTTAATCGAGAGAGTCAGTGGCGTGGCGTGCTTTGCTATGTATCGATTGTTCTGTCTTTTAAACCTATAGAGAAAGATCGATAGACAGGGTGTTCGTAACGAACACCTGAATGAGCGATTCTTTACCACAGCTGTTATCGGAAAGATATCTCACGCCTCACCACTGGAGGGAATTTCGGAGTGGTTTATTTGAGAATAGAAATACAATTTCTGTACTCTTTTGGTCACGTTGGCACACCTAGTGGAAGGTAATAAAATAGATGGGATCTATATCCTCCGAGGGAGTTTAAAAGAAAAAGTTTATCTATGACGTAGCGCCAAACTCAGGGTGGCATGGAACAATCGAAAATTATGAAAGATTTGAAAATTTCTTGAGGTAATTTGATGTATTTGAAATTTACAAATGAAATCTTTATCCTATGTTGAAATCATGACTACTACTTCAGACGTGTCACTTTATAACACTTCCTGGCTCTCTATACGACACCTAACCACCAATGCCCTATTTAAAACCACAACCCTTCGGGTATCGAGCACCTTAACATTTCAACTTCAATCCCTTGCTTCCACACGTCACGTATGCACACAAAATTTGACCGTGAAACACTTCCCGAATAAATATCGGCAAATGTTTTGGCCTTACTTTTGAATATAATTCTGAATGTTTCTTAGTCAAATTTCGTGTGCAAATAATTGACACATAACGACGTGACGAGATGATCCAAAATTCTAAAGAAACGTCCTAAAATCCAGAAATCGTCGACAGATCGATCGATTATCGAATCGATCTCGAAGGTGCTGAAAAAAGCTTTAATAGAAGTTTAAGACTGGACATAAAACGTTAGGAGTACCTACATGTAAATAGGGAGAATACGGACGAGTAATTTTGAGTATAGGTCATGGAGCTTTTAGGGCCCAAAAGGGCAGCCAACCTATAAATTCAAACTTTCCTGAGTGATTTATTATCACCCACAATTGTTGAGACCTGTCTTTTGTAAAGCACTTATTTTACTTGGTCTTTGCATAAATTTACTCATTTTTGTGGAAGAACGCTCATTTATGAACATTCTAAGTCATATTAGTTTGATATTGGAATCTGAAGATTGGTAGTGACAGTTTTTTGTGTTAGAAGGTTGGCTGCTCTTTTGGGCCGTAAAAAGCTCCATATTTCGACTTGTCCGTACTCCCTGTATATCTAGGCATTCTAATATCTACGGCAAAGCGAAAATTGTCATTTATACATTACGCAGAAAATGAGTGGCGATGAAGAAGAATATAATCCAGCGATAAACGTACTTTTTCTCGGAAGAGGAGAATCGGTACAATGATGCAATTTTTCCGCACTCGGGATCACAGCCTCGGATATTAATTTCACTCGGGTCGTGCACTAATACGCGTTCGGTTGCCTGCTTGCTCAAAACTGAAGCTAGGCGCCGAGGAAGGACAACAAATTGTGATGAGACTCTCCAGGTTGCCATAATGGGCAGCAATTTTTTTTTGTACGACTGGTGATAATGAAAACTGTCGACACACTTGAACTCGCCAGGGGAACGAAAATTTCAAGTTTCAATCTCAATCCATTGGCGGATCCAAAGGGGGAACGCAGGGACATACTGCCGTGCTAAAGAAAAACAACGTATGAACCTTCAGGTGCTGCCAAAATTCTTTTGATAAAACACGAATTTCCTGGTAAATTTATAAATATTTTCCAATTTATCAGATTTTTTTTTTTTTGCAATTTCACCTAAAGTTCCTGAAAGTTTAGACGAAAAATTTTCATAACTTTCCTAAAAAATAAACATTTCATCGAAGGAAATTTGGGAACCCTTAAATGTTTATACGGCGTTTTTCCTTAGCACGCGGCGTACCCCCCCTCCCTCCCGTTTGCTCGAAATGAAGGGCAAAGAAAAAGAAAAGAAGGAAGGAAGGAAGGAAGGAAGGAAGGAAGGAAGGAAGGAAGGAATGGATGAAAAAAGAAGAAAGGACGTGTATATTTGGTAATTATTCATGACGAAATTGACTAAAATTGCATGTTAGATGCTCTGAAATTTTCGAAAATTTTCTGGGGGCCCTCCGAACCCCCCTTTCGCCCCCACATCCGAAGTGTCCGGATTCTCCTTTACCTCAATCTTCCTTTCCTCCTTATAGACGTATTCTTGGAAGCAAGCAGCAGTTAGCGGGAAAAATAAATTAGAATAATGTATTATGTTAAACTTATTTGACTGCTTTCCGCTGAATTAAATTATCAGAAAAGGGAGTTAAAAGGAAAGAGGAAGTGAAAGAAAAAAAGTTTCCCCATGGTAGAGAAAAACAGAGAAAAATAATGACGAGCCTTTCTCTTAAAAGAAAACCCGTTGACACTTATTTTAATTGATTGAAATTTTGATTCAAAATCATCGCGTGAAAATTGAGCATGGAATTACCTTAATGCTTTACTTTTTTGAGGAAAAAAAAAATCAACATGGTAAAAAAAACAAAAAAAACTAAGGGTGATCATGGAGTGGAGTTCAAAACTCAGAATAGTTTATGCCACAACGTTGATTTGCTTCTCTTCTTAAAATACTAAAGCATGCGCGGAAACTTTTGGTATTTTTTCATGGAGATCTGTGGTTTTGCAAGTCCTTCAGCATATTGCTGCACGCAGAATAATTTTTGACCTTTATTTCTCAAAAATAGAATAGTTGTTCAAGTACTTTAGTAACACTGATATTTCATGTGCAACGTATCACAATTTTTTCCCCTCAAAATACCCTTTTAACACATATTTTTGATACCTACGTGTTTCAATATTCTTATTACCGAGATAAAAGCGGATGCAATAACGTCGAAATTGTAGAATTAGAGCACGCTCTGACATATCATAAAGTTGAACTCTTACTCTCTCAAACACCACGATCACTGCATTTAGGAGCCTGTTTTGCTTATAAATGTGCGCGAAGCAACTATTCAAACACCTGAGCATGGCACGGTATCACTCGAAATTGAAGGCGAACTTAAGACACTAGCTCACTAGGCCAATTCTTGCAAGAGGATACAACTTGATATTCTTACTAACGTTTCTTATGTCTAACAAAGATTTACTCATATAAAATCCTAAACGCAAATAATATCAGGGCTAAACCCCTAAAGTTTCAAAAATGTGTTATTAAAGAGTATTTGATGCGAAAAAATTGGGAATAAATTGGATATAAGATGTTAATGCACGCAAATACTTGTTACAACTGCACTCGTTTTTTTGTGGAGAAATATGAGGTACAAAACGTTGCGCACAGCATCATACTGACTAATAAAACCACGTATTCTAAAATAAAAGAAGAAAAGTTTGTTTCATGTATATTTTTCTCAGAGGGGAGGTGAATCAACATCGTGGCATGAACTTTTATCAGTTTTGAACACTATTTTGTTGTTACACTTGAGACATTTTAATCTATTTTGTTGATTTGTCTCCAATCCAAAAATAAAGTAGGAGTAGACATTTTTCATGTATTTCCTCTAAATTGGTCGCCTAGCAGAAAATTAATTCAAATTAATTGCCAGGGCCGGATTAAGGGGATGGCTACATGGGCCGCGGCCCATGGCGACAAATCTAAGGGGCGGCAAAAATTTGCAATTTTTTTAAGTGTAGGTGTAAAAAAAATCGAATTAAGACAAAAAATTACAAACGAGAAAAGGCGACAAAATCTCTCATTTATTAAGAGTGTAGTAATTTCTAATTTTGTCGTCACTTAGCGATACAAGAGACAGTACCTTCAATTAGTCGCGTTAAGAGAGAAACCAAACACGCAATTTGGCCTGGAACGGCGCGACTTAGAGAGAAACGATAACGAGAGATGAAAAGGAGAAGCCCTCGGCGCGGCGATCGGCATGTAACACACATTAGCGCCTACAAGACTGCACGAATACTTCTCACATTGCATCAAACACAGTGCGGTCATTCCGGTCAGCGTGAAACGGATAGCGCCTACAAGACTGCGTGAATACTTCACGCTTTGCGCCAAACATGGAAGGCCTTGTCCACACAGAGATAGATTTACGAAACGTAACTTTCGCGCAAAGTTCCGTGAACTTTTGCTAGTAGTGTTGACAGGGCTTTCCCAAAAAATGTGTTCAACACGAGTAAATGCGTCTTATGCACCCCTCCCCCGCTAGCACGTTCACTTGATGATTTTTATCGAGTTTCAAAACGAATGAGAAGGGAGCGGCAAAATACAGGCGGCCCATGGGCGGCAAGTAGGTGAATCTGGCCCTGTTAATTGCGGCTGGCTAATCCTAACAATTTTAATGCTATCTTGTTGTTTTACTGAGATTATTTGATCTCATTTGCAGGAGTTTATGATAAAAAAAATCCACAAAAATAAGAATGCATTCCTTTTGACTTGAGGATTATAAACTACAAAATGGACAGTGACCATCATCCGTCTATCTGAATTACATGTCATCTTTTTTCATCTCATATACACCCCCCCCCCCCCCCCNTAGAAAACTAGGCGACGTGCTACCTTAATCTCTCGTGAATGTATACTTTTTGTAATCCATGGTAAATTCAAAGAAAGTTTTGTGGCGTTCTTTTGGCTAAATTTCGGTGTATACACCGAAATTTAACAACTAAAATATGAGATGAAAAAAAGAGAGGTAAAATTCAAGTAGGCTGATTTTCCTTACATCCGTCTAAATATAGAAACTTTACAGACGGCTTCAAACACTGCACATGCACTGCTTGAGGAGATTACCGCAGCAAAACTTGAAGTTTTCCTCAACTATACCTCTTCTGCCCCACTTGCTATTATTCTTGTATCAGTGCTTGAACTGAGAGTTCCATTCTTTACGAATATTTTGACGCGAGATAAGTTGTAAATAAGTGAAGAGCCATACAGAATAGGCATTCGGAATAATATTTTTCAACATACAAATCTCTTTCATCGCTCTATGAGCGAGAAAATTCAGTTTCAGGACAAGGATAATTATCATTCGGACACATTTAACTGGGATGAGCCTTTCTGCATTTCACGTCGCCTAGTTTTTATTTACATTTTTTTAAAATATTTTTAATTTTTTTATTATGTTTTGAAAGGAGATTGATCAACTGAAATTCGCATTACAAAATACGGTACTGCGGTTTCTTGCACCAGAAACATCATCCTTTTAGATTTCATGAATTCAAAAAGTATAATTTTAAAAAGAATATTCCAACATTGAAGTGACACAGAAATAAATCATAAAAATTGCAGCTATTCAGCAATTACATACTTTTTTATGTTATGTAAATAATCACTTCAGCAGAAGAGATTATTCGAGTTATACATGGTTCGCCTTATACAACTCCGATTTTCTTAAGAGATAAACTGAATGGGCTCATTTATTTAGAGGCGTTTATAACGCTTCCGGCTTTGGAAAAACACTTTATGAAGACTCAAATGTTACCAAATTTCTTTTGATATATTTGGAAGATTTGTGCATGTATTCCCTCTAAATTTTCAGAGCATTTTATCCATAATTCCATCTGAAGCATCTAAAAATTTTGAGAATAATTATTCATGACTTTTTTCAATAATAAAATAAATATTTTATTAGAGGAAATTAGGGAGCCTTTAAATGTTTTATGACATTTTTCCTTAGCACGACAGAATGATCGTTTGAGTTGTAAGGTGTCGGAGAAGGAGAAAGGGAATGAGAAACTAAAGACAGGAACCAATTATCCCTGCTAAAAATTGGCGATAGGAGCTGCATTTCAAAATACCATAGGAATCTTTATGGCCGAATGGAGAAGGCGATAGAAAATCATATAGCTGGCTGAAAAAAGTGGAAAAAATCATACGACTGGGCTACACGAAGCGATAAAAAATTATACAGCCGGGCTATAGTTCCTATCGCCGGGCTTCACACTTTATCGCCTGGTTGTTGCTCTTTCGCCATTGGCTATAAAAGGCTATGAGAAATTGTGTAGAAATTTGTGTGCTTTGTAAATCCTTAAGTTTGTACGGAATTACCTTAATATTTACAAAACGCACAATATATTTTCCTTTACTACATAATTTTTTTCATCAATTAAAATGAGAATAATCCATACAGAGTGTGCAAACATTTCAATGTCATGAGTTGAAAAACGCTGATTCCACGAGATTAAATATTAGAGCCTAACACAAAGCGGAGCGGCGGCGCACTGGCGCCTACAAACCTAACAGGGATACTTCACGCATTGCGCAATGCGTGAAGTATCCCTGTTAGGTTTGTAGGCGCCAATGCGCGTTTTGCGCTGGCTGCCCGCCCGCCGCGCCGCGCCGCAGCGTACCACGGCCCAAAAAGAGAGCGGTAGTCCAAAAAGTCACTGTGTCCTTGCATCCGTAATTAGTAACGTTTAGCATACACTTTATCGCCAGGCTGTTGCTTAATCGGCATCGGCTATAAAAGGCTATAAGAAATTGTGTTGCCGGCTATGGAAGCTATTGGAAATCTTACAGCCGGCTGTAGGTCTGTGGTATTTTGGAACACAGATTCTACCGCCAATTTTTACCAGGGAATTATCATGTTTAATTGCTGAGATTTAAAGTGTACTGCAATACAGTTCTGGAGTCCCAAACAAACTTCATCACTTCTCGCGACCAAATGCGCCAAGTTTGTCAAGTTTTGGGATGAGAATTTACCTCAGATTTTTAAGCATTTTTTCACATTTAATACTATACCTATTTAAAAAAATTAAGCGCACTTCAAGAAAATTAGCCAGTTGCGCTAGTCATGGAATCGTGTTTTGATGATTTCAGATCATAAATCAGCAACAAATAATAATACTCAAACACCAAGTTTTACCAAGTTACAATCGCAAATCTTCCTCTTTTCCTGGAACTCCATTATCAAAATGCGATTTTTCACACGTATAACTGACCCATTTAACGTGCGTAAAAATCATTGTAAACATTCGCTCTGAATCATGCGGAACGGTATGACTTACGTGGCTTCTTCCGATACGCTCAAGGCGTTTACGCTCCCTACCACCTCATCCACTGCGCTACGATTGTATTGCACCGTACTGCGGAAAGCACAGTAGCTCCAACATTTTCTGATAGCATACCTACCTATTTCTACAGATTTCAACGGACAGAAATATTAAAAACGGACCGTTTACGCGAAGCTAAACTTGCCGGTGTAAAAAATGAGTTGTGCATGTGACTGCGAGCTGGATGATATGAACCCGTTCATTAGTAAACACACTGCATTTGAGGGAACTAAGAATGCATGGGAAGAATATACATGAACTAGCGGCACAGTAGTCGAATGGCATATTCCAGATTTTTGACAGCGTATTTACTTTCCTCAAAAATGGATATGAAACACCGCAACCAGAAAGGGCCCTTCTTGCACCAAGCACCTCAATTTGTCGCCTCTCAAACGAAGCAACATAACGTCATTCCAAGTTTGCCAAATTGACTCAAACAATCAGTTTATTCTAAAATAATGTACATGTGAATATTTTATCCAACATTTTTCTAATTTTCGCTTGAAATCCGAGGAAAAATCGGTGAAATTTTCAGTTACGAATGTCCAATTTATCCCACAAAGTATCCCAATGTATCCTGTTTCCTAGTTCATATGCAATTTTTGATGGGAAATTTGGCAACATTGAAATGGAGTTACGTTCTTTCGCGAGGGACACAACGAATTTGTCACCCTTCTGACATAACAACGTAACTGCACTTCTTGATGAGCCCTGGCGTGCATAAAACTCGATGCTTTCCTGAGCTCATTTGGATCGCGTTAAGCGGATAGGAACCAAGCCGCATCGGCTATTGCCAAATTTAATCGGACAGTCTAATTTTTAACATGAAAACGGTTGTGCGGATCTTTGTGCGAATTTTAGAGAATTTTCTGCATAGTGCGAAGTAAATTCGTTAAAATTTCCTATCATTACATTCACATTTCCGCATTAACATTCTCTTGCAAAACTTTAAATTGCCCAAATAATTTTTGCAAATAGGTTGGCTCGGTTCGTTTGTACTAAACGCGGTCCAAATGCCCATCGCAGGGAAAAATTTTCAATATTGACTAGCACAACGTCCTTCTACATAGAAAAAAGTAGATGGTGCTGACGATAGAACCTTCTGCTCACAGGGCTCTTGCAGTTTCTTTGTTACACTTACAGAATTTTTCGGTTGTGATAACAGAACTTCGGTCGTGGGAACAGAGTACTCTGTCCTCATAACGGAAGCTTCTGTGACTGTTACAAAAGAAGTGCAGGAGCCCTGTGAATATAACTATTTTTTTCAGTGTGATAATTTCTCCATTGAATTTTCGGTTAAGGAAGCGAAATTCTAGTTGCTTTGCCGTTATGACTTGGTTCCTTTCTGCAAAATGCGGTCCATTTCTGAGTATGGTTACGCTTTTTTGTCGGCCAAGAGACGGATTACAGAGGGTACACCCACGCATTTTTAAATCACCAACAACCGAGCCGGCGAGACACCCACCAACACCGCCGCCACCGGCGACAACTTATTTACACGTTATCAGGGTCCCCCTAATTGCAGTTGTGTCAATACAAATAAGTGTGACAGACACTTACCGCGGCTGAGGCTTGAGTCGCGTCGCTCCCGTGACAACACTCCGAATTTGCGGATGGGACGAAAGCGGCGAAAACACCGGCGTCGGAAACGGAAACCGGCTTCGAGTGACCGGTATCGAAATTTGATCGGTCGTGCTTTTCACGGCCCCCGCTTTTCACTGCCGAAGATCCTCGACTGGCCAGGTTTTATCATCCTCGTGAAAGAAGTCTCGTTTATGACGCGTTGCCTAGTTTCTGGGAAAAATGTCGACGGAAAATGGGAATGAATCACGTTATACGTCGCACAGTGCAACGAGCGAATAGGAGAGGTCGGATATGAAATTTTTGGCTAACATTTCAAATTTTGATGTTAATTTCGTCACAAATTTAATTTTAAAGGGTGTTTCTGAAAGAAAATTTCACAAAAAAAATTAATGAAACCGCACTTAAACTTTTTTGTCTCGTATTTCCAAAAATATAAGCTTTCAAAGTTTTCGGATTTTGTCCAAACTTCTCCTTTTGAGTCGGCCCAGTGTGTGCAGTTTCCCTCACGATAGAAAGTAACTACATTCGTATGTTGCCAAATTTTCCGTTGCGAATTGCATTTTTACGAGGAGAAGTTTGGGCGTTCCTAACTGAAAATTTCTCTGATTTTTCTTCTGATCTCACGCAAATATCAGAAAAAATTTGGGGAAAAATTGCACGAGTACATCGTTTTGAAAAACCGAATTATTAGTCAATTTTGCAACCTTGTATTGGAGTTATGTTCCGGGAACGACGAATAGAGGGGATTAAAGCACCTATATGGGAAGAGTACAGACGTGTAGAAATATAGAGCCCTTAGGGTCCAAAAGGGCTGCCGACCCTCTAGCTCAAAGAATGTCACTACCAGTCTTCAGATTCCAATCTCAAACCGAGAAGGCCGAGAATGTTCATTAATGAGCGTTCTTCCGCAAAAATAAGTGAATTTATGCAAAAGCTAAATCAAATTTGTGCTTTACAAACGACGGGTCGTAACGATTGTAATTATAAATCACTCTGAAGAAGTTAAATTCGTAGGTATAGCTGCCCTTTCAAGCCCTGAGTGTTCCATGACCTGACCTTAAAATTACCGACATGTCCACACTCTCCCTATATGGGAGGTACTCTAAAGGGGATCAAGGAAAGCGTGCTCGTTTTTCGGGAAAGTTGCAGATCCGATGCCTGTGGAAGGGGATGAGGGGGGGGGTGTAAAATATCCCGACTTTCAGTTGGACGCAATTTATGAGGTAAGGTTCTCACGTGACAAAGGAGATTTTTTATTTCTGTTCGAGGAAAAATTCCGTGTTTTTGGTAATTTAAGGTTGATTTTCTGTCGATCAGACCAACGAACACGGTTTGATTGATTGACAAAATCTCTGGAAGAATGTCGGATCGAGCAATCTGCGAGAGGAAGATCTCTCGCAGAGGAAGGAATCTGAAGAGATGGATCAATCAAATGCCCAGTAAATTTACCGTATTCGGGAAGAAAATAATTGAACATGAAAATTCGTTATTACGCATGACGAGAAGATTTTTAGCTAGAATCGACACCACGGCGTAAAATTTCATCAGAATTTCCGCCGAGTTTTCCTACGAGCGAATGACTTCGTCCCACGTATGTTCAATTCAGCTCCTGCGTTTTAAGTTTAACTTTTAGAAAGTTCAATTTTGCAATGCGCATAAAACCCGCCTGAACAATTTAAATGAGCTGAGGTCTCGAATGAATCATTGAAATCCCAGTTTCTAGAACAAAACGAAACAATTTTGCGAAGGATTTTGAGGATATGAGTAAATGAACTTTCGTTGGAATTATACCTGTACATGTATGTATTGAAATAGCTCAATTACAAAGAGAGTTCTTACATCTTAAATGTGGGTACCCGAATTATATCGATGATGAAACTCCCAAACCTATCGTATCCCAAACGTATCTCCGTTTGCGACGTTGTGGACTTCTTGTCATACCTACTTCATTTTTTAAATCGAGAATTACTCGAGGTGAAATCTTAAAAACGACCGTGATTTCCCCTCTTTGAGCGAAGTAAGTTCTAAAAAAACTTCAAGGAATGATGATTTTGTTCTCTTTCAAAAAAAAAATAAAATAGGAGCGGAGATTTTTAAACCGCATACGAGATACGTGGTTTGGGAGAGTCACCGTCGATATGACAAAACATCACAAGGAAAATTAATAACTTAAAGTGAAAAGAATTAACAAAATACCTGGGACGTTACGGGGTAATCTCACCCCTTTCGGATTAATACTAATTCTCATCAGAAAAGTGCTGAACCGTGTCCAGCACTTCAAGTGACAAGATTGACTAAGGAATGCGAAAAAATGTACACAGAAGTAAATATGAAAATAAATAAAAACAATAAGTAGGAAGATAGGTTCTGAGACGATGTTTTTGTAACCTGAGCTTTCATTCTTCGAAAGTTCAGCCAAGGTTGAGCCCAAGTAATTACACTCATTGTTACGCTTTTTTCATAAAAGCGGATTTGACGGAAGCAGAGGAGCTATTTTCCTTTCGCCTTACGCTCTTTTTCTTTTTATTTTATATGCTCTGGGAGGCTTAACCTCGACTCGCAACGAATTCACATGTCAGCAGTATTAAGTTCAACATATTGCAGCACACTGTCCACGTCAGATTCCGTCATAGAACAGGCACTGGCGTGCTATGCTTAGCTCAATGTTTACCTCTTGAACAAGTATGACGTATGAGGACGTAGATCATGACGTTATATTTTGATGACGACCACAAAATCGAGTTCTTCGACGCAGCATGTATTTTGGATTTAACCGCTTGTTTATAAAATTACGAGGGAGGTCGATGCCACTGGTTTTACTGGTTCCTTTATTTAGATGTATGTTAAATAATCGATTCTTGGGGAGGCAGCTTGCCTCATCTGAAATCGATATTTTTACTGGATTTAAATTGAGGCAAAACAGTGTTGCCAACTTTATATTTTAATGGATTTAAATGGAGGGAAAACGGTGTTGCGAGCTTGTAAAATTGCCACTGTCTGTGGATTAAATTAGCTTTGGAAAAACACAGAGTCCCAATTTTTTACCTCAAAATTTCAAATTTTTGGTAAAAATGTTTAAAAAAAGAAGCTCCCGATGGTAATTCGCAAATCACTTCACAAAGAAAAGATTCAATTTTTTCAAAACCGAAAGGAGCGTTGTTTCGAATAAGTAACATCTTGCCGTAGCGACGTAAATGCAATGCCCATGCTTCAGAAAAAATTAGGATGTGTTAGTTCTTATCTCGTTTTAAAAGAGCGTCACTAAAACATTGCACTAATTGTTTCCAGAGAATTTTAAGAACATTTTTAAGCATTATTGAAAAATTATTGAGGGGCCGCTTCAGATAGTATTTTATTATCCTCTAGCTAATTCTGTATCCTTTTCCTGATGTACAGATACCTATAAATAAAATGAGACAGACTTCTATAAAATATCAAATTATTAATCAATTATTTAAAATACAACTCATAAACCTAAACCTAGAAATTAAATAAATTATTAAGACGTTATTACAAGGCGCAAAAGTGGAATTTTTGAAAAAAATTGATTTATTAATGATTTCAAGTATAACTAGTTTTAACGCATATTCTGTGGAAAATTAGCCCCCAAATTCCAATTTTTAAGCATCCAAAATTCAGTTGAACCTTTCTCTCCGCCTTAAGAATCCATGTGTGATTCTGGAACTTCAAACACGTGTTCCTCGAAATAGCAAAAACTGCACCTATGCGCCTAGTCCTCCAAGCTCCTCAATTAGGGTTAAGAAATAAAAATATCTTACAACCGATCGATCTACTCGTGTGAGAATTCGATTGATTTGTTATTTTGACCAATCAGCCAGCTGATGACTACGATATGTATGACGTCACGAATAACAGCACGCGAGAATGATTCCCCCGGAAATCAAGAGGAGTTTGGTTTTTGTAAACAATCTCTACACACCCACGGTTTACGCACGAATTCACGAACAGCTGGGGAAATTATAGACACAAACATGATATCTTCAGTCTTTCACTCAATCCATTATTGACCTAATG
The DNA here is from genome assembly GCF_001854935.1 of Bemisia tabaci. Lineage (NCBI taxonomy): Eukaryota > Metazoa > Arthropoda > Insecta > Hemiptera > Aleyrodidae > Bemisia > Bemisia tabaci. Next base: position 719,826 of record NW_017548900.1, on the reverse strand, counting down.
ACTCAGATCAGAAAATTTACGTGTTGATAATTGAAATTTCTATGCTCTTATTTCGTGCGTTTGATTTTCTGTCTTAGAGAGAGATGGAAGGATAGATATTGGTGTTTTAGCAATGGTAACGGATCGCATTCAAAGAAGAAATTTTCTTGTCTGCATGATAGTGCGAGAATTTCGTACCCTGAATGATGGCATAGTTTCTGTGTGGTGGTACAAAACCACTAAAAACGTCCGAAAATCGTTAAGAATTCCTTGCCAGTCCTGAAGACTGAGGGTTGGTGGTAGAAGTTGACGCAGTAACTGATATGGAATATGAAATCGGCAGAGTCGAGGAATGAATGGTCGAGTATCGATATTTCCCTATTTGAAGCTATGTTAAAGAATTGATTAAAAAGGTATTCGTTGCGAACAACCTGTGTATCGATCGTTTTCCATAGGTTTAAATGGAGACAAATCGATTTTTTGCGAAGCATGGAAATCTGTTGCTGCTCTTTGTCGAAGGGAATCCGCCTTTTTGAGCAGTGGCGTGGCGTGCTGTGCGATCTATCGATATTTCCCCATTAGAAGCTGCGGTAAATAATCGATTATTGAGGTGTTCGCTGCGAAAGCCCTGTTTATCGATACTTTTCCATGGATATAAATGGCCGATCAATCGATATATCGCATAGCACGCCACGCCACTGTTTTTGAGACTGACAATGAGCGACTTTACAGATCAATTCACTATCAGATGACTTTGGTTACATACAGCAGAAGAATGAATGGAATATTTTGCCGTCACTGCGGTGGCCGAGCTGAAGGTGAGTTAAACTGTAAACATCGAATGAAATCTGCGTAGATTGTGTTTCGTTGTTTGGGGAAAAATTACAACGCCAAATTTTGATCTCTGTTTTTTCCACTTAAAATGGTTCTGCTGAATTGACATTGACCGTTAAGGACTATATGGACCGCATTCAGCAGAAAGGAACCAAGCTACGTATAAGTTATTGACAATAATTGGACAGTTCAATTTTTATGTGAAAACGGTTTTGCGGATTTTAATGCAAATTTCAGTGAATTTTCTGCACGGTAGGCAGCAAATTCCTAAAAATTTTCAAATGAATCTTCACAAACATTCTCTTGTAAGAAATAAAATTGCCTGATTAAATTTGGCAATAGGTTTGCTTGGTTCGTTTGCACTAAATGCGGTCCAAATATCCATGGACAGAGAAACATTTTCCATATTAACTAGTACAACGTCCGTTTAATGATTTCTTCATTGGAGTTTTAGTTATGGAAAGCGAAAGTCTTGTTGTTCAAATCGAACTCTAATTGTCGTGATAGGAATTTCATTCGGACAAAGAAAATTCCGCGTTTCTCAAATGCAAGCATGTAGAAATCCGATTAGGGAAAAATTAAATGAGAGAATTTTCCTACTCGAGATAATTTTTTCGTGTTTGAATCATGCGAATGGAAGCAAGGCACTTAGAACGTAGCTGGATACCTCTATCGAATGAAATGTCTAGGCTTAACTGAATCAGTTGGAGCAAAAAATCATGAAATGAGTCCTATATCAATTCGTCGCTCGGCTGACATAAGGGCGTAACTACACATTGAGATGGGTCCGGAAAAGCTTTGAGTTGTATGTATGGACGACAGGGTCAATTACAGAGTGCAGTTACGCCCTTATGTCAGGAAGGCAACGAACTGTCCCATAGAAAAGAAAAATGTAACAGAAAATCCACATAGTTTTAAACCAAAAAACGTGGTGTTTATATTTCACTATTCACCATTTGTATGCATTTATGCAATCACTAAAGAGGTGATTTTTAGATTAAATGTCTTGTGTTGACTGTGGTGCTTATATTGGTAATATGCTAGAGTTGTATGATACAGCTGTAAAGGTCTGGACCCTTTCCCATAATTTTAAATTTTGCCCCAGGTGAAATTGTGTCCCATTTTGCCCAGAGTGGTCTCATTCAGCCATCCTCCGCATTAGAATCTTTCACCACGTCACTGGTTGTTGTTCATCAGTAACGCATTTTTCAACAATTATGATCAAACATGACATGCGGAATCAGCGGCATTCTCCTGCTAATACATAATACGTATAAATTTCATGCTGCTACTTACTTGAACTGAATTTAATAGTCAAGAATAACGCAACAAGCATCAGTGTAAAAACAATCGCAACATTTGCAGTGTGTATTATCATGGTAATGAGCAAGGACATGTGTAAGATTATCGATAAAAAGCATCTTAAAATTTTACTAACTTCGCAGTTTATATTGCAACATTACAATCTGCACCACGCTTTCACAGTAGGTACGATACCTATTTCTGGAGTAAAAATTTTGGTCATAACATTGGTCACTTAAAAAATTCCAATTGAGATGTAGGTTTAACCCTTCAAACGAAATCTAACAAAACAAGTTTCACCATCATTAGAACAGGACATAGAAAAAACCATTCCAAAAACCAGGGGAATTCAGGCTTACTCAGTTGCTCATCGGAAAGAAGCTTGAGTTCGCCTGATACACTGAGTGAGTAGGCCACTATATCGACACGCGTGTGGATTTTTGCATCACTCTTGATTGAAGGAGAATCATCCGTTGACATTGCCAATGCACTATCGCGGTCATTTACGTCTCGTTATTTTGTGTTCTTGATTATAGAACTTTTACTTAATCAGGCATGATCACATAGACTCAGCGATAAAAATGTTTCTGTCAATAATCACCATTCCTCACAAATAATTCACGGAATTTAAAACGTTTTTTTCGCTGCAGAGTGTCAAGCTATTCCTCTAATGGAAGAGTATATTTGAAATACAGGGGACAGTTGTTATCCGTGAGTCCGTGTAGTGGTTTTAAACCGGCTATTTGACGTGCTCACACTGCTCACCCTGCTTTCGTGGGCGGTTTTCCAATTAAAAAATAAAATCTGCGTGTCTTGTGTGCAAAAGCACGATCGTACTATGCGAGGTGGCGTGGTTGACCTCGCAGAGTTGGATCGTGAATTCCCTTCATGTGCTCCTGCTGCTTACCTATCCTATATTATTAAAATCTCTGGGAATGAAAACTAATGAGGTTGATATATACAAGTCCATGACGCGCCTTATTAACACATTGTGTTGGATTTCACTGCTTGTTTTTACTCAATTATCCAGGCAAATATGCCAAAAAAGAGGCCATGGCCTGCAAAAATCCCGGGTAGCTATGATTTCAGTGATTCCCATGTAATTTTTGACGTTGAATCCGACTTTCAACTTTGCAGCAAAAAATTCAGACCAGAAAGTTTCCAAATTTAGCAAAAATGTGAAAATTTGTCATGTTAATTTTGAAAATAACTCATTTTTTCGTCAGATCGACTTTTCGCGTGTTACAGGCCATGATCCGCCAAAATAGGCAATTTTAGACCATTTTTGCCATTTCTGGCAACTTTCCGGTCCGAATATTTGTGCAAAGTTGAAATCCAGATTCAGCGTCAAAAAGTACGCAGAGGCGTCGTCAGCCAAGTTGACGGTTGTTTACTTTCGGTTTGAAGGCGTTTTCGCGTCACTACTATCCATATGAAAATATCTGGATCTCTCAGAAGCAAAAACACAAGCTTCGATAAGTTTTTTAAGACTTTCAAACCTTGTAACACTTTAATTTTTAGCCACACAGAAATCACAACCACAAAAAAGTCGCAAATCATAACTGATAAGTAGTTTTTTTACGATACGATCATGAGACGGATGTTTTCAATGTGGATAGTAGCGAACGCCGCTTTGTTCAGAGGCCCAAATTCGTCGTTGGCGCTTGCAAACCGATAATAAACAACCGTCAACTTAGCTGACGACACCTCTAGGAATCAATGAATTTTTTTTTTTTCCGGAAGGAGTTTTGTTAAATATAACGTAACCACTACAAGTTCTTCCTTGTACAGTAAAAGCTCGTTAAGACGAAAAATGAAGGGACCGAAAAAAATTTCGTCATAAGCGGCTTTTCGTCTTAACCGTTCTCCGCTTAAGATGAAATTTTTCGGCATAAGCGGCAACTGCGCTTGAAAGTGGCGCTAGTATCCGCGCTGCTCTCACCCATGTAGCAAAATTTGAAAGATGATTGCCAAAATATTGATCATTTATTTACAATTTTGTCGTTTTTATACAAGTTCAGGGGGAAAAATCAGAGATTTTTCTTTGTCTTAACCGGCTTTAGTTACAGGTCAAAATTTCGAAATTTCGTCTTATTCGTATTTTTTTTACATTGACTCTTATGGATGTGTCAAGGGACCGAAAAAAATTTCGTCTTCAGCGGATTTTCGTCTTAACCGTATTTCGTCTTAACGAGCTTTTACTGTATCTATCTACATGGTTTAAAACTAAAACTAAACGAATTGCATTAAATTTACAGGGTAAAATGAGATAATACAATGACTGAAACCATTGGAACCTGGGATTTTTGCAGGTTCTTTACCTTATGTGCCTGGACTATTATTGTTTCTCTCTTTGATGGGATTTTGATCTGTTCCGGCAGGGAGGAGCCAGCGGCGATGGGCTAAGCAGGTGGCCGGATAATGGAGCAAGTCACGGAGGCGGAGGCGGAGGCGGCGGAGGGCCGATGCCGGGGGAGGAGGCGGCGGAGGTCGCTCGAGGGGGACGAGAGGGAGACGTGGTCCGGCAAGGTGGACTTCCTCCTCTCCGTCATCGGCTTCGCCGTCGATCTCGCCAACGTCTGGAGATTCCCATACCTTTGCTACAAGAATGGAGGCGGTGAGTACCTTCCCTTTACCTCTGGAGATTAGAACTAGAGTACCTGTGTAAGGGAAGTGCGTCCATGTCCTAGGGGAGGAGGAAGAAAAATGACGCAGAAGAGGATGAGTAATCATGAGAGGGAAGAGGAAGATACAGGAGAACAATGGAATGAAGGAAATATGTAGAGGAGATGGAAGATGAAAATGTAGAAGAAAATTAAAAATAGGAGACGAAGAGAAAGTAAAGGGGAAGAGGAGGAAGAGGAGGAATAAGAAGAATGATGCAGGAGAGGATGAATAATCATGAGGAGAAACATGAAGATACAGGAGAACAATAGAATGAAGGAAATAAGTAGGTAGAGGAGAAGGAAGATGAAAAGGTAGAAGGAAATTAAAAAGGGGAGACGAAGAGAAAGTAAAAAGGAAGAGGAGAAAGAGGAGGAAAAAGAAGAATGATACAGAAGAGGATGAATAATCATAAGAAGAATAGAATGAAGAAAGGAAGTAGAGGAGGAGGAAGAAGAAGAAAAAGAAGAGAGGAAGAAGAGGATGATGAGAAGCAGAGGAGGTGGAATATTAAGGGAAAGAAGAGGAATCTCTCATTCTTCTTCGTTATCTCCTTCTTCCCCCTCCCCTTTTATGATAATTACAGGAATTTAATCATTACCAATTTTTGGGTAGTTTTGTGGGGGTGAAAAGCACGGTTTAAAGCGACGGTGAGATGTTCAAATACGGAGGGAACTTAATTTTCTATGTTTTTAATAATGTTTAGAAACTTTCTTTACAATTTGTTCCACGTCCGACAGCCAAGGTGACGATTTATCGTGAGGGACCGCAATGGATCCCACCTAAATGCCGATCGAATCGATTTACCTGTAAGGGATTCAAATCTATAGAGAGAACCACACGCTCGGAAAAGAAGCAAAACTATTGAGAAAGTGGGGTGGAAAATCGGGTGAAAATAGGTGCCAAGACACTAAAAGCTTCTGCTTTGCTGACTATGGAACAGCGATGCCGAATTTGAGGAAGAATCAGTGTCCTACAAATTGGACCATTCAAGAAATTCCGCCCCGGGTGGCAACGTCCCCCCGGACACGACTACAATGTCATCTTTTGATGTCGCCAATGTCGGGAACCTCAGCCGCGAAAAGGCCGTTCTTTTCTCTTGAGTTCACTGGCGAGTCGCGCTTCGTGATGCGTCGATTGATCTGCCATTTAAACTTATGGAAAATGATCGATTATTAGAGTGTTCTTGACGAATACCTTACTAATCGATTCTTTACCATAGCCTCAAATGGGAATGTATCGATAGCTGATGTTTCCAGTGCTTATATTGAAAGAGTGGCATTATAGTTCAGAAATCGCCCCTTACTCACCTCGCAATCGACATCAGTGGCGTGGCGTTCTTTACGATATATCGATTGATCTGCCTTTTAAACCTATGGAAAAGGATCGATAAACGGAGTGTTCGCAACGCTCATCTTAACAATCGATTCCTTACCACAGCTTCAAATGGGGGAATATCGATAATCGATCATTCAACCCTCGCCACCGACGATATCCTCTCCCTCCGGTTGAACTTTTTTCTTTCCCTAGGAAATGTTAGTTCCGCTCTTCGCGGGACTTTGCCACCCTAATTACAGGCGCGCAATTTTGTCAATTGTTGCGCCCTCTTACAGCCACTTGATTTTCCATTTTCTTTCTTCTTCTTTTTCTCTGTACTCTTTTCTTCTTTTTTCTTTTTTATCATCTTTTTTCCTCCCGTTGCTCTTTTCTCACAGAAACGATTCCAAGCTCCCGTTTTGTCCTGGCTGCGTCGAGCAAATCTGAAGAAATGAAATTAAAACTCATGGAGAGCCATTTAATCGTGGTTGATTTTATTCTATTTGTTCATTATCGACGGATCTGTTGTTTTTCACCAGTGATCGAACTTTAAATGGCTCTTAGCGGGAAAAGGAGAGTTGTGATCGGGTCTCGTCCTTTTACCTATCTCCTGAATCCGAGCGACACCTCAATGATTGAGCAGAGTGGGTGAGTATTGCGAGTTCACACCTCGCGCCAGCGCGCCTTCAATTTTGCGGATACAACACGGACATCCACCAAGCACGAATAGTTGCATCTCTGCGCCGTCATCAACGCGCGTCCATTCTCTTGCTCTTTTTCCATATTGCGTTCGTTTCCGTTTGTCTTATTTGTGGTGCTTGAAGGGCTACGTTAGCAACACAGCCACAGAAATGAGAAACGTAATCGGGCCTTGTTTTATAATTTGTCTCCCAAATCCGAAAGGCACTTCATTGAGGCACTTCAATAGAGCGGAGCATACCGAGTTCCAACTCACGCCATCGCGCCTTCAATTTTGCAGATACAATACGGACATTCACCATGCACGAATAGTTGTAGCTCTACGACCGTTATAAATGAGCGTCCTTTCCTTTACGCTACTTCCATATTGTGTCTCTCTAAGGGCACACGTCTTAAATTGTGTATATTGATGAGAGTTGTGTCGCGTACGTGTCAGGGTTTTTTTTCGGGCGACTTTCGTGAGAGAGAAAGAAGGTAGTAGTAGTGAAATAAGTTTATTTTAAAGGCCATTTACACCTCTGTGTGTTTACATGGAAATCAAGGTTACATCAGTAAAAGTACAAAAGGGTTGAGGGGAAAGGTTAAATTTTGAGTTTAGTGGAGCGCATAAATTCAAAAAGTTTTACAGGATGAGTATTTAGAGTTTTCTGGTCAGAGATAATCTGGTTATTTTTAATCAAATTTGTAATTGCTAGAAATTTATTTGTCCCTGAGAATAGTCGAATTGCATTCCACACTTCAGAGGGAGTTGTATCACAATTAAACCTATTAACAAAATGTATCCAAAATGCAGCTTTGGCATCTTTAAGGACCCTTTTTGCCTGAGAAAGAAAGAAAGAAAGAAAGAAAGTAGTAGTAGTAATATAATTTTATTTTAAAGCTGTGCTTTAGCATCTAAGGCCATTTACACCTCTAAAGAAGGCAGTAAAAGAGAGAAAGAAAGAAAGAAAGAAAGGAAGAAAGAAAGAAATGAATAAATAAATAAATCATTCTCGATATATTTTGTTTAATCCTACGCACAAAATGACGTTCTAAACATAAGCGTAAAATAAACGCACTAATTACTCCCTGAAATCAGTCATATCTGGAATATTCGTCTCGAGTTAAAGGAGCAGATGGGCGGAGAGCTCAAAGGTGTCGCATCGCGCCGGGGGGGATCCGAGATGGGGACCTGTTGGGGGGGGGGAGGGTTGATGACATCAAAGGCGCTTTTATCCTTCATTTCCTTCTTCAGGGCCGCACTCATTCAAAGCGATCTTTGACGAGGCCATCTGAGAACGGAACAGTGGCGAGGCGTGAATGATCGATTATCGATACATCCCCATTTGAAGCAATGGTAAAGAATCGATTATTAAGGTGCTCGTCGCAAATACTTTGATAATCGATCATTTTCCATAGGTTTAAATGGCGAATAGATCGATGTATCGCAAAGCGCGCCACGCCACTGGAACAGAAAGTTGGAAGTTTGCCGTTATGACGTGGGGAGGAAGGGCGAAGGAAATTGAAACGTAGACGTCGCTGCTAAACGCAGACGATGTGCAGTTTAGTGTGGGATCCCCCTCCCTTTTAATTGGACGTATTTATGTGCTAAAAGGAATTATGACCCGTGGAAACCCAGTGCACATAGCTCCTTTTAGCGCAATTGCGTGCAATTGAGCAGTGTAAATGGGCCACCAGACAGGATAAGCGCGTGAATTAAAACATCAAAGACATGTTTCCTCATCTAGGAACAAAATGTTATACGATGGGCAGTAAACCCCAAGAAAATTTGATGTTTGACAGATATTTTGTTAGAAACACAAATGCACAAAAATAGCCCGAATAATTTAACTAAGAAAACACAAAAAAATCAGGTTATCATTGATGAAGGCCAAAAAACAGCAAAACATAAAGCCTCTGAGACGTTGCAGGGTGGTTTCCACCCCCTACTCGACCAGGAAACAAAAAATTTTATAACTCTAAAAAAAACTTTTATCGCTTAATTAGGGTCTGGGTATTTTGATTTTCGTAATTTGTCATATATTTTCATGATTTTTCAATTTGATTTTTGTAGTTTTTTATATATTTTTGTTTCCTAGTCGAGGTGGGGGTTGAAATCACCCCGGAACGGCCCAGGTTGTATGTTTTGTTCTTTTTAGCCTTTTGTTACCCATTTTTATTGCGCTGTTTAATTTTGTTTAAATTTTGTTAGAAATTGAAAATTTGAGGGTTATTAATAAAAAAAAAATTCTTCCCTACTCTTCCTCATCTCCTGGTTAAATTCCTTTTTTTTAAAATGACAATGGTCATTTCGAAATCTTGAGTACCCCATCATCATGAGTCCTGATAAAAATGGAAATGTTTTTCAAAATATGAAACTGTTTGTGCTAAGACTTATCACTGTAGCTGAAATGGAAAATTTGTAGGTGTCTGAAATTTGGTGAATTTCATGTTTAACATAGAACTATCAAGTGAACTGAGCACGAAAATGTAATCAGTTTGTAAATTGGACGATTATTGAAGGGGATTTGACGAAATAACCTAATCGTTTAAAATACATGCGTTTGAATGGGAAATACAGTCAGCTGACGTCAGAAGGCGGTACATTTACTCCCTTTTAATTATATTTTAAATATACAATTTCCCATATCATAAAAAAATGTGAAGAATACTGCGAAATCAAGTGACTTAGCAGTTTCGGATCAAGCAATGCAATTTTTGTGTGCAAATTCTCCATTGTCCGACAGTGTGTGTATAGTGAGTAAAAACAATGAAATTCGGTTTAAGTTTCTTCGATCCCCGAAGCAGCAATTAAAGATTCTCCATGGAGAGGAGTCGAGAGGTGGTAGAATCTGACATCAAACTACGTCCGAATAACCTTTACTTTTACCACAGAGATATCAATAGATAGACCCCTGAAATGATGGAGGGCAAAAAATAATAGACCCCCGAAAGGACGCACGAAAAAGGTGTAAAAGAGTTCGCAGGGCCCAGGATCCGTTGCGATGTCAAGGCTATGAACAATGGGCGCATGATTAATTGGAAAAAGTAAGCGGCGCACAAGACTGGTACACAAGTTTGCAATATTCTCGTCATAACCGTGATGAATGTGTACACTAGGGGTCAGGAACACAGTTGCCGAATAGTGTTACGAATATTCCATGTGTATGGAACCAACTGTTATACTAAACCTGCCACTTTATTATCATCATTATTACTCCGAGAAAAAACTATGGTAAAAACGACCGTATTTAGTAGTGTTCCATTATAAGCTCTCAATGGACTACCAGACAATGTACGAATTTAAGCATTCTGATACCGCAGATTTCGACTTTATAGCCCAAAAAGGATAAGAGTCCCTGCGCATGAGCCCAAATAATTATTCCCAACCAAAACACTGGCAAAATTCAGAGGAATGGAAGCAGAATTATTGTCGGGGAAAAAAGTCCCACTCGCTGCAGAGAGCGATTATTGTATCGAATGGGACGTTTCTTCTAAAAAAAATCCTGCTTTCATTTTTCTGAATTTTGCCAGTGTCTTGCCAGGTCCAGGTATTAATGATTTCAACTGAAACTAATCTTAATTAATATTCAGTGAAAAATTCACACCCAAATTCTAATTTTTAAGTATTAAAAAGTCAGATTGAACACTCCTCGCCATAAGGATCCATGTAATTTCGGAATTTCAAACCCGTATTTTCCAAAATAGCAAAAACTGCATTTATGCACCGTGTCTTCCAAGACCCTCGTGTTATTTTTAAACTTTGAACGCGTATTTCTTGCAATAGCAAGAAATGCACTTACGCGCCTTGTCCTCCAAGCTCCTCATTTGATCGTTCGATTTATTTCATTTTGCGTTTATTTTTCATTCTCTCGATTTATTTTATTCTTTTTTCCTTCGCTATCATCCTCTTAATCGTCAAACCACAATCTTCTGCTCGAGGAGCTGACCGATCGAAGGCTAAATCGCGATCGGGTCGCGCGCTTACATGTGAAGGAACACCCTCCGGAGATCAAAGAGACGGAAGTCAACCCCGGTGGGTTTAATAGAAAAGTAAGTTCATTAATTGATGGCGCGAAGGTTGAAGGCGGGAAGGAGACTGTCTGCCACTCCTGTCCCGGAATTAACACACAACTCAATTAACTCGCCTAAAGGCTCCGATAATGACGGGTGTAATCTTATTAGTTATTACAACTCCATTTAAATTACTCCGCTTCCTATACTCCACCCTCCTTTCTCGTGACATCGTCGTAAGTCTGACGTCACGACAACGTTAATCGGATCATTTTTCGCCACTTCTTTCTTTGTCTTCAAACTTAGCCAGGAAGCTATCTACATAACAGCATTTTTCTCGGTTTGAAAGGTACAGCCAAGTACTCAGTTTTTAGATTTTTAATTTTTTTTACTGTGCTTATACAACTGAAGAAGGCTTCTTCTTCTTCTTGTTATTTTAATAGCTTTTACTCCAGTAGAGAAGCCTACAGCCATCTAAAGACATTTAGTATAATTTTTCAGGAGTAGGATTTATTACAAATATGGTTAGGAATATTTGTGGCAACGTATACAGGCTCATACGACGTTTTTTCCTAGCGCGACATGATTGGTCCAGCTGTCCCACCGCGTTGCGGCGCCTTAAAATCGCTAAAGAGCCGTTGGGCTTAAAAATATTAAAATTCCTTTGAGATTCCTTGGCATAGCACAAGCTGAAAAAGAGTGGTTTAATACACAGGAGTTGCCTTCGGCAACGAAGGTCGAAAAAGAGAAAGAAAAAACAATTCTTGACGACTTATTCGTAATTTTTCCTCTCCGTTTTAAGACCACGTTTCAAAAATTTCAATCGATAAAGTCAGCTCGTTTCTCCTCAAAAACATAAAATAGGAGCGGGATATTCAAAACACCGCAATCGAATAGTGTTTCCGTAGGTTTATCGCGAATAAACCGCTATTACCTGATTTTTCCACGTAATAAAATGTATTTTATTTTGTTACAGGAGCTTTTTTAGTCCCGTACTGCATCATGCTTTTCATAGGAGGGATTCCACTATTTTACATGGAGTTGGCTTTGGGGCAGTTTCATCGGAAAGGGGCCATTACATGCTGGGGCCGAATCGTTCCCCTCTTCAAAGGTAAGCCGATAATTTCATTTCGCGCGCATTTTCATTTTTGCATTTCCGCGCTGAAACAGCTGTTCTGCGTGATAGGTGGAAATTCTACCTGTGAGCGATTTTGTGGTATTCATAGTTGTACTAGTACGATTGGTGTCCCTAAATTTCTATAAAAAGAAGAAAAAAACCCAGAAACATACATTACAATCAAATGTGATTCCATGTTTAAGGCGATTAAAAGCACGGATTTGACCAGGGTCCGCCTACGTGCAGGAGCTGCAAGTTGATTATTGGAATTGATAGACAAAGCGATGGACAAAATGGATAGGAGAAAATGGAGAGATCCTATTGGTTGCAACGGTTAGTTGCAATGAAATAATGGGGGGGAAATGATGGATTAACTAAAAGGGCTCTCGTAAGGTGCCATTAGTTCGTCATTACTAAGTTTCTGTATCCATTGCAACCGCCCGCTTTTACCAACCAGGTTGCTCAATTTTCCCTTTGTCTCCTATAGTCTATAGATTTATCTATCAATTGTAATATTCGGCCCACATACGTCACACAGTGGTTTTAAGTCAATCTGAGAGGTCGGACAAACTATTTTTGACAAAAACTACCAATTTTGATGTATATTACGTCACATTTAAAACTTTAAGGGGTGCTTTCGGAAGAAAACTTCACGAGGAAACTAATGAAACCACTTTTAGAACCTTAAAAATGTGTATAAATGTATAGTTATGAGCTTTTGAAGTTTCCAAAGTTTGTCCGACCCCTCCTATTGACACGATCCACTGTGCGTCACCTAATTTTGTCTCAATGTCGCACATTGAAAATTTTGCCGACGTGGACTGAGCTTTCTTTTCCCGCAGACGGTCTTAAGAAGAGATTGAGCACAAAGAAAAACAGAATATATCGACCGGCATACCAGTCAACAGACCAACAGACTTTACCCTTAATTTAAGCGATTTTTTTTCTGAAAAGGAGCGGTTCTATTTTCCAGGTGAGCCAGGCACTACGCACGCATGATATCGTTCTAGGGCTCATCTCGAAGATGGATTCCATTCGGGGGACAACCCGTTCATTTACGGTTAACGAAAAATTATACGGAAAACCCTCACCGAGGCTGCGCGTCATCGTCTCAAAACGACTCATGCCGTAAGTGCGGATCGCGGGAGAACCCTAATCCGTGAGTTGAGGAGTCGCGGCGAAGAGGTGAGGGGTAGCGAAAAAAAGGGGAGGGAGAAGATTCAACAAGTTCCGATTCGACGGGATAATGAGCCAGATTCTGCAGATGAAGTAATATCCTGGAGCTTAGGGCTACGGTGCCCTGCCACGTTAAAACGACGCAACTGAGATGGGGACTCTACGGGTTTACGATTTTCCGAGTGCGCAAGAGGCGGGGGAGAGGGGGGATTTGAACCCGCGGGGAGGAAGGGAGAGCTGAAGGGGTGGCTTTCAGCGCATCGTTGACATTTTTCCCCTGTCGATCTATATACACATTATATCGTCGCTCCTCTGACGTAGGAGCGTTTCTAGATTTCTGCATGAGCCTCGGAAAGCATGGATTTACATGTAAAACAGGGCTCACGTCGAATTTGAGATACGTCCTTACGTCTTAGAAGCTGAGCTTGGGTTGGTCCCCCCGGCCGAACCCCTTTCAGCTACTCTATCAACACTCGTGTGAGGGTGCGTGAGGGATTAATGCTTTTATGATTCCAGTTTACGTTGGAAAATTATTGTTCTTATTAGCTGGTGAAAAAGTTTACCGATCTAGCCCATTTAAAGCTACGACAAAGAATCGATTAAACGAGGTGTTCGTTGCAAACACCCTGTTTATCGATTCTTTCCCATAGGTTTAAACGGCAGATCAATCGATACATCGCAAAGCACGTCACGCCACTTTCGGAGGGTCTAATAGTTGACGATAACCAGGCACCGATTCTCAGAGCGATCTCTGTGTGTAACTCGTAAGTTAAGTGAGTGGGAGGCAGATCTCAGCGGTATCGAAGTCGAAGCGGTGAGTTTCAATTGCAATTCCAGCTAAGCTGAGATTACTGTGGCAAGCTCCTTAACCTCTCCTCTCTCTCCGCTAAGCGGAATCAATCATAAGCCACAGTATGCCCAAAGCCACTTTCTCACATCCCCTCACCTCACCATGAATTTGGTCATACTGTAGCCTTTGATACTTTAAATTACTGCGTTATCCTCGCACATGGCTGAAAGGAATTGGCCAAATTGTGGCAGGTGTGTTAAATGATTGGGTATCAGTTTTGTAACAATACGCAATGGTTGAAAATGGAGGATCAGCCAAAAATCGCGCGGAACTGCGAAAGCGTCGGCCATGATGAATATTGCCGACGATAGAGCGACTCCTCTGACAAAATGTTCACCTGTGCCGTAGTATCGTTTTTGAAGCGGGAAACTAAAAAAAAACCGCAAATTTCTTACGCAGATTGTGAAGTCATGAGTGCACTTCAGACTTCGTCGACGCGCTCATCGTGATTTTTGAGGCATTATCTATAAGAAACAACTCTTAGTTTTGCTCTAGCAAAAGTTTGCAACAGGCCCATTCTCCATTGATCGATATTTTTACAAAGTTAGGACGTGCGATGAGTTAGCGGAAAATATTTTATCCTCCAACGCCTGCCAAGAGTGGTAAGCGAGGATGAAACCGTCCTCCTGACAACTCAGAATTCAAGTGGGAGACAATGGTCATCCCATCGACGTATTACAAGGCGGCGTTTTCTGACCGGGGGAAAAATCAAATACCTCACGTGTTTCGCGAAGTAGATCTGAGGTTTTTCTGTCTAAATGGCAACAGGACCTGTGCATTCCACTCAAAATACACCCGTGACAAAAGAAACCACACGGGTTTATTGCTTCACGGGGTGGACGCGCGGTCAACACTCGTGTATATCATGCATGCCAAATTGATTAAAAATCATACTCTATAATTTGAATCATGGTACAATATACATGATTTTAATATTTTTTCCAAGTTCTGTCACGCTAATCTTTGGTTTTAACCCATTTGTACATCGATGTTTTAGGGTCAAATACGTTCTATTTTGAGCGTTCGGTTGAGCGTAAACGCTGCAGGACAGTAACAGAACAAAATTTAAAAGAAAAAATGAAAGTGCCTAGAAAATCATTTAAGTTGACAAGGAATCGAACCTCAATATTTTCAAAACACACATCATATTTTCCTTTAAAACGTAATTCTTTTCATCAATTTAAATGAGAATAATCCATGCAGAGTGTGCAAACATTTCAAAATCATTAGATGAGAACTGAATCTGCGAGTTTAAATATTATATGCTAACATAGAGCGGAGCCGCGTGCTGCCAGCACGACACGCGCACTAGCCCCTACAAACCTAAGGGGATACTTCACGCATTGCGCAATGCTTGGAGTATCCCTGTTAGGTTTGTAGGCGCCAATGCGCTTCTCGCGCAGGCTGGCCGTGCCACGGCGCATCAAGCAACTATTTCATAACGGATGTGTTGCATAGTAGCATACAAAATTGAAGGCGCTTCAACATATTAAGAATGACAGGCATTCTTCAAGAGTACGGAGCTTTCTTCGCAAAATAAATCAAATTACTATGGCAGTAAATGAAAGGAGTAGTGCAAAAACTCACTAAGTCCTAGCATCCGTCTTTAATAAGGAGAATGAGTTGGCAACGCATGTGGCGGTCATCCTCGAACTTGCTGTCAGTTATGTGTGTTAATCAACCCTCTGTCCCAGGATACGTAGGAGGGGGTTCTCACCCCGTGATTGTTTAACCGCAATCGTACAAAACTTCCGTGAAAAATCTTCCGACTTTTGCCTCAGCGGATATGCTTATGGTGACACCGCGAACGTTCATTGGATATGAACTTAATGAAAGGTCCAGAGGGTACCGCAGTCCAGTGGCTTATTTTGTATCGAAAGGTGGGAAATACTTACTGTAAGTAACAAAGTTCAACAGCGTATCGATGGCCACAGTACAAAACCACTTGTATCCGTTTGCGTATGTTACGCACAGATCGTGTAATTGCCCAGTTCATGAATTGGGCAGATTTTTGCTCATTTCATGAAATGGGCAATGTTGTTGCCCAAATCGTGAAATGGCACCAAAATTGCCCATTTCATGAATTGGGGCGGGAAAAAATCGCCCAATTCACGCATTGGGCAAATAATGAAAAAAACGCTCACACTCAATTTGTGTAATTGCCCAATTCGTGAACTGGGACATGAAAATATTGAAAGTAAGTATTGAAAAAAGTAGAAAGTAGGAAATGATATCATGCTAATGTAACTCACCTAATTGTTATTGGCGCAGGTCCTTTGCGGGTGGCAAGCGGAATTGCACTGCACTTTATTCTTGAAGCAACGGCACTGTAAGGTGCGACACATAGATTTTTTGCAGGAGCACCGCTGGTACCCCTGTCCACTTCCGACGGACATTTTCCGCACCAATTCCCGAACACTGAAACAATCTTGCGGCACATCCTCCACCTTCAGACCTTTATATTTCACAACTTCAAAAGCATTTCGCGCTAATCGTGTAAAAATAATTCCACATTTACTACCGATCTGGAACAAGCCATTCTCCTCCTTCATCACGATCCCAATAATATTGGCTGGATCGCCGCGACCTCGGTCAAATTCGGAGACGGGGACGGTAACGCAATCCCCAACTTTGACTCTGGCTAACTTCTTTTCCGCACGTGTCAGCATTTTCTGTGCCTGCGTTTTTAAACTTTCGCTCGCTTTTTGACGAAGAGTTACTGCAGGATGAGCCTTTGATGCCTCTGAGGTCGTTGGAATGTTAGGCTGAGACTCTGCTGTTGTTCTGTCACTGGGTTGAATGTCGCACGCCGACATTTGACCGAGGTCGCGGCGATCCAGCCAATATTATTGGGATCGTGATGAAGGAGGAGAATGGCTTGTTCCAGATCGGTAGTAAATGTGGAATTATTTTTACACGATTAGCGCGAAATGCTTTTGAAGTTGTGAAATATAAAGGTCTGAAGGTGGAGGATGTGCCGCAAGATTGTTTCAGTGTTCGGGAATTGGTGCGGAAAATGTCCGTCGGAAGTGGACAGGGGTACCAGCGGTGCTCCTGCAAAAAATCTATGTGTCGCACCTTACAGTGCCGTTGCTTCAAGAATAAAGTGCAGTGCAATTCCGCTTGCCACCCGCAAAGGACCTGCGCCAATAACAATTAGGTGAGTTACATTAGCATGATATCATTTCCTACTTTCTACTTTTTTCAATACTTACTTTCAATATTTTCATGTCCCAGTTCACGAATTGGGCAATTACACAAATTGAGTGTGAGCGTTTTTTTCATTATTTGTCCAATGCGTGAATTGGGCGATTTTTTCCCGCCCCAATTCATGAAATGGGCAATTTTGGTGCCATTTCACGATTTGGGCAACAACATTGCCCATTTCATGAAATGAGCAAAAATCTGCCCGATTCATGAACTGGGCAATTACACGATCTGTGCGTAACACGTACATTCCTTTTTCGTCGGAAAACTAATCAACACTGGGGAAAAAAAACTCATTGGATCAAGAGTCCAGACTCTTGAAAACATTGACAAGAAAAAATACTCTTGATTCAATCAGATTTTTGTTTAAATCAAAAGGAAATCCGCTCAAATTAAGAGGCTTGGTTCATGATTTAAGCAAAAATCCGATTGAATCAAGAGTATTTTTTCTTGTCGATGTTTTTGAGAGTCTGGACTCAAGATCCAATGTGTTTTTTTTCCAGTGGACGTAATTCTTTGAAAACTGCCTTGATTTTTCTTCTCTGCCAGCAGAATATTCTGAATCAATTTCATACCATACAGTCGGTTTTTTTTTATTATAATTTAGATCTCCTCTATTGAAAAGAATTAAAATTTGAGAATGAGATTTACACGAGATAATTTATTATAACTAGACGACAGTATTTGTTATAAAGCAACAAGGATAAAAGGAATGAGTTTTAAGGAAGGAAAGACACGGGAATCGCAAATGAAGCATATTAATAGAGTCGCCTCCCTTAAAAAGTTGGCTTGCTTCTCTTCGGAAATTATAAACTGGGAGCGAAAATTTCGAAACATCGCACTGGAGTTACGTGGTAATGTACTTTGACGATCGATACGGTTTTCAGATCTGAACCTTGTTTCAAAGCATTGGTCTGTGTTTAACGATATGAGCTAAAGCTAGATTTTAAACGAATGTTACAGGAATAGGTTATGCAGTGGTGTTAATCGCCTTCTACGTGGACTTTTACTACAACGTTATCATTGCCTGGGCCTTGCGATTCTTCTTCGCCTCCTTCACATCTTTCCTCCCCTGGACGACCTGTGACAACCCCTGGAACACGCCGCAATGTCGAGAGGTCTTTATTCTATATTATTTCTTAGTCTCTCTATCTCTATTTCTATCTCTATCTCTTTTCTCTCTTTTCTTATTTTCTGGTCTTGAGTTTTCTTTTTTAAACATGATTTTTTAGCATGAGATAATAAAACATCAGTAGTGTGGCGTGCATTGCGATATATCGATTGATTTGCCATTTGAATTTATGGAAAAGGATCGATAAGCGGGGCGTTCACAACGAACACTATAATAATCGATTCTTTATCACAGGTTCAAATGGGGAAATTTCGATAATCGATCATTAACCCCTCGCCCTCGAAATGCATAAATTCTCAGAAAATGACTTTTATATTATATCGACGACAGGACTTCCAAATCAAGTATCTCGTTTGAAATATTTTAAAATTCTCCGCTCCCATTGTATTCCCTAAGAGAGAAAAAATTAACATCATGCCTTTAAGTTTTTTTTGGAAACTACATCGCACAGAGAAAAAAAATCACAAAGGATTTAAAAAAATTGACGTTCTGTAGTTCTACATGTGAAAATAAAGTATGGCAGGGAATATACAACATCGCAAACCGAGGTCCATGGTTTGGGAATTTCACCGTCGATATAAATTTGGTTATTTCCAAAAAATATAAGAGTTTACCTGAAGGACATACCGACAGACATGGGCTTTCTAGATTTATCTTTCATAGTTAAAATGCAGAAAAAAAATTGAGTTTCAAAAGAAATGGAAAAGCAAGGTAGTTAGAATATGAAAACTATTTAATCGTTCATACGTCTACGTGATTTGAAAATGATGGAAACAGTCCTCTTTCATTCCGAGAGACGACCTGTTTTTTTGTAAATTTTTGGAGCCTGAAAAATCTATTGCTTAATATTTTCTCATTTAATACGTCTTTCGATCATAAAAGCCAAGCAACATATTATATCAATAAATTATTAAAAATCTTAATTTAAGTCAGAGTCTGAAAAGTTTTTAAGTGGGTGCATCCGTTAGCTGAGTCTTAAAAAATGCTACCTAAGAAATGAAGGAAGTATTGATTTTCAGCATCAACCTGATCAATTTTCAGTTGAATATTATGTGGGAACGAGACACGGACTTAAGTTTGATGGGCGAAAACACATCTTATGGCTTCAGGATATCCAACTTCAGCGCATTTGACTCGAACAGCACGGAAATTCAACTCAATTCAGCTGCCGCTGAATATTTCAAGTGAGTGGAATGGACTTCATTAAATTTCTTTATTTTTCAAAATGTGTAAATTGATGATCAAAGTAAAAATTCACGTTTCTCGATTTAAGATGTTAATAATTTCCTGATATATTCCATATCGATGGCTAGGGATTCGCAGACTATGATACCACAATGTAGTGACTGCTGGGTTCACGGATGTTCTTGGAATTTGAAATCCTCACAACTCATTGAAAGTATGATACAATTATTAAAATGATATGATGACTTGTGGAGTTCAAAATTACTGTTACAAAGGAGGCCTGAAAGATTTTTTCACCTCTAGATCGTTGCCAATTACTTTGAACTGATCGTGTTTATACTTTGCCCTCCTTTGGAAAATGAGCATTTGAACCTATTCGGAGATTCAAAGTTTGAATTTTTGTTTTCAGCCGCGTCATACTGGAGATGCAACATAGCGAGGGGTTACACGACCTGGGCTCCGTGAAATGGGACATGGCCATTTGTCTCCTAATAGTTTACTTGATTTGTTATTTCAGTTTGTGGAAGGGTATTTCAACATCAGGAAAGGTAAGCGGCCCTGGTAATGTTGATTTTTACTTCTGCACCGAAATAAAAATTAGTAATTGCAGAAGCAAAATTTACAATAATATTTTGGGATCACATTTCCCAGCTGAGAGCCAGTGCTTTGGTTGGCTAAATTGGCAATAGAGGTGATCAAAGAGCGATGGACTATATTATACAAGGTACGAAGTTAAGCATTTAGATATGATACATGTTTCTCAAATATCACATAGAACACGATTCGTGGAACGAAAATTACTGCACTTAACTTCTGACCAAGATATTTCATATTTCTTGACACGTGAATTCAAACCTCCCGCTCATGAAAACGTAATGGTTTACTTGAGTCAAATCGCGCTCTAAACCTCACCGTGACAGTCTCTACGATATGAAAATCCGGCATTCTCAATCTTGATGCTTTTTAACGCAATTTAACCAATGTAAAATAAGAACGTTGCTATCTTAGTTAGAAGTTCATTCCAGTAACTTTTTGTTGCTCGAATTGTGTTCTGTTGGTTTAGAAACATGTTGCAAAATACTTAACTTTGTTCCTTGTCTAGTGACCCATCCTGGTTGAGTAACCCGTAATTTTTGTGAAGTAAACCAGAAAGTCTGGCTTTAAAATAGAGTCAGCTTCATCGGTTCCGCGAACTAATTTATTTCCATGTTTTAAAAGTGAATCCCGTCTTTGATTTTAGTTTAGATATACTGCATTGACACATAACATCTTGCATAATCGGAGAAGATTAGAAAGTATTGCTTGTCTCCTCATGCAAGAAAGACAATCATTTTATTGGAAAAGAATATACTAACACGTCAAATAATCAGCCTCCAAGTCAAAAATTTATTGAAAAATGTGAGTTGCTTTCTTTACTCTGAACTCAGGTCAGATACGATCCTCTTTCCATAGACGTTCTCACCTCAGAATCTCTCTGTTTCTCGCGTGATGTTAATCTTTCATTGCTGCCAGATCCATATGAGAATGCATTATTGTTTGCAGTTCCTATCTTTTCATTAAATGTCATTTCTGATATTTAATATCTGAACTAGCCTAATTTCTAAAACAATGACTAATCTATTCCCCATTGTTTTTTTAGGTTGTTTGGTTCACAGCTTTATTTCCATACGTCGTTTTGTTCATTTTATTTCTGCGAGGGATCACTTTGCCAGGCTCTGCTGATGGGATTCGCTATTATCTCAATCCTAATTTCTCCATGATAACAAAAGCTGAGGTAAACACTCGTTTTTTTATATTCATATATTAAGAACGTTTTTTATGGTAAATTTCGAAAAAAAAATTTTTAATTTTTGTTAAAAAAAGAAGTTGTATGATGCAGCATGCCAATTGCGAGATTTATTTTTTTTAAAGATTTACTGACGAGCATTTTCTTTTAGAATTTTTACTGATTAGCTTTCATCAAAGTCAAAATAAAATTCATTTTTTTCTCTTTAAAAAATAATCTAACGACGAAGATTTTGAAATGATATTTAACTGATGTGGGTTAAAAAATAAAGTGTATACTTTGAGGGCTCATCAATAATACACAAAAATAGAGCAAATAATTTAACTAAAAAGTAAAGGCAACGAACAAGCAAGGCTAAAAAACAATAAACACAAAGAATGGGACTTTTTGAAGTGATTTTAACCCCCTCTTCAACCAGGAGACAAAAATGTAGAAAAAATTATAAAAACCAAAATCCCTGAATCCCCATTCTTGATAACCTGGCGATTATTCGTGGTAACCGAGATAATCATAGTCATCACGAGTGGGGGTTTTCGGATTTTGATTTTCATAAATTTGTCTACATTTTTGTTTTCTGGTAGAGTTGGGGGTTGAAACCACCCCCGAAACGTCCCAGTCTTTATTTTGATTTTTAAACCTGGTAACCCGTTTTCTTCGTGCTTTTTAGTTTTAAGGGTTCTTTTACACTTTTCACTTCAGTATTAATCATGAAGTTTCTGAAAGATACCTAATAAAGCGTATAGAAAATAAGAGGTGTTTGCATCTTGAGAGTTGTTTATCCCGTGACGTAGGTTGGTACAACGTGGCCAGAGAAATCCGGAATTTGAAGTACGAAAAAAAGGACCATAACGTCTGATTTTTGTTTTTTTTTTTGCTTAAATCAACTCATGATATAATTTAAAACACTAATTACAATATTTCCCAGAAAATCGATGATAAAAGTCGTCCGTACCGACCTACGCCATCAAAAAAATCTAAGATGCCCGAAATGCAAACACCTCCTTTTTTCTATACGCTAAAAAAGGATTTCCTGAAATATAATTTTTTAAAAAAATTATTGGTGTCGTCTTTTCGAAAATTATGATTAATTTGAAAGTCGTTTCAACAGTCCTAACCGGGGGGAAACAACTTCAGAGGTGACCGTCACTGGCATAACTCGATAACAATCTTCGTCAAGTTCCACGCCAGTTGCCGCAAGGCGGGGGTCATAACGGGCCACTCCATGAGGGATTGCCCGTGTATGACTTATGGTCTACGAGTCGCGGGGAGGGCGGGCCGTATAAATTGCCGCTTCATACACGGAGTTTCCATTACGATGTAACACCACTCGGCGATACGACTGGGCACTCCGCCCCGCTCGGCCGAAACCGCTCAACTCCGACGGGATTCTAAGGGTGGATACGCGGTTTTTGAGGGGAGCGTGGAGGGCGGAGGTAGGACGTGTGGACGCACGGCGTGGCGCGTGTTTCTCATATGAATTCCGCAATCCGCGCCGCGCCGGCAAACGGAACGCGGCGGAAATGGAATAAAAATCTCCCGAGCGAAAAATATCGCCGCCCGCCCCGTTGCCGATGACGTAGATTCCACCCTCACTGGAAAAAAAAACCCCCCATTGGATCTAGAGTCCAGACTCTTGAAAACATTGACAAGAAAAAGGACTATTGATTCAATCAAATTTAAGCTTAAATTGAAAGGAAATCCGCTCAAATTAAGAGGCTTGGTTCTTGATTTGAACTTAAATCTGAGTGAATCAAGAGTATTTTTTCTTGTCGATGTTTTCAAGAGTCTGGACTCTAGATTCAATGTGTTTTTAACTCTAGTGCTGCTAAGAAAAAAGTAGGATACCAATGCTGCTGTGCTAAGGAAGAACGCCGTATGAACATTCGAGAGTTGCCTTTCCCGGATAAAAAATGTATTTTTGAAGAAAGTTATGCATATTTCTCCTTGAAATTATCAGATTTTTTAGATTAAATTGCGCACGAAAGTTTCCGAAAAATTTGGAACAAAATACTCATAATCGTCCCGGTACGTTCGTTTTCATTGAAGAAAATCTGGCAACGCCTCATGGTTCATACGGCGTTCTTCCTTAGCACGGCAGAATATGGAGCTTTCGTTTCGTATAGTATCGCTCGTACGATTGTAAAGTTTATTACATTAAGTTATTATAAAAATTGTTTTTCTTAAACAACATCATAGCTGATGTGGCAAAGATAGAGGTAAAAAATTACCGAACCTTATTTTTAAGTCGCTCCGGCAATAGAGCGTTCGGCAAGTGAAATTATCCACGGTTCTAAATGTTCTTATGGTTGAGAACACCCATACCTTTTCCTCACTTTCTAATTGTTGCCTTTCAGCCGTCGAGCCCTTTTCACCCTCCACCTCCGCCAGTGGCGTGGCGTGCTTTGCGATATATCGATTGTTATGCCATTTAAACCAATGGAAAACGATTGATAACCAGGGTGTTCGCAGCGAACACCTCAACAATCGATTCTTTATCATAGGTTTAAATAGCATAAAAATCGATACATCGCAATTCACGCCACGCCACTGCTTCACCTCCGCCCTTGAATTAGTATCGCAGCCTCCCCCTTTTCAGCCACCCTCGTCGTCGCCTCCGCCACTTGAGAGGTTGTCTAAATCTCCGCTTTTATTGTCAAATTAAACGGCAATTTGATCGGAGCCTGTCGCCCTCCGATTCAACCCTTTCAAGACATCCCGAAGAGTGGCGTGGCGTGCTTTGCGATTTATCGATTGATCTGTCATTTAAACTTATGGAAAAGGATCGATAAACAGAATGTTTACGACGAACACCTTAATAATTGATTCTTTACCACAGCTTCAAATGGGGAAATATCGATAATCGATCATTGACGCCTCGCTACTGATCCCGAGGGTCCATTCCTCTTCCGTGCATAGGAAAAACTACGCATGAGCATTCTAATTCTGCCAAATTTTCCCTGATAAAAAATGTATTTCGCCAGTAAGTTATGTATGTTTTTTCTTGAAATTTTTAGGCACTTTGAATTAAATCGCGAGCAAAATTTTCTGAAAAATTTGAACAAGGATAATTGCAATTTCCAATAAATATGTTTTCACTCAAAAGAAATTTAGCAACGCCAAAAGGTTCATATGGCGTTTCTCCTCAGCACGGTTTCAGGACGATCCGTCAACGATTTTTTGTCCCCGCACCTGTTTTGCACCGGTGGTTTACGTCCACGCATAAAAAAATAAGCAACAGCGACTTGGTCTAAGCATAACGTTTGGTTGCGCGACACCACACTGCAGCAGTAAAAGCAAAACATTTAAGAGAAAAACTTAGTGTGCTTTGGAAATCATTAAATTTCACACGAAACCACCTTAATTTTTACAAAACACACACTACATTTTACTTTCATTCATGTTTTTTCCATCAATTTAAATTAAAATAATCCATGCAAAGTGTGCGAAAATTGCGAAATAATGAGTGGAAAAAGCTGACTCCGCGAGTTTAAATATTACAGCTTAACACAGAGCGAAGCCGCGTGCTGCCAGCACAAAACGCGCACCGGCGCCTACAAACCTAACAGGGATACTTCACGCATTGCGCAATGCGTGAAGTATCCCTGTTAGGTTTGTAGGCGCCACTTTCGCGCTGTCCGGCCACCCGTCCACGGCGCCTCAAGCAACTATTTTACAACAGAGGTGTTGCACAGTATCATACGAAATTGAAGGCGCTCCAATATATTAAGAATGACATGCATCCTTCAAGAATACGGAGCTCTCCTCGCAAAATAAATCAAGATACTACGGCACAAAAAGAGAGCGGTTGTCCAAAAATATAAGCCTCTTTTCCTCCTTAAATAAGCATTATTTTCTTAATTGATTAATGAGAAAATCTTCTCGGCCGTAAATTTGAGCATATTTCTGCTTGAATCAAGTCATTTTTTCCTCTAATGGAGTTTAAAAATCACGCGTTTTGAATACAGATACTGGGACTTAGGAAGTTTTTCGACTACCGCTCTCTTTTGGTCAGCGTCACTCGATTTCATTTGCGAGGTGACTTCGTGCTTTTGAAAGATGCTATCAATTATGATACGTTGGGGTGCCTTCAATATCGTACGACATACACAGGAAAATTCTAAGAGCCTTTAGCTGAGGCAAATCAAAAGGTTTATCCAGTTCAGGTATAACAAGATGGGATTTTCTTGAAAGATTATTAATTCCTGTCGTACCAAAGAGGTGTAGAGAGTTTTAGTGGATTTATACCCTCTCCTTTTTTTGCCAAAAATTCTCAATTATATATTTTTCTCCGTTGGACCAAACAAACAAAAGAAATAAAAAAAACCCAAAAAAACAAGCAAACCCTCCCTTCCAAGACATGTTACATTTTCATTCGAAAACGTCGTGAGCAATTGTCGTTTGTATTTACATGTGAACCAATCAATTTGGGTCCCAATTGGTAGATGAACCAAAATTCCCCTGTCGAAAAAACTTGTGGACGTAAACTACTAGGGAAAACAAGTGCGCGGGCAAAAAATCGTAGACAAAATGTCCTATGACCGACAGCCCGGGAGTAAAAAAAATTGATTTTTTGATTGTTTCAGGTTTGGGTGGATGCTGCCACACAAGTTTTCTTCTCGCTTGGGCCTGGTTTCGGAGTTTTACTCGCTTATGCCTCCTACAACAAATACCACAATAATGTTTATCAGTGAGTATGGAGAAATTAAATAAAGAAATAGAAAGAGAGATAAAGGAACATCTCAAATAAGGCATTGTCTCCACGGGACGTTTTCATGGGATTTGTCCCAAGTTTGAATCGCAGGAATGAAACTTCTGGGATTTTTCCCAGTTACTGTGTCCACGGGACGAGGCTCATACAGTCCTGCGACTAGTTTGCGCGGGGAGATAAATTAGTTAAAGTCGAGTATTTAACTGGGATTAAAATAATAATTGTACTCAATTGACGATTAGACACGTTATTTTAACTAAACAAACATGAACAATGTAGTAATGAATAAAATATCGCACAATTCGTTTTCATTTCTTCTTCTTCTCTCAGTGGGTCCTAGGGATACAAGTACCATACTTGGTACTGGGAAAAATATTGATTAACTCAATATTTTTTCCAACTTCGTAAGTGGGATTTTTCCCTCGGACAAATCTCGTGAAACGGCTCGTGGAGACAAGGCCTTAAATTGAGAAAATTGTGGCACACAAGCAAGATGTCAAATTTTTGGCAATACGGATTTTTCATGCACTGCTCCGGTACGTCAAGCAACACTTGCGAAAAGGTGACTTGGTGTCCTTCTTCATAGGGCTTCATTGGCGGATCCAGCAAATTGGCAACATTGCTCTTCCTCCATTTAAAACTTTGGAAATGTATCGATTCTTAGAAGGGCTAGGTGCTCCGGGAAGAATCGATTATTTAGCATAGATTTAAATGAAGGAGATCCGGTGTTGCCAAATTTCTGGATCTTCCTCTGAAGGGCTTCGCACTGGAGCGTAGTTACGTTCAAATTGAGATGAGCCCGGAAAAGCACTGAATTGAATCGACGACAGGCAGTGGCAATTTTGCAAGTTATCAACAATGTTTTTCCTCCATTTTAATCTATTAAAAACATAGATTTTAAGTGAGGCAAGCTGTCTCATCAAGAATCAGCGTTTCACTTACATTCAAAAGGTTATTCAACTGGTTTTCCAACTGACTTGTCTACAGCATTGTGGTTTCCCAATAATAATAATAAATCGTTCTGTGAGAAAAGGGTTTCTTCAAGCAATCGTTAAATATACGCCTTGAAATGATGTTTTAGGAACTTTGGAGGGCATCGGTGGGCTACGGAAAATTGATAATGTGTCGTATTGCTACAGAATTTCAGGAGGATTCAGAAAATGGTGCTATGCGTAGTGATACAAGCAACCGTTCTCATGTTATGACCGGAAAAGCGATTTCGGGGCATCGCCCCCCCCCCCCGCAAAAAACATTCAAAGCTCCCACGCTATCGATGAGGACTTTTTTGGGGGGACTCCGGGGGTCATAAGGATTCACTGTGTCAAAAAGCAGCATTTTATTAAATTTATCTCTTAAGTGGCCAAAGTCGTTTAATTCCTGACGTAAGAGCCAATATAGCATTTTAAGCCGCGTCCGACATCCCGGATTTTAGATTTTTGAAAATTTGAGTTTAAAATAAAGTTCCCCGTCATAAAATACACTCTGCTACTAAGTTCCACAAAAATTGATCAAACAGGAGCCGTACATCGAAAGACTCTGTACGGTGGTAAACGGTGCAAGTGAATATGCGTACGATAGTGCGCCTTCAATTTTGTTTGATACTGTGCAACACTTCCGAGGTGGAATAGTTGCTCAGAGCGCCTTCAACAGTGCTGCGTCATCGGCTTGATGGCAGTGATTACGATTGCCGCTGAGATGACACTCTAGGTAGTCACACATTTTCTCGTCACCATTGATTAAGTAGCAGACATATATAGTATACCTCAATTTGCGACGTTGCAAGGTTTTAGCTGAAAAATACAAAAGTCTTAGCGAAGAGTTAAAATCACTTCGTCTAATTTTTAACCTCAGTTTTACCGTAATAATATAAAGCTCGCATAAGAGACCTCAAGTTGAAAACCTAAATTTACGATGTTGCAATTTTTTCATTGCCTATTTCGTGCGGATAAAGCAGTAAGAACTTTTAATTATTCGCCGTGATTTTTTCAAAATATGATGAAATTTCTTCTTCTTTTTTTCTGTTTAATTCAAGTCGATTTGTATGCTTTCGTTAAAAAGTACAGAGGAGGTACTTGCAAGAATTACAATTGGAGAGGGCATGTAGCCAAGTGATTCAATTTTCGCCTTGCCTGGTGTTCCATTGAAGAAGTATTTCGTATATAAACTAACTCGTATATAAACTTTCGTATAAACTCGAGCTCAGCGAACATCCCTCACACGAGGGCTCACCAAAAGGAAACAAAATGTGCTACGACGTCAAAATTTGGCATAGTGACTCTTCATAGCTGCTAGTCACATCTCTTAGCGGTAGAAACCGGATATTATCCACCGTTGCCAAGCTACAGCGAAATTCCGGTTTTTTGGGTCCCCCCTCGTATTTTCAGCATTTTCGGGTTAAAAAGTTAGGAAAATTCAACTTTCAACTAGGGCCCTAAAGGGACGGTTGATCATATTCATATATGTTACGTGTCTAGGTGTTCCTAACATCAAATTTGGTATTCATGACCCGTCTTATTTAGTCCCAGGTCGAAATTTGGGGTAGAACCTTGATAAACGAGAATTTTCAGCTATTTTGGGCCCCGGACCCATTTCTAGGCCCCTGTTTCGCAGCCAAAAAATATGAGTATCGGCGAAACTCGATTGCTTCTGTTACGTATGCATCGTCAACCGTCAAATATACAAAAATTTTCCGATTCCTTGGAGGGGCCGATTTCGGCCCAAATCGCAACCGCTCCTTTGACCTTATACGCTAAGTCGGATATTCTTTCATTCTATACATTTGAGTAAACTTGCCATTCTTATCTTGTCAATGTTCCCACAATATTGGTAGGATATTTATTTTACCTCTGGGACCAGCTTTGATCCCATGATTGTGGAAATGTTAAGCTCGGATCCCAAGATTGTGGGAATGTTAAGGGGAAAGGCCATAAAAAACAAGTGTCTAATGGTGACAATATTTATTAGAGCTAAAATATTTCTCAAGTTGTGTTTTACTCTGAAAAAAAAAAATCTTAAATTTGCCGCCAAGAAGTATTTCTCCTTAAATCAAGAATTTTGCTGGTTAATATAAGCTACTTTTTTGCTTAACCCGAGCATTATTTTTCTTGAATCAAGAAAAAGTCAGCTTAAAGCAAGATAAAGGAAATTTTTGGCAGCAAATTCAAGAATTATCATGCTGCTTATCCAAGCTACTTTTTTTTTCAGTGTACGATTGTTTTCAATTCGCCTTCAGCTACGTCCACAGCATTTGTTGTTGCGAGCATGTTGTTTTTCCTGATATCATAGCTCATTACATACTTGGCTCTTTGAGGGCGTTTTATGTGCGAAAGTAAAGCACCCTGTTGGAGTGCAACAGAAAGTAAAATTGGATAAATCGCTCAATTCCTACTTCGTTTGTTCTCCAACAGATTGCGCTACTTGCGCCCATAAAACGCCTTCAAAAAGCCGAGTATGTAATGATATAAAATCAGCACGCACAACATGTTCGTAACAACAATTGCTGCAAACGCAGCTGAAGGCGAATTGCTTTCGCACATAAAATGCCTTCAGAGAGTTAAGTATGTAATAAGGTGAAATCAGTACGCACAACATATTCGCAATAACAATTGCTGCAGATGCAGCAGAAGGCGCATTGGCTTTCATCATAGATTTTGCTTGTTTGCTCATGAAGGATAAAAGTATTACAGGAGGAAATTAACAGTACCCATAGGCGGATCCGGGTGAACCGTAGGGGGCTGGCGCCCCTCCCTCCGTCCATCCTAAAAGAAGGAAAGGCAGAAAAAGAGGAAGAAACGGGGGAAAAAGGGGGACAGACACTTGGATCGCATTAAGCAAAAAGGAACCAGCGCGATTACAGTGTTTTCAAAATCGTGCAACGTCTTCTCTTCTTTTAAAAATACTCAAGATATGTGCAGTATTATTATTTACACAACTAAATTCCTTTAAAATGAACAATTTTTTGGTGAAAAGCAAAAACTCTTTGCTATTCCGGGAGATTTTTTAGATAATTATGAAGAATCAATATTTTATCAACAGTGTAATCGCGATGGTTTCTTTTTTCTGAATGCGATTCACTTGTATTAAGATGCTCATGCATGAAAAATTGACTCAAACCACATGATAGATGCTTTAAAATTTCGACAATGAAGATGTTGCATGTGTGAGGAATTAGCGAATTGACTGTTGATTCTTATGCGGATTGCATTTTGCAAAAAGGAACCACTAGCATTGCAATGTTGCTAAGATTGTGCAACTTCTTTTGTCTTGGGGGAAAAACCCGATTATCCATTAATATAGTTTCTATTTTACTCGCTAAAAACTGTAAATTTAAGACAAAATTACCATATAAATTTCATAGTTTTTCACGATTTCCGCAATTTTATTGCAAAATATGAAGTTGCACAATCTTAGCATCATTGCAATGCTAGTGGTTCCATTTTGCAAAGTGCAATCCATGTAAAAGTTCACGAGAGACACAATGGTGCCGCTGGTTTTCTCCAAAATCGACTCCCAAGCTCAAAAAAAGCTCTCAAGTTGAGGCCAAAATGGAGGGGATATCCCACGGTATCCTGAGAGTCCACGTGTACATCAAGACAAACTTTCCATTCAAAAATAGAGAACAAATACATTAGCAGAGTTGTCGTGTTTTTAGTTTTGGAGTCCCCAATTAAAGTGGCAGCCCTGTCAATGTATTTGCTCCCTATCTTTGCATGGAGAGTTTATCGCTTGATGTAGAGGTGGACTCTCAGGATAGTGTGGGATATCCCCTCCATTTTGGCCTCAGTTTGAGAGCTTTTTTTGAGCTCGGGAGTTGATTTCAGAGAAAACCAGTGGCACCGTCGTGTTTCTCGCGAACTTTTACGTAAGAATCAACAGTCAAATTGCGAATCCCTCACAAATGCAACATCTTCATTCATGAGGGGGAAAAAATTTGCTGAAAAATTTGCTACATCCCGGATGTTAAAAATCTGCGCGACAACTCTTGAATGTTGATATGTGATATGTGTTGTGTGACGTCGTGTTTCTCGCGAACTTTTATGGAAGAGTCAATGGTCAAATCGTAAATTCCTCACACATGCAACATCTCCATTGTTTGTGGTAGCCGCCCGGACCCCCTTACGCCCTCTTTCGAGATGTCTGGATCCGCCTATGACAGTGCGAGAAGCGATATTTTTAATTTCACGGATCGGCTTTCACACTACCTTATATGTAACAACCCTTATTATTTTCCAGAGACGCGTTACTGACGAGCCTAATAAATTCGTGCACAAGTTTTGTCTCTGGATTCGTCATCTTCTCCGTGTTGGGATACATGGCCCACACCTCCGGGCAGCCGATCCAGAAGGTGGCGCGGGAAGGGCCTGGTCTCGTTTTCATCGTCTACCCAGCAGCCATTGCCACCATGCCCGGCTCCATTTTCTTCTCCCTTCTCTTCTTCATGATGCTCCTCACCCTTGGATTGGATAGCTCGGTGAGTAAAAAGATTTTTGCTGGGCAGTGATGTCGACAGTGTAAGATACGGCGTGACATTGCATCCACCTGCGATGCATCCACCCCTATGTAACTTCCTAATCTAACCTAATCTAACCTAATTAAACCTAACCTAACCTAACCTAACCTAACCTGACCCAACCTAACCTGACCCAACCTAACCTAACCCAACCTTAACCTAACCTAACCTGACACAACCTAACCTAACCTAACGACTGGGTGGATGCATCGCAGGTGGATGCAACGTCCTCAGCCCGGTGTGAGTCGGCAATCACATAACGACGGTGTAAGTCGGCAATCACATAACTCGTCAGCGGTGTCTGAAAATCTCCGCCGCAATGTTAATTTTTAAAGGAGAACAAATTGACATCATTCCTTGAAGTTTGTGCAGAATTTTCTTCGCATAGAGAAGGAAAATCAAGGCAGTTTTGAAGAATTGCTGTTGAGTAGTTTTCGGTGTAAAAAATAAAGTATGGCAAGAAGTCTGCGACGTCGCAAACCGAGTTATGTGATTGCCGACTTACACCGTCGATAACTCATTTGCGGTGTCTGAAAATCTCCGCCTCTATGTTATTTTTTTTTTTTAGGAGAGCGAATCGACATCATTACTTGAAGTTTTTGTAGAATTTTCTTTGCACGGAGAAGAAAAATCAAAGCAGTTTTAAAGAGTTGCCGTTGAGTAGCTCTCCGTTTAAAATATAAAGTATGACAGGAAGTCTGCGAAGTCGCAAACCGAATTATGTGATTGCCGACTTACAGCGTCGATGTGCGATTCCTTTGACTATATATTGATGGCAAAAATGCGAAACCACGTATATCCACTAAGGTTCAAAAGTTCCGCTCCAAGTTTATTTTTTGGGAGAAAAATAAGCTAACTCTAAGAATGTTCTGCTAATAGTGAAGAAAAACCACAGAAGTTTTCAAAAAGTTAGGTCGAGAAGTTTTCCAGGAAACAAATAGAGAATTACAAGAAGTCTGCAGTATAACAGACGGAGATACGTGGTTTGACCATCGATATAAGTTAATCCTAAATATTTTCTCACTTTCTGACTCTGAGTTAATGCCAATATTGTCATTGTTATAAACTTAAGCTTTTCCCATCAAAATATAGCATTTTAACCACACTTCTACTAACTTCTTCTGTATTAATATCATGGTTCCTCGTAGAAGGGGCAACGCTTG
Source organism: Bemisia tabaci (assembly GCF_001854935.1). NCBI lineage: Eukaryota > Metazoa > Arthropoda > Insecta > Hemiptera > Aleyrodidae > Bemisia > Bemisia tabaci. The sequence continues at coordinate 687,205 of NW_017548900.1, read as the reverse complement.
GGGAGGCTCTTTCCAGTGCCTACATTGTCCTTACGCCTCTTGGAAATTCAAAAAGAAAACACGTTCTATACGTTGTCAAACCTTGACCTTTCTAGTGGTCCAATCTGTAACGTAATTTGATAAGTCTGTCATTTAACACAATAATTAATATGATATGAGGGCAAACGGCTAGATGCAACTATTCGCACTCGATGGATGACTGGGTTGCATATGAAAAACATGAAGGCGCGCTGGTTTTTTCCTACACTCGCAGCAATAGACGATATTCGAATGAAGTGTCGACATTTTCTGGTTCTTAAAAGGTCTTCTTTCATTATTTTGACTTATCACTTCCATTGACGATTTATTCAAGCTGTTGTCAGTTCATAGCGTTGGTTTTTTTTCAGTTTGGTGGTTCTGAAGCAATCATAACGGCACTGAGCGACGAATTTCCATTGATCGGCCGGAACCGGGAAATTTTTGTAGCCATTCTGTTTTCTATTTACTTTCTTGTTGGATTAGTTTCTTGCTCTCAGGTAATCCTTTAAAACGTATTTTTTTTTTTGCATTTATCTTCGTATTTTGTATGAATCATGTGGATGAGGAATATTTGGAATTTTGAAGGAAACTCGGTAAAATGCTTTGTACTCCAAATGAATTATGAATACGAAAGAGGTATACAAAGAAAGTAATGATCAAAGCAAAAATAAGAAGTAATTTTTTAATCCCATCGTTGAATCGTGAAAATTGTTTCAGGGATGGATTCGCTTCAAATCTGGGTAAAAACCATTGTCGTTTTTAAAGTACGTGAAGCATCCATATAATTATCTATAAAATTGCAAAAATTGTAAAAATAACTTACCAAAATGCAAGTGGACCGAGTTTATCAGAGAGGAACTAACCCACAACTTCTCGAAAGAAAAATAAAATTTCTAAGGAAGTCTGCGACGTCGCAAATGGAGAAACGTACCGTCTCTCATTTTGCCCAAAAATATGAATGTATGAAAGTGAAGACATTATGACTGGCCTCTCTCAACTTATATTCCTCTGTAACGATAAACAATGGGACGCGTTCGCTACGGCGCCGTGATACAACTATATATACTCGACGGATGTCGTATTGCGTTCCAAAATTTGAAGGCGTTTTGACTTGCTACGCATAATACCTGCAGTTGATTTGATCGACAAACGCGTCGGTCGGCGGTGACGGGGACTTGATGCATTTTTTTAAACTTGATTGATGTCCGTATATTGTCCGACTGAAGTGCGAAACCACGTATCTCCATTGCGGTGTTTCAAAATTTCCGTTCTTAATTCATCTCTTCCATGAGAAACAATCCAAAAATAGATACCCAGATTGCCCAACGATTAATTGAATGTTCAAATGTTTTTTTCCTTTATTTTGCCATAATGTGTGCGTTTCTGTCGTATTTTCATTACTCCCTAGAGATACATTAATCCTCAACAATTTCTTTCTTAATTTTAGCTATTTTTATTTGTCTGCAGGGTGGAGTTTATTTCTTCAGTTTGTTAGAGCACTACGCAGCAACATATTCAATATTGTTCGCAGTTCTGTGCGAGTCATTGGCAGTATCGTGGATTTATGGTAGGTCATAGGACATTTTGTCAACGACGTTTTGTCCGCGCACCTGTCTTTTCTGGTAGTTTACGCCGACATATTTTTTCGGCAGGGGAGTTTAGTCCACCTACCAAATGAGACCTAAAGTTCATTTGTCCACATGTAAATACAAACCACAATTGCTCACGGCGTTTTTGAATGAGAATAAAAAATGTCTTGGAACTATGAGGGGTTGCTTCTTTTTTTGTTTGTTTGGTCCAACGGAGAAAAATTATATATTTGAGATTTTTGGCAAAAATGGGGGAGCGTCAATTCCATGAGGGAAAATTCACTAAAACTCTCTACACCTCTTTGGTACAACGGGATTCGATTATCTTTCAATAAAATTATAGCTAGTTATATCTGGACCGAATGAACCTTTTGATTTGCCTCAGCTAAAGGCTCTTAGATTTTTCCCATGTACAATAATTTCGCGACAGCGTCAGCGTGTCGCGGCACTTCGAGCTACTATTTCACCAAGGAGGTGTTGCCTTCGAGCTACTATTTAGCCAGTTGTTGCACAGTATCATACGAGATTGAAGGCATCCTAACGTATCAACATTAATGGCATCTTTCAAAAGCACGAAGTTCCCTCGCAAATTAAATCGAGCGACGATTACAAAAAGAGAGCGGTAGTCGAAAAACTTACTGAGTCCTAGTACCTGCATTAAATAACGTTTAGCATGATTTTTGAACTTCATTAGAGGAAAATGTGACTGTATTCAAGCAGAAATATGCTCAAATACTGCCAAGGAGATTTCCTTATAAATCAATGAAGAAATTAATGCTTGTTTTAAGAAGAAAAGATGCTATAAAAAGAAAAGTCACCTATATCCAGCAGAAATCCGCATTCATTAAGCTATTTTATTTTTGATCAAAATTAAATCTTCTTGGTGGCATACTCAGGCATGTTTCTGCCTAAATCGAGTCAATTTTTTCTGTATAATGAAATTAAAAATTATGCTAAACGTCATTAAACATGGATGCGAGAATGCTAGGACTTAGTGAGTTTTCGGACTACCGCTCTCTATTTCTGCCGCAGTATCTTGATTTATTTTGCGAGGAAAGCTCCGTAATCTTAAATGATGCCTGTCATTCTTAATATGTTGGAGCGCCTTCAATTTCGTATGATACTGTGCAACACCTCTGTTGTGAAATAGTTGCTTGAGGCGCCGTGGACGGGCGGGCGGACGAAAGTGGCGCCTACAAACCTAACAGGTATACAACACGCTTTGCGCAATGCGTGAAGTATTCCTGTTAGGTTTGTAGGAGCCGGTGCCCGTTTTGGGCCGGCAGCACGCGGCTCCGCAGTCCGCTCTGTGTTGAGCTCTAATATTTAAACTCGCGGAGTCAGCGTTTTCCACTCATCATTTTGAAATGATTGCACACTCTGCATGGAATATTCTCATTTAAATTGAAGAAAAAATGTGTGTTAAGGTAAAATATAATAATATTTGTAATATTGAATGTAATATTTGAATAATATTTGTAAAAATTAAGGGGGTTCCGTGTCAAATTTAATGATTTCCAAAGCACTGTAATTTATTTTCTTTTATATTTTATGATTTTACTGTGCTGCAAAATGGTGTGCGCGCAACCAAACGCTCAAAATTGGACTATTTGACTCTAATAGAAACATATAAAAATTGGTTAAACCCAAAATTTGAGAGCTTCTTGGTTCTCTTTTCCTCTTTTATTCATTTTTGTACAGTTTCTTTCAACACAAGTACGGCTCATTGAGATTAATATAAATGACGTAGCTTAGGAAAGGTTTTACAAATATTTGCCACGTTTTAAAATGTAAATGTTTTTAAAATGAAGAAATATTTGTTCCATATAATTTTATATTCGGACTAAAATATTATGCTTGGACCAAGTCACTGTTGCTTATTTTATGCGTGGACGTAAACTACTGGACCAGACAGGTGCGCTGACAAAAAATCGTTAACGGAATGTCCTGAACAATTATATCAGAGCTAATATTGCGTTTAAATAAACTATCATTGTGAAATTTCTAAGGGCTCAGTGGACTTTTTATCAGCTAAAATTAATCCCGTTTGGACATCATTTTTAAAATTGCAGCGAACTTGACGTTTGGGCAAATGTTGTTGTCTTCATTTCTAAGAAAATTCAGTAAAATTTCTTGAGTTGGGCATTTCTTCAAGCGACTCGAATATAAATTTATAGCTATCGGATTTTTACCATCCTATTAAAAGCTTCATTTTGGATTGCATATTTTAGGCTTTGAGTAAGTGTCACTAGACATTCTACGATGTTAAGCAATAATAATAAGACAGCATTTAGTTTGTGAAAATTTTGATCATACTTCTGATTGAGCACCAACACCAACAGTTAAAGAATTTGACCTCTAACGTGAGGCGATACACAAAAAATAATTTCAACCTATAATTTTGGCTAACTTGTAAGTGCGTGCCACATAAAGTTAGCAACCAGGTTTAAATTTTTTGGGACCTTATCGTCAACATCAAATTTTACCATGAGCTATTGCGTAACCTATGTAAGGATGATAATTGAACTACATTTTACATTAAGGGACTACATCCCCAGCTTATTTGAGAAACCATGTATGTGCCTTTAGTTATCCTAATGGGATAGGCGAGTTCATGATTTGCCAGAAATAGCAGTTGTCTATTGCAAAATGTAGTCACATTTGTTTTAAAATAACCCTGGGTTTAAAAGTGTAGTGTTTTATTTCAAAAGTTCAGTTCTCCAAAAGAGGAACCACTTTTCTATCAATAAATTTGTGAGTTTTTCTGACGTTATTTTTAGGGACGCAGCGATTCAGTGATGACATAAAGGACATGATTGGTTTTTCACCCGGTCTGTATTGGAAAATTTGCTGGCGATTTGTAGCGCCAATTTTTATAACGGTTTGTTCAACATTTACTATTAGCGAATGTATATTGACATATGATTTGTTTGAACTGAGAGATAACTAATTTTTTGCATTGATTTTCGTTTTAGACAAAGAACTTCTTATATCAGAGAGAAAATACTTTATTTTCTTACTAAAATTATTGCACGATAAAAAACTAAACTATATCGTTCTGTCCGACTTGATCGACCTGATTTTCTTCAATCAATGTATTTAATTTCAAAAATTTGGAGTGGATATTCGTCTAGTTGAAAAAATGTAGATTTTCTAAAGGTTTTGCGTAGGATTTCCGATAAAAAAAAAAAAATGTTTGACATAAGTACCAAATATGACACAGAATAAAACTCTTTTATGCCATGGTATGAACCTCACCGGACCCTTTTGATTGACAAAAATTCTAATATACTTTCTTTGTTTCCTTCTTAGTTCATTATTGTCTATGGTTTTATGGCCTTGGATACATTTAGTTACGAGAACTACATTTACCCTGGATGGGCAAATTTGATTGGATGGTCAATAGCGGGGTCAAGTATAGCCATGATTCCCGGCATGGCGTTGTATCAGTTTTTAATAACTCCTGGATCATGTGCGCAGGTGCGTATTATAAAAAAATGTTCAGCTGTATAACAAAAATACCTTTTTTGTAAATTGAGCATTGCAGGCATTGTGCAGGAAGAAGCTAATCGATCTCTTTCGGAAAATTAAGATCTGCTGTTAATGTGCGGTACGGCGGTTTACCTTTCGACTTTTTCACCCCATTTTTTCCGCTTTGAGGAAATCATCAAATAAACATAAAAATGCTTACTGATCCCTTTAAGGAGTATGAAATTCTTTTTTTACTCATTTTATACAATATGGATTTGAGCCAGACCGATAAATGAACCACATTAACAGGGAGGAACTAAGTCATATCACCTATTGCTAAATTAATCGGACAGTTCAATTTTTGACATGAAAATGGTTGTGCGAATTTTTGTGCAAATTCAATGAACTTCCTCCATTGCATGAAGCAAATTGCTTAACAATCTAAAAGGAATCTGCAAAAACGCTCTCTTGTAAAAAATTAATCTGCCCAGTTAAATTTGGCAATAGCAGATATGGCTTGGTTCCTCGCTCATCTGCTAAACACGATCCAAATATTGATTATGTATGTCAAAGACGCTTTTACGGCGCGCCAGGGCGCTCTGTAACGCCTAAGCGCCACAGGAATCTGTCTTGGTAGAGATCCTCCGGAAGCTGGCATCTCCCGCATCTCTCCATCACGCCATATTGATTATACTTTGTGATATTTCAGAGGCTGAAAATATTGATAACTCCGTGGAGGGACCACCAAACCGTTCTAGCACGACCGATGTCCTTGAACGGAATTGAAAGTGACTCTGCTCAAATACGTTTGACCAGCCCGCAGGCTACGGATTCTGTTTAATCGAGTAAAAAAACACCACTACTTTGTCGGAAAAACGTCATCGCTGCAAAATTGAATCCTTCTTCTTGGTTCGAAGGAAAGGTTTGTAAGGGACTCATCCATCCCTGAAGAGGAGATTAGATACAGTGATATAATTTTTAGTAAAAAGTATTACGTCACTTAGAAATTCTACATTGGTCAAATCGAGCCCGATTTAGGTGATCGATCCCGGACGAAGTGACGAAATACCACTGAAATAGAAAACGCACCACAGTTGCATTAATGGTGGCTGAATTGATAATTTCCACAGAGACATAGCTATTTCTAAATTATTCGGATACCAGTAATTTATAAGTTCAAATTTTAACGTTAGTAAAGGCATTCCTCATTTAAAAGTCTGAGACCTGTAATCACTAAAAGCATGCAGCTTTGAAATCCAATTGTGTGTCTCTTCAGAATGTTTAATTTTAGTCAAGCTTCAATGAAAAGCCCCAGGTTCCCTAGAAAGGGGCCACAATTTTTTTTTTAAAAAAAGCTCTCTTAGTGCAGTCGATAATCCAACAGACTGGACTCCAATTTCATACGCGTGCAGTGTCCAAAAATTTAACTCCTAGACTCAGTTCGTTCGTCTTTTGATCGCCTAACAAGGCCGAGACTTAAAAATGTCTGAAAAACATGAGAAATACAAATGAATCTCTCATGTTTCCATTAATATTAAATGTTCTGTTAAGATTTGAATTGAAATGTTAAATGTAAAATGTTGGTCCCTAGGGCTTGAGTGCAAGGAGTACAAAAATTCTGTGGAGCTGGGTCAGTTTGCTGTGGACACTTGGGTGGAAACGGGTCAGTTGTGCCAGTAACAGAAGGGCTTGATACTTGATTCTTGCCGATTAGCTAAAGATAATAAGATATGTCCAAACAGCAACTTTCTACGTTCAATATCAACAGACATATTGCGCTTTGAAAAATTCAGTTTATGACGTTATCTACCGCGGTAGTGGCACCCTTGGTTTCTTCCACCTTGCTTTCATCAATCAGTGAGACACACATTTGCAGTGGGTGACTCAACGTGAAACTCGGATAAAAGCAAGGTGGATGAAACCAAAGGTGTCACTCCCGCAGTGGATGACGTCATAAACCGAATTTTCCAGTGTTAAATCTCGATTACTACTGAACGCAGAGAGTTGTTGTTTGGACAGATCTTATTATTTTTAGCTAATCTATAAGAATCCAGAATCAAAGCACGATTCTTTGACCAACGCAACTGACCCATTGAAGGCCGTTAAATTGGTTTTATGTGGAACTGAAGAATCAAACCTTGGAGTGCGTGTGATTTCTGTTTTTGGAATCTCAACAGAAACCTCCTTGGTTATTTTAATAGATTTCTGATAGATGAGTGATGGAACGAATGTTTGAGAGGAACGATAGGAATTTTAATAGTATCGATTAAATTGAATGTAAAATATTGTAGAGTCGTACATTTATCTTCGAATATTGGGTCTCTTAGACCTTTGTTTTAGTTATTAAATGTTTCTATGTAGAGAAACGCAGCTGTTCGGATAATACTCAACGGGTGTAGTCCTGTCTTTAGTCTTAAATAGGCTACTCCACATTTGTATTGGAAAAGGTTCCGTAAAAGTCCACGTTTTTGGTGAACATGAGCATTTTGAAGAGAATTATCACTGGAAAGCCCTGTTTCAAATGCATGCAAGGTTGCTCCAGAGATCTTCACATTAAATCGACTTTTTTTTCCTTTTTTTTAAATTATTATAAATTTTAAATCTAGTTCTTCTTCAAATAAGATTTGGTAGGTCTTTGGTAGGATCTTTTATAAGAGACCTAACTTTCGAAAACTGAATTTTTCCTGAAATACGTACAGATTTTAAAAGACAGTAAAAATATCATATTTTGAGTTGGCATGAATCATTCCACAGAGGCCGACTTTAAACTCTGTGCTGCGCTACCCTTTATACCAAAACTTTTGCGTAAAAATATTTATGAGCGAACGAAACTTTTTTAAGTAAAATCACGTGCAAAATATAATCATGTATTTAAACCCTCCCCCTTTATAAATTTCAGCGCCTCGCCCATCAAAAATATATTGTATTTTTAGGGACTTTTTTCTCCCTATTATTGCCGAATATTTGAGAAATATTCCAAAATTTCTCAAGTTCTAATTTTCCCTGAAAATGCAGTTGAATTTGGAGAACAGATTTAATATCCTGATATTTACTTGGTTATACCTCCTAACGTGAATCTATCCAGATATGATGGGAAAAGGAATTTAAATTGAGCCGAAATAGTGGAAAAATTGTTCATTTCTTCAAGAGGTCATCGGATTAGTTTTGGGTGTAGAAGAAAATATTAGTAGACACAGGCAGTTGATAGAGAAAGAAACAATTTATAAGTGTAAAGTTGACATAGATCCACGTTTGATTGTTTGAAATCTGCTATATTATTTTCATGATCAAAATGCTCATAGTTTGACTATATTACGGTGATAATTGCGTTAACTGATTTCCAGCAACTAATGCATTTTTTCGTTCGAATTTTTTTAAGGTGTTAGACTTTGTATTAAATGTGTAAATTCTGTAGAGTTTTTTGAACACATATTGTATATTAACCCTAGCTTATTTCTATTTTTTATGCAGCGGTTGTACAAATTCGACTGACTATCTTGACCAAACAATTTATCGATATTATCTGTGCATACTTAATTTATTTACTCTTTTCTTTTTTATTGATTGAAGCATTCCCTCATTGATGAATTTGTTTCTAGTAGGTAATGGTTGTAGAAGACTTTTAAGTGAATGTATTTTAAAAAAAAAAAACGTGTAAAGTTTAGCGATCAAAGTCAGCCATTTTGATCCCTAGACTTTGCATTCACTCTTTATATGTAAGTTGAATATTTGTTTCTTCCACATACTTAAGTAAGCTTATATTCTTTAAAACTATTATTTACGTTGCCCAATTATTGTTGTTATAATTTTACTAAGCAACTGCATTTGGAAAAAAAGTACGCTCAATAAGTTAAATGATGTACAGAAACATTAGCTTTGTTATTCTGCTTCATTAGGTATAATGATTTTCAAAAGATTCATAAATAAAATCAAGCTATTATTCTCTTCAAAGACAGCCACTTTGAAATTTTGGCTTGGATTTTACTAGATTCTTGTTTTATTTCATTCATTTTCTTGATGAACGAGAACAAAGTGGTCTCATTGCGTTCTCAAAATTGTAAAAATGTCATAGCAATTTTTAATTTTAGGTTTGTCTCCAAGACTATGATATAAAACTGATAAGGGAACTCTCGTTTTGGACGATCTTCAAAATTCTGGGATGAACTGGGAAAAACTTGAATGAACAAAATCCCTTATAACAGAGAATGTATTAAACATGAATTCAAGAGCGTTCCTCGCTGGAAGTGATTTACTGCGGTAGTAAAAAAGTGACAGTTCTGAATTGCGTGATTCTTTTGTAATAATAGAATGATATTCGTAGGAACACTTTCTTCATGGTAACCCTTCGGACATCCGATTTTTTTAAAAACAGCACAAGCTCATCCTTGGATAATCTCCGCAGTGTATTCTCACTTGCGAATATACAAGTTTCTTGCTCAGCCATATTATGCGGAAAAAGGTAGCATGAAAATGTTCATGTTGCCAAATCTATTCTTATAAAATACAAATTCATTGAACAATATTGCGCATCTACCCATGAAATTTTCAAAAAATTTTATGCTCAGTTTAATCTTGTTTACCAAAAAATTTTCTGGAAAACTTTCGATGAGTTTTTTTTTAAATTATTAATATTCTTCATTTACAACAATATGACATCATCTAATGCTCGTGCAACGTTTCCTCTCGACACAGCAAAGATTCCAATTCATGAAAGAACTATAATATTTTGACAAAAGGAACATAAAGCCATTTTCCGATGAATCAATGACTCGTAAAATTATGAGCTCAAGTCGATGTTGAAACTACAAAAACGCGTACCTCAGTCGAGAAGTCTCGAAATTTTATTTTCTCAAGGAAAACAAAACAGCACTACACTGGAAAAAAAAAAAAAAAACACATTGGATCTAGAGTCCAGACTCTTGAAAACATTGACAAGAAAAAATACTTTTGATTCAATCAGATTTTTGCTTAAATCAAAAGGAAATCCGCTCAAATTAAGAGGCTTGGTTCTTGATTTAAGCAAAAGTCCGATTAAATCAAGAGTATTTTTTCTTGTCAATGTTTTTAAAAGAGTCTGGACTCTAGATTCAATGTGTTTTTTTTCCGGTGTATATACGATTGCTTGAAAATTTCACAGAATATTCTTCACACAGAGAGGAAAATTCAGAAAAATTTCTCAGAAATGACATTCAACACTTTTCCATTTAATTAATAAATTATGGCAGGCAGTCGCAACGTTGCAAATTGAGTTACGCATTTTTGCAGTTCCACTGTCGATGTGTCACTCTCGCTGGAAGTGATTTACAGCGGCGGCAATGAAAATGACAGCCCTGAAAAGCGCGAAAAGTGAAAACTCAAAACAGTAACAACAGCCGGGATGACAAAGGAGGAAAATTTGACGCCGCATAGAGGAGTCTATTTATTATCCGCTTTGCGCGCTTTATATAGTTTTTGGGGCGGCGCCAAAAATTTTGACCAGAGCCGATGGGAGTCTCCGGCGTCTGGTCAAACGTAAGATCGAGAGGTTTTCGGTCGTAGGTCCGCGGGATTTTCGTCCGATTCGGGGTTATTTCGACGTGATTGAGTGAAATTTTCCGCGGAAGTGCTGTTATGAAGTGATTTTTGTGCTGCGGGTTTGTTGTGCGATGGGTGATCTTGATACGCTATTCGACTATGAGCAGCAGTACGCTGAATTTGCAGCAGGTGAGTGTTTATCTGGACATATTTATGTTAAAAGGAACTATGTGCATAGGGTTTGCGTGAGAGATAGTTCCTTTTGGCATAATTACGTTTATTTTTGAGTCATTGTTTCCTAGGCGAAAGAAAGTAACTCAATTTGGAAGTTACAAAATTGACTTGAATAATTCAATTTTTACGAAAATATGACTGCGGGATTTTTGCTAAAAATGTTGGTACTTGAGTGGAATCGGAAGAAAAATCGGTAGAATGTTCAGCTAGAAATGCCTAATATAATCTTTCTAGAATTAAATTGTGCAAAATGAGCCTTATTTGGAGATGAAATGGACCGCGTTAAACAGAGAGGAACAAAGCCACATCAGCTTTTGCCAACTTTAACTGGGCAATTTAATTTTTTACATGAAAACGGTTGTGCGGATTTTCGTGCAAATATCAGTGAAAATTTGCCATGATATGAAGCAAATTCCTCAACATTTTCAAAGAAATCCGATCAAACGTTCTCTCGTAAAAAAATTAATTGCCCAGTTAAACTGGGCAATTGCTGATGTGGCTTGGTTCCTTTCTGTTTAACGCGGTCCAAATGTAATTAGAAGGAAAAAACTGAAATTTTGTGACAATGAACACAGTATGATATCGAATATAACTGTAATTTTCAGTTAGAAAAATACAATAGTTTTTACAATGTGTGAGTGAATATTTTGCAACATGGAAATGTAGTCATGTTCTTCCGTCTGGGGAATGACGCATTGAACCATACTCTACAGACTGAAGCGCCAGAAACCTTACTGTTTACTAACTTTACTTTTAGTCTGTTATTTATTGAATTTTACGCAAATAATACTGAATTTGATAAATATATTACCCAGCTCTTAGTAGATTTTTAACGTATTTTTATTATTTCTAGTCAGTAAGTCACCTAATATTGCATTATGCACAAATAAATGATTTGCATAAATTTGCGGAAATAAAAATGGAAGAAAACATGCGGAGATGCAATGAATTTTTGAGACGGATCTGCGCAAAAAGTTTCGAGGAGTGAGTGCGCAGTTGGTACGTGAATGTCCGGCTCACTTTTTCTATAGCGTGATTTATTTTTAAACATCAGCTGTGCTGTGTCAGCTCAGCTACGGTGCATCAGTTCAGAGTCTATTACATGGCAGGTTGAATGCTCTTATGAACTTTTAGATATAGAGGTGTCGTGTATTTTCCAAAATATTTTTTGTATCAAGCATTGACATTAGGTATCAATTTCGAAATTTGAAAAATCATGCAAATTGATATCCTCCACTTGTCAGTAAAATATGGTTTAAACCAGCCAAATAATGAACAGACATCGTTATGTGACTAAATTTTTTATAAAGCAGGACTGTCAGTCAAATCCAATCAATATAATCATATTGATTGGATTTGTAGGAATAATAGAATTAGGAAACTTGGACTCAAACATTGTCTCAAAAATAAATATTTTACCGTGGGAAATTTTGCAACGTACCATCGATAATACGGCGCTTTTTGTTGACACTTCAGACTTGCCTTCTTGATGACCGTAACTTGTGGTTGCTCAAAAACAAAAACAAAATAAAATAAAATAATAAAATAAAAAAACACAAATGCAATCATTCCACGTTGTCGTCCTCCCCGCGAAGGAACGTATCTTAATTTGAAGATTGCCTCTCTCATCGCAAATTGCATTCACACTAGGAGAGTTTAGGACATTCTTCGCTAAAAATTTCACTGATTTTTCTACTGATCTCGGGTTAAAATCAGGAAAATTTTAGACAATAATTGGACAGGTACTTCCTTGTCAAAAATTGCATCGCTTGAGTCAGTTTTGCAACCTTGTGAAGGAGTGACGTTTTTTTGTGCGGGGAACGACGATTTATGATGCGCATTTCTGTTTTGTGTTGAGTAGTACTAACAGCTACAGCCTGTGTCACACTATCAAAATACTTCATCAAAATATCAAGGTCAAGTGCTTTGATTGGTCCAAGTCATCGAATAAGCCAATCAAAACACCTGACCTCGATATTTTGATGGCTAGCTTTGATAGTGTGACACAGGCTAATGATTTATGGTGATTCATCAAGCTCAAGTGACGTGGTCGAACTGAATGGTTGATATATCGCATCGATTAAGTAAAAAATCTCTGAATTTTGAATTTTTAGCAAAAAAAGGACGATAGCCCCTGCGCAAAAGCCTAAAGAATCATTCTAAACCCAGAAATCGGCAAAATTCAGAGAAATGAAAGCAGAATAGTGTTTGGAAAAAAACCTCGCATTCGACACAGAAATCGATAGCTGAATTGAATGCGAGATATTTTTTCAAACACTATTCTGCTTTCATTTCTCTGAATTTTGCCGATTTTTGGATTTAGAACGCGATTCTTTAGGCTCATGCGCAGTTCGACCACTTCCTTTAAGCTTGACGAATCACCTTAAATGTATCAATTTTGAGTCCTATCTGAGAAGGTGCTCATACCCATCTCCTTGTCTTGCAAGAAACAACTGTCTGATTTTGTTCAGTTTTTCAGCTGAAGAGGCCAAAACATGGGAGAAGGAGGAACACGAGAGGCTCCGGAGAGAGGGACTCGCTCGGGAGAAAGAAGAGGACTTCGAGCCAAGCGATTGGGACAAGCTGCCGGATTTGGTTCTAGAGAGAATATTCTCCTACCTGACCGTCAAGGAGAAGTACAACGCATCCCAAGTTTGCAGGAACTGGTACCACGCCTTCTACTACCCCGAATCTTGGTCCACTTTCAAATTCGAAGACACTACTCTCACGCGAAGACGGTTCAATTATTATTCCGGATGGCAGGTATGACTCCCCATAAAAACAGGATGAAAGCACTCCTTGTTATGTGCTGGTTACACGCTCCATCAATTTCCGATCAAATGGTGACTGCACTAAAAAAAAAATCTCGGTGTATTTACTAAGAAAAAGGTAAAATTACCAAGAATTCAGGGTTTTATTTGATCCCAGTTTTTTCTTGGTAAAATTACCATTTATGGAATTGGTAATTTTACCGAGAAATCTCGGTAAAATTATCGACTTTCTCGGTAATTTTACTGGACCCCGGTAAAAACGCCAATATTTTTTATCGACTGTGGTAGAATTACCGAGATAAAATGGCAAGGTTACCGGAAATTGATTACCAATAAAAGTGGTATTCTTACCTGAAAAAATCAGTAAAAATAAAACAGTAGGTAAGCTTACCAGTCCATATTGGTAAGATTACCAACAATTGGTAAACTAATGAGATGGTAAAGGTACCAACGGAACTTGGTAAAAACGCCGAGAATTTTTTTTCAGTGGCATAAAAACAGGATGAAAGCACTCCTTGTTAAGGTGATTCGACGGTTGCCATTTTTTGTGTCAGAGCGATGTGCGATACATCGCATCGATTCGTTTCATAATTTCAGCTACTTGTCATTTTGTTCGAATTCCGAGATCGCACTTTTGTTGTCACGAGACTTAAGGATTCATTTACCAAATTTGACAAAGGAACGTAACGTATTAAAGGCAGAGTTTTTTCAGAGGAAGACTATCGCATTCGAGTGCCGTTTCGATATCAGTATAGAATGCGATATTTTTCCTCTAAGACAACCCTGCCTTTCTTTCGTCGAATTTCTTTGTCAAAGGTACATGAATTCTTTATTCTCATGTCAGCAGAAGTGCAATCTCAGAATTCGAAAAAAATGACAAGTAGCTGACATTATGGATCGAATTGATGCGATATATCGCACGTCGCTCTGTCACACAAAATAGCAACCGTCGAATCACCTTAAAAGCGACTATGCTGGGAGTGAAAAAATTGAAACATGGGATCAACTAGAGTCCCTGTATACTGAGAGTAAAGACATTGCGAATCCATTTCTGATTGGTTCCCGTATTTTAGGACTTCACAGTCTCACAAACGGGAATAAAAATTACAGTTTCACCAATAGCAAATATTATAAACTGGAATGGACCGGGACATTGAGGGTACGGCAAGGAACAAATGGAATGAGAGGCGGAGATAGGGATTCGGGAATTGATCAACAATTACAAAACACGTCCGATTTGTGTAATCTTTATTCCTGTTTGTGACATCATGAACCGCGTTGTCTTAACTCTCTCAATATAGGGGCTCAAGTATCAACAAGATACCAACTTGGTCGATTGACCAAAAAGGCATTAACAAGGTACTAACATGAAACAATGCTGATACTAAGTTAGTATCATGATACCATGTTGAGGGTCAGTTACACGATCAAATTGAGCCATCAAACCGGAGCTCTGATTGGTGGAAAAATACCTGAGGTTAGGATGCGACCAATGAGAGGCCCAATTTGATGGCTCAATTTGATCGTGTAACTGGACCTTTGGCGTGCACGTGGTATTCTGCCGTACTAAGGAAGAACGCCGTGTGAGCCTTCTGACGCTGCCAAATTTCTTCTGATAAAATACGAAGTTTCAAGAAAACTTGTGGTGATTTTTCTTCCAATTGTTCGAAGAATTTACTTCGAAATTGAATCTACGATCTGAAAATTTCAAGGAAAAAGATTCAAAAATTTCCTCAAAAATAAATGTTGTATGAGGGGAATTTCGGCAACATTAGGATGTTTATACGGCGTTTTTCTCAGCAGACGCACATAAAACAGTCGAAACAGTTAGATTTTCAGTCGTTGCGCAATTATTTCCTGCATACTCTACGGATTTAGATCGAGCGAGACCAAAATAAAATCGCCATAGTAATTCATTAAGGCGAGAGGCACGTTTGATGATCCATTAATCATGCTCATAAGAATTAGAACATATATTAACCATCATGCAAAATTTTATTCTAATACAACGTTTTCAATCATGATTTTTTGATAATGACTAGTTGGCAAATGCAAAATTGTGGTCACGCTACCTCTTGTGCCGAGTTGATACCGCAATCCTCCCGATCTTGAATGTAAACAACTCGACACGTTTGTTTCATTCGTGATGAGTGCTTGCCAACTGTTCCAAAAATACGCCCAAACGTGGGAATCGCGTGTTGTTACCCTATGTTTGAGAAGTTACATTTAAAGACAAAGCTATGAGCAATTAAATTGTGTGATGACTTGTTGGAGGTTGAAGATGGTTCCAAATATACTCGATATTATTACGGAAGCACGAGTCCAATCTCGAGAATTACACTACACGCAGTCTAGTGATTTTGCCCCCCAAAATGACATAGAACTTACTCCTGAAAGCTGTGTATGGACGTATTTCTGCCAAACGGAACTATTTGCATTGAGACATGAGCTTTGAGACCCATAAAAATATATGCATAACAGGGCTCACGTCTCAATGCAGATAGTTCCGTTGGGCAGAAATACGTCCATCTAGTGAAAAATCTGTTCAAAAAAAGCCCTATTGCCCTTCTCCACCACATATGTACCGCGTTTATCAGAGAGGACTCAAGCCCCGTCAGCTATTGCCAAATTTAATTAGGCAATTTAATTTTTTACATAAAAACGGTTGTGCGGATTTTCGTGCAAATTTCAGCGGATTTTCTCCATAGTACGAAGCAAATTCCTTAATATTTTCAAAGGAATCCACACACACGTTCTCTCGTAAAATATTGAACTGCCCAGTTTTTGGCAATAGCTGATGTGGTTTGGTTTCTTCCTGTTCAACGCGGTCCATACGATGCTTCCCAATTAGATCAGCGTATCGACTGCTGAACTCTCAGACCATTTTTTTTCATTTATTTATTAAATAAAAATGTACCACTGCCCCTTACGGTGCATTAATTACATAGGTGTTAAGTTTAAACTTAGAGCTAATCTACAAACTAAGTTTGTCAAACCATGTATCTCGGTTTGCGCCGTTGCAGACTTCCTTTCATAATTAATTATTTAAATGGAGAACTACTCAACATAAATTTTTGAAAACTTCGTGATTTTTCCTCTTTGTGCAAAGCAAAGTCTGAAAAACGTCAAGGAATGATGTTAACGTGTTCTCGTTTGAAGAAATAAAATAGGAGCTGAGATTTTTGAACACCGCAAACAAGATTTATGGTTTAAAAGTTTCACCATCAATATCCTGATCAGCTTCATCACCGCTGAATTTTTAAAAATTGCTTTTGATATGGACGTATTTCTATCAAACGGAACTATGCGCATTAAGACATGTGTCCTGAGACCCATAAGAATACACGCATAACAGGGCTCACGTCATAATGCACAAAGTTCCGTTTGGCAGAAATACGTCCATATGAAGGCTGAAAGTTATCTTCATTTTTTCATGTAACTTGAAATATGTAAATAATTTTTTTGGGATAGTTTTCACGTATTGCAATAGATCTCTTTCATTAAAATGTTACTCGCATGTTTTTTTGTTTGTTCCACAGTACACTTTGGACCATCTGCGTACCCAATTATGCCTTTGCAGCGTCGGAAATATATTAAAGCACCTAATATTCGTTCCACAAACCAATTTTTACAATCTCTATGAATTCATGAATATGATCTCCTTCTACGCCGAGCAAGAACGTTCGGGCTCAAAGGAATTTTCTAGAGGCATAGGTTCAAATGTTGAGACTTTATCTTACATATTTCCGTGCAATCAGGCCTACAGAAATCAGCCGATGGAACTCTACGGAACCGGAGGTGAGAATGAATTTTTATTTGATCATTATTTGGACAAATTTTGTGAAAATATTAATTTAACATTTTAATTTTTTTAAACATATTGTTTGTATTGGGTAGGAGGGCAATCGCTATGTTAAATGGAGTCCTTTGGGATCAAAGGATCTCCAAAGAGAACAAAAGAAGGATCTACAACGCGATTGTCAAGAGCATAGTAACCTACAGGTGTGAAGTATGGCCGATGAAACAGCGGACCCGGGAGGTTTTAGAGGCAACGGAGATGGACTTCTGGCGTAGATCCGCTGGTATTTCCAGAAAGGATCGCGTCAGGAATGAGACGGTACGGGAAATCATGGATGCCAAGCAGACCATCGTGCATGACATTATGACGAAACAACTCATCTGGTATGGTCATGTCCAGAGAATGGCAGGAGACAGGTTGCCGAAGAAGGTCCTTGACTGGGTTCTTCCTGGGAGAAGACGCAGAGGGCGCCCAATGAAAGGTTGGAGGGAAGGGATTGAAGCGGAAATGTTAAGGTGCTCAATCCCCTAAGATTTGTGGTTTGAAAGAGAGCAGTGGAGGTTAGGAGTCGTAGAGCGCGAGGGAGTGCTGTAAAGCGACTTATATGTATATGTATGTATGTATTGTTTGTCTAACTGTATTGAGAATTTAATTTTGATCGAAACAATCATTTTATAACAGCAGGATATACGGATTCTTTAAGTCGCTAGTTAATGATAATTGCAGATAAAACCTCTCATTGATTATTTGGACTGCATTTTGCAATTTGGAACTATAAATTCTTCTTCATACCAACGTATCTCCCATTAGTTTCCCTATGCACATAAGTCTTTTTCCGGAAGAGGTGGAATCTATAGTTCCAAATTGCAAAATGTAGTCCATTTTATCTTGACATTTTGATGCCACTATTCGAACGCATGAGTATCCGTTTTTGCCTATCATGGTATATGAAGGAAAATCAGTTAGCCTCACAATTCCATAGGATTATGAATCAGCAACTTCCGCACAGCCTTTTAGGATCTACTTACTCTCATCTCATCTTCCCATTCGCTCTAAAGGCGTTATCGCGTTACCAATAACGTACTTCTATATTTTTGTGAGCACCGTTAAATTTTAATACTTTTTTTCTGAGGACCACGTATATGCGGGTCTCTTGTAAAACTTTTAATCGCTGATTGCTACTTTCGCTTTTCTCTATACATTTCGTTTCTCTTGGAAAACATCTTCTAAAGTGTTTAATCACACAAAAATTAGGAAAACTAACGGTAGGAGTCAACGTTTATCAAAAGAAGCCTTAGGCACTGAAAAATTTGAAAGTGTATGATGCCACGAAGGATTGTGAACTGCAGACAAGTTGTCCCTGAGATAGCCTAAAATAATTTCTACGTTAATAAAGGTCATCTATGATGCAAGATTGGCAGGAAGTGTACTCTCATATCTTCGAGAATATAAATTAAAAGTATATTCATTCAATTTTTCTAAGAAAAAAAAAACATTTTCTTTACAAATAGTCGTTTACCTCTCAAAATCTTCACATATCTATGAGATCTTGAAAGATTTTCTTGATTTATTTATTTTCGTTAAATTTGGTTTTTAAACTGTTATTTTGACACAATTGTAGCCTTGGTTTGAGATATATGTGGAAACTTTTAAGATCTTGTAGAGGATACCAGCTTCAATATATCGATATCAATACTCAATACATGTATTAAACAACACGGACAAAAAAGCTGAAGAAACATCTCGAATGTTAAAAATCTGCGCGAATGTTGTTATGGAAACTCTGGCTGTTAAAGTAACATCCTAGCTACGTTAAATTAACAACCGTAGCGTTCATGTCAACATTCAAGAGTTGTCGCGCAGATTTTTAACATCCGGGATGCAGCAAATTTTTCAGAAAATTTTTTCCCCTAATGAATGAAGATGTTGCATGTGTGAGGGATTCGCAATTTGACTATTGATTCTTATGTAAAAGTTTGCGAGAAACACGATGATGCCACTGGTTTCCTCTGAAATCAACTCTCAAGCTCAAAAAAAGCTCTCAAGTTGAGGCCAAAATTGAGGGGACATCCCACGCTATCCTGAGAGTCCACGTCTACACCAAGACAAACTCTCCATGCAAAGATAGGGAGCAAATACGTTAGCAGTGATGCCGTGTTCTCAGTTTTAGAGTCCCCAAATAAAGAGGCAGCCCTGTCAATGTATTTGCTTCCTATCTTTGCATGGAGAGTTTATCGCTAGACGTAGAGGTGGACTCTCAGGATAGCGTGGGATATCCCCTCCATTTTGGCCTCAACTTGAGAGCTTTTTTTGAGCTTGGAAGTTGATCTCAGAGAAAACCAGTGACACCATCGTGTTTCTCGCGAACTTTTCATAAAAAGCAATGGTCAAATCGCAAATCCCTCACACCTGCAACTTCTCTGTTCCCGACCGTAGGTTCTCGCAAAAACTCGGTCTTAGTGTACGAATTTCATGATTGATTTCGCTGGTAATGAAAGCGGACTGTTTCTGACCTGCAGGAAAGTTACTGGCGACTTTGAAAAGACTCATGGGTAATTTGTGTTCTTTGCGTTGCCTGCAGTTGGTTGATCTCATGCTTGACTTCGGAGACGCCCTCCACTTACTCGACGAAGTTTGCTACTCACATTGTCTCACTCTCCGACGACTGACACTCATCAACGTCACCAGAAGTAAATGCTCACTCCTTCATATTGGCGTCTTTCTAAATTTGCAAGTAAGATATTCAACAATTTAAAATTTAGGGCAGATATTTACCCATTAACGTCACCCCTAAAATCTCTACAATACTTAAAAATGCCCTCACAACAATTTGATATGATAACCTGCGATCAAAATATAGAAAACTTTCTATAGGTTAAAATTTCTGAAACATCAGCCCGCGACAATGGTGACATCAAAAAAATAGGAGAAAAAACGGTAAACAGGGCTAAAAATTACGCATAAAAAACCCGAGACGTTTCGGCCCAAAACTGAACCATTTTCAGTCGGAAGAATAAAAATAAAATATAAAAATTACAAATAGAAACCCTGCGGACTACATGATGGCCGAGAAAATCAAAACAAAGAGGAGGATGCTTCTCTTGTTTCTCTTTGTTTTGATTTTCAGGTCTGCAGGTTTCTATTTAGAATTATTTATATTTTATTTCTATTCTTCCGACTGAAAATGGCTCAGGTTTTGGGCCGAAACGCCTCGGGCTTTTCGTCTTGTTTCCCGTTTTTCTCCTATGTTTTTTTTCTATGTAGCTCCTCTCAGCTCTTTTCCTGTCGCATGCTACGGACCGAGTCAACAGGAGAAGTGGGACAATATCTGGAAACTTTGAAAGCTTGTTTTTTCGAAAATATGAAACAAAGAAGTTTAAGATTGGTATTCCATTAGTTTTTTCGTGAAATTAACTTTCTGGAATACTCTTTAAAATTGAATTCATGACGAAATAAACATCATAATTTGAAATTTTAGCCAATAATTCCATATCCGACTTCTTCTATTGACTCGATCCACTGTGTGGTCTGTGTGTCGTTTCCTTTTTGTCCGCGGTCACATAAGCTCCTTCAATCGAAGAAGATACCAAACAAGGTACATTACTGAATTTTGCATTATTTCTCAATCTCAATGGATCATGAGTAGTTGCCTTCAATTTAATGAGATCAGTTCATATGTAATGTAGGAGGGATAGAGGCCTAGGAAAAGAAGATTATTGATTAATTTACATCAAGGTTTCTAAACTTTCTATTGTTATATTACCACAATAAAATTTAATTAAATTACAACCAAACATTTCTCTTTTAGCAGTCACTGAAGCTTTTAGACTAATGGTCTCTTTTCTTTTCTGTCTCAAGATTCTAGAGATAAGTCCTCAAAACTTAAGCGAAGATGGACTCTATTTGCTGAGTGAAATAGAAACACTTTCCCATCTTCATATCATTCAAAATAAGTACACCCCACAAGAACTGACAGCTGTCTCTTCGAAGGCTTGGAAGCAACTTAGTAAGAAGAGACCAGATTTGCAAGTGCATTTACAACTAGTATCGAATCTTGAAAAGGGTATCTTGTGGCAAGATGGTGCACCGGTTGCAAGTATTTGGTATGAGTCACCGAAAATCAAGGTAACGAAAAGAGTAATTTCATCAAATGTTTAAGGAGCAAAGTGCACACATAAGTTGATTAAATTAGTATACCATCTTGTACGATTACATTGAGTGCCTAACATAAATTTGCTCCTATTTTACCATTTTTACGAACTTAAAGCATTCCTTTTTTTTCCTTTTCTTTTTTTACACAATTTTTGAAAGAACATCTCTTAAAAGGGCTAAGAAAATCTTACCAAAATTTTAATTTAATCCGAAGGCCGGGAGGACTACATTCCTCGGCTCTAAATGATAGGCTAAGTTTAAAATTAGCCCCATCATACGTTTATTTTTAGTTAAATATCATTTAAGTTAATTTTCAACAATGCCAATAGATACGGAGGATCAGCTTGGTAGTTGTGACATAAAACTGTAATAAAGTATGCTTAGTAAAAAAATAAAAAAACCAATTTTTTTGCGAAACAATGGTCCGTCATCCTTTGAAAGATTACTGCGCAGGAAAATAACTGAAGTGTACCTCTGAAATTGAATTAAGGGGTTTTGTAATCTCACCGATCCATCTTTGTTTGCATAAATAATAGCCTACATTTTTTTTTAAAAAAAAAAAAATTTATTTGCAGGTTGACGGAGACTCAGTTTCCACGGCTGTCGAGATGTACGGACCGACGCTGAGGTTTTATGGCCACACGCATCCCCCAAAATATCACCAATCGAAATCATTCCGAGATAGAATGGATCCGTTCTTTGTATTCTTAGTGAACAAGTGTCCAAATCTCACCACATTAGTAAGTGCTACTTTCTATGAAGTTCAGAAATGCTGATATACAAAATTTACACATATCTGATCATAATCCTCCTCTGATACCGCCTACTATTGCATTCTTTTGAAAATCACGGAGAATCAGCGTATTTGCAATGTGCAAATTAAACCCATCAGCACAAACGCAAGCACGCAGTTTGAAAATAATTCTATTTGCATGAAGAATATTCCGCGATGGTCCTTGTGTTAAGAGAGAAATATTATAAAATTTAGTCTGATAAGAGCAGAAAGAGCACGGAAAGCCCTCATCCTTCAAGCAACATTACTTGAAAATAATGCAGTGAGTAGCAACTGCAGTAATTCAACTTTCTTTGCCTAAAGAATGTGTGTGTTGCATACGCAGAAAATGAAGGCACTGTAGACGACTTTGTGGCACTCGCAGAACAACACTATAACCGAAGGATGTGTTTGAGGCTGAGGTTTCTTCTTGTCGCTTGGAAGGCCGGAACTATTGATGTAATTATCTAGACCCTATTTTTATAGAATTCTGTTGTTAATTTTTTTTTTAAAAAAATGTGATGACTTTTAATATGGTTGTTTTAGAAATTTGGTTTGTATTGAATATTGTTGATCCCTCTCAAAAACCATTCCATTTTACAGACCCTGATTTTATTAAATCCTTTGTCAATTTTATCTCTAACACGTGATGACTTTTAATTTTTTTTTTTTTTTTAACTTTTACGTTTAACTTTTACGTTTTAATGAAGTTTTATTTTTTCTTTACTTTCTGAGACCATTCCGACCTGGTGGTTTTTCAAATTTTGACGGGAAACCCTACTCGAAAATCGCACCGATTCCTCGTTTCAGAAATAAATAAGACAAGGTTCCTCTTTTTTCTCTCATAAATACCACCCATTCTCTCTTAAATTATTTTCATTCTCTGTAACGTTGTAACTAATTCTTTTTAATCTCGGTTTCTTCCTTAGATAATTCGAGAGCGCATATCCACAGCGACAGTGCTGCTGCTGGCAAGTTACGGGAAGAAACTTAAACACTTGTACATTCGTCGAAACGCTGTGATACTCCGCAACGACTGGCCCAAGAACTCCGATTGGCCCGAGGGATTCAGCATTTGGTTGAAGAAATCGTGTCGTTCTTACGAAACAACGGAACAAGAAGTGTCTCAAATACTCGGCTTCCGGTGGCAGATGTTGTCCGACAAAGAGTTCAATAAGATCTCTCCCAGCCTGCACAACCTATAAAGAGGTTTACTGAGAAATAAAATTCGGTCATAATATCCGTAGTACCGCGTCCTACATCGACTGTAGTATCTGGTCCGTTGCAGTATTTGCGATTTATGCGACCGTAACCGTATGTCCCTGATCATTTTTTGAGAAAATTGGGGTTTTTTGGTGATGATTTCCATCTCCGGACGACTTTTTCGTCTCTCGGTGTGGCTCGAATCGAATAATTCTAATTTTGGAAATGTTGACAATTATTGGGCGTATTTCTGCCAAACGGTACTATGTGCATTAAGACATTTTTTTTTCTTTTTTTTTTTATTAAAATAAAAATGTACGACTGCCCCTTACGGGGCATTAATTACATTGAGGTTAACTGAATCTAATACTAATCTTAAAACTAATGTAATATGATTTTGTTATTAACTAATAAACCATACATACCACGACCTACGCTTTACAATTCGCATTAAGACATGAGCTTTGAGACCCATACGAATAAATATGCATGGCAGGGCTCACGTCATGGTGCACATAGTTCCGTTTGGCAGACATACGTCCATTTTATTATTTAATACTCTCGGAATGGGTCCGACAGAAATCAACCAGGTTTTTGGAGGAAGCAAGAGGTGTTCTGGGTGGAATGGGTCAGTTGCGCTGGTCACAGAATCGCGTTTTAATGCTTGATTCTTGTAGATCAGCTAGAAAGAATGAAGTCTGTCCAAACGGCAATTTTCTACGTTCAATATTAACCGAGAAATCGCGCTTTGAAAAATTCGGTTTATGACGTCATCAATGCACCGCAGTAGCGCCACTTGTGGTTTCTTCAGCCTTGCTTTGATCAATCAGGGTGACATACATTTGCACTGGTTACTCAACGAGGAACTCGCATGAAAGTCAGGTATAAGGAAGCAAAGGAATGACGTCAAAAACCCAACTTTTCAAAGGGTGATAACTCGGTTAATGTTAAATGTGAAAAGTTGCTGCTTGGAGAGATCTTATTATTTTAGCTGATCTTCAAAAAGCAAGCATCAAAATACGATTCTGTGACCAGCGCAACTGACCCATTATACTGGTCTCAGAATCGTGTTTTGATGCTTGCTTTTTGAAGATCAGCTAAAATAATAAGATCTGTGCAAACAGCAACTTTCCACGTTCAACATTAACCGAGTTATCACCCTTTGAAAAGTTGGGTTTAATACGTCATCCATGCACCGCGGTAGTGACACCCTTGGTTTCCTCCACCTTGCTTTTATCAATCAAGATGACATGCACTTGCACTGGTTACTCAACGTGAAACTCGCATGAAAGCAAGGTAGAGGAAAGCAATGGTGTCACTACCGTGAGGGATGACGTCAAAAACCCAACTTTTCAAAGGGCGTCAGCTCGGTTAATGTTGAACGTGGACAGTTGATTTTTGGACAAATCTTATTATTTTAGCTGATCTTCAAGAAGCAAGCATCAAAACTTGATTCCGAGATCAGTGCGACCAACCCATTATTCTTGAAAAATTGATTTTCATTTGAAAGCTTTCAATGTTAATCAACCACCTACAGCACATTATTTTTAAGCAACAAACTGAAGTTTGTCGCAAGGATATTTTTAGTGTTATGCAGACATTACATGGTTCCGCTCGGTAGTTGGTTTCTTTGCAGATTCACCGACGACTGAAATTGAAATCACAGAGAAGAAATAAATCTGCAGTTGTTTCAATTGCAGATTTATTGAAACGACTGAAACTGAATTCCAAGGAAAGAAACATGCCCATCGGTCGTGTTGAGAAACCTGCATACCACCTACCGGGCATACTTTTTAATTCTGAAAAAAAAAACTCTGTGTATTCCCGTCAAAGTCAATAGATCATTTCTTGAGAGTCAAAAGACTATGAACACTTACTTTAAAAGAGAAAAAGATCTGTGCAGTGTGTGCATGTCTAGACAACAAATGCTGGTCTTGCAAGTTGGCCAAACTGTTTTTTTGTCCATTTAAATCCACTGTAAATATCGATTCTGGGCGAGGCAGCTACAGCCTCTCTAAAAAAATGTTGAGTGTTTTAAACACACCTAAATAGAGGAAACACAATGTTTCCACATTGCGTAAGCCACCCCAGTGTTTGATGGTGAACACGTGCAAAATTTCCTTAGTTTCTCGCATAGACTTGGTGAAATGTTCTAAAATCCTTCTTAAATTTAAGACATAAATTTCACTTTGTTGAACCGAAGTTTAAAAGTGTTAACCGCAGGAAAGAGTAATAAAAGTTGTTGGTGCCTGTTTTCGTATGACTACTTTTTATTTATTATTCCTATGAGGGCATATTCTCACGTAGAGATCAACGAAGTGCTTTTTGATTTGGCTTATGTGAAGGTAGTACAGCTCAATGGTGTGGCGTGCTTTGCGTTATATCGATTAGTCTGTCATATAAGGCCTTGTCCACACGAACGCAGTTCGCGGAACTCAGTTCGAGGAACTTGTTCCCGGAACAAGTTTTTTGCAGAGCTGAAACTTATTCCTCCAAAACCTGGAATTTCCCCCGTGCTCCGAGCTTCTAAATATGTTTCTTTTGATTTGAATTTGCTTGTTTTTGTTTTTCACGTCCTTTACAAATGATCTTGACATTTATTTTTGTTACTTTGGCGGTCATAATAATCTATTATTTTGCAATAATTGTATAGTTTTATTGAAGTTCCGGCTCCAGTTCGGACGAACCCGTGTGGACAGCATGCCTCGTTTCAAGGAATAAGTTCCGGGAACTGAGCAAGTTCGAGGAATAAGTTCCGCGAACTGCGCTCGTGTGGACAAGGCCTAACATTATGGAAACGGATCGACGAACAGGGTGCGTTTGCAACGAATACCTAAATAATGGATTCTTTGCGATGATTTCAAATGTGGAAATATCGATAGTCGATCATTCACGCCTCGCCACTATAAAACTTGACCAATCAGCATCAGCATCTCTCAGATCGGATTTTTTCTAAAGATTGTGGTTGAACGAAAAGTGACCGAGGTATTGTTATGCATCACCTGGCCACCCGTGAGAATTTTTTCGGTTTCTTGCAGGGCTTTTTTTAAGGAGCTACTCTTAAGACTTATACAATGAATCCTCTCAGAAATAAAGTTTACTCTGTGGGATAGCAAAGTTTCCAAGTGTAACTGATAAAACAATTTAATTCATATGAAAAGTTTTCCGAGTCTATTTTTAAAATTAAATTTTTCTTCATTATTCTCCCCAAGACATGCCAATCGAGCTGTACTTTAAAAAGCTTGACAAATTTAGAGAATTATCCTCAGTATATACGTTCGCTATTTGTTTTAATTGTTTGCTCAGCAATTTTTATTTCGTTTTATTCCATTTTTCATTCAGGACAAAAAATGACTCTTACGCAAAATCTGAACGTCGGAAATATTTTTATTAGTTTTCGTCTCGAAATCAACTCAATTAGTTTATAAATATCGTTTGTTATCCCGAACCCTCTACTTTTTTGCAGTTACTCTTATTGATGAACATGCAAGAGATCTATCGCGTGCAAACCGCCATGTCATGTTCCATTCCGGGCAAAACTTATTTAACCCCGATCAGAAATTTATGCAGGTGGAGGAAAATATTATAATTTACTATACATGAATCAGTGTTCTGTGGTTAGTTTTTTATTTTTATTATTTTATTCAAAGGCTTAAACAGTTGTAGATAATTTTATTTTTCAAAAAAAAAAAAAAAGTTTTAATTACCGAACGTCAGCATCTTACAAGACGACAAGATAAACTATCTGAAACTCCCGAAAAAATGCCTACATCATGTCTGTCAAGAGAATTTTGAAAACCGTGCTCCAGTAAGCAGCATTGTAAGTGCGATTTCATCCGGATGCCGATCATTTTCTCAGTGTCCTCCATTTTTTTATTAAATCTCTTCACAATTTTTATTTCAAAATTCTAAAGAATCCAAACACTCTCTTCTCATTCGCTCGCTACGGCAACACGGCTGTGTTGCGTCTTTCAACTTTTTTTTTCTACCTTAACGACGAAAACTGCGAGAGATAATTGTAAAAAATAACCGTCTTGAATAATACCAGCAATCTGCAAAACGATAGAGATAGATTATCTAGAAAATTTTATTCGCCATTCTAGGTTTAACCAGAGATTATTTTATAAATGCAAGGGTTGTAGAATTAAGGTCGAAGGTGATAAGATTACGGCTAGAAACAATTTTCCACATTTCTCGAAAAACTAATTAAAAGTGTATTTCTAAGTTGAAATTTTGAAGGCGATAAGGTTCCCAACGGAAAAAAATTGACGCACGAGTGCGTCGTAGCTGCCTGATTTTAGGTCAAAAGATAAAACTACTTATCTTATCCTTGCTCGAGTTTAAAAATGCTGCCATAATATGTAAGAACATCAGTCTGCTACTAAGTTGCAAGTGACCTCTGGAAGTTCCTCGTTGCTGCTTTTGAAGTGACTACGTCATCCACTATGAAGCTCCCGGGCGTTCTCGTCTTATGTTTGGCTGTGGCCTTCGTCTTAATGCTGGCCCAGTACGAAACTCTCGCAGCCGCTAGGACACCGCAAGATGTAGACGTCGATGAGGTGCGTAAGATGGCGCAGGCACTTAAGGATGCGCAAACAGCGGCAGTCCAAGCAGTCCAAGGAGACGTCGATGAGGTGCGTAAGTTGGCGCAGGCACATTGGGATGCGGAAATAGCGGCAGTCCGAGCAACAGGAGCAATCCTTGATGTCATAGCACGAGAATCTCGCAGATCCTGAGACTCCTCGGACAGACTCCTCATGGTGCGAGGCTCAGATGCATAAAGTTTCGGATAAAATACAAGATTTTATTCACCGAAACGTTCATCGTTTATAGTATAAAGATATAAAGCCTCCCTGTCACTGAATTGAATCCTGATTGGGTATCAATTCACTTATCTTGTGCGTTTTCAAAATTAATTTTTATTTCAACTTTGGTTTTCCTCGATCAATGTTTCTCGAGCTTGTGGTGTAAGTGTTCCGAAATTAAGCTCTGGATTAAAATATTTTCTCAGTTTTATGTGTATTTCTTTATGATTTCTCTGATCTTCGTCGAATTAGGTTTGTTCAGTTTTTCCAGCCAAATTAACAAAACCACACAACTTACTCGACACGAAATAAAAGCACGAATTTATATGATAATCAGAAGTATAGACATGAGAAAAAACTACCATTCAAAAAAAAAAAAAAAAAAAAATCTAAAAGGCACGACTGACTGAAGGGCAGGAAGTGGGTCTACTTACCCTTTTATTTTGTTAATGTGTAAATCACTACTATATGCTTCTCAGATCCTCGCCGGGCTGAATTCTATTAGTTGAGAGTCAACAACTGCGGTCAGGTCATCACTTAATAAATAATTTTTTGTAAGTAATTGTCCTTTTCTTCGCAGCTGAAAATGAGTTTGTTACGGATCAAAATGTCCTGACCTTTAGTGCTACTAAATATTTCTATTGAATTAAAAAGTTTGATGATTTGTGATTCTGACATGAAATAACAAAAGTGTAGGGAGAGGTGAAAATTTACAGATTAAGATCTTTTGTGCGTTTCGCAAGTACTGCGCTGAAATAAATGTTGCTCGAGATATTAGCGTCGTTTCTTGTCCACAAAATTTGTTTTTTTTGAAACGTTGAATCCGTGCGGATTTAACTTAGAGGCAGTTTATTGAGTTGAAGAAATGTCGTTTTGCTATTGTTACGTCTAATCTTTGTCCTAAGCAAAAATCTTTGATTTGTATATTTTTTCAACATGGGTGTAGAAGTCGCGTGTTTGCCGTGATAGTTACATGAAAACCACGCAGGAATTTTATATGTGTTTACAAAACCGGTGGTAATATCGAGCATCTTTGCGATACTTGTGTAAAAACGTGTAATTTTTTAAAAAAAAGAAACGCTTAACAAATCTCGTACTTGCCGGTATATTCTGGTTATCATCGCGCAGTCACTCATGTTTTTACAGAACCTTTGAAAATAGCACCCGTTGCTCAATACTGAGATGAAAAGACCGTAATTTCTTTTGCTTTAACGAATCCCCTGGAGCGTGGATCATACCCGATAGTGGTTCGATGTATCTTTTCTCTCAAAACAATAGTATATAACCCCAAACACAAATTTTAGGAATAAAATTGGAGAATGAGAAATTTCACGAGAAATTGAATAGGGTAGCGCAGGGCAGCATTAAGCATAGGGCAAAAACGCTTAATTCATCCCCCCCCCTTTAAAAAACCGCTTGAAAAATATCGTACTTGCCGGTATATTCTGGTCATAATCGCGCAGTCACTCATGTTTTTAGAGAATTTTTGAAAGTAGCACATTTTCGCATAATTTCACACTTGATCACGAGCGGAAAACAATCGAGCAACTATTCAAACTCCAACGTAGGTACGTGCGGTATCACGCAAAATTGAAGGAAAATGTTATCTTTCTACCGGCCTCTCTGAAGTTTCTAATGTTAATAAATATTATGCTAGCATAGTCACAGGAATCGCGTATTTTCCTCCTTATTGATGCGAAAATTGTGTGGTCATTTGTGTCCTGAATCAACCACTGGATAATTTGCGTATGAGCCGCAATATTAGGTGGCACGGCTCTGTCGAAGGAAAGTTATATGAAAAGTGTCTGTATTTCTTTCATCCCTTGGGAATTCTCAAGTAGAATATAAACATATTCTTACCCTACTTAAAAATTCTGAAGAAATCAAAGAAATACAGTCACTCTCCTAAAACTTTCCTTCAACGGAGCCGTGTCACCCTATATCGCTGCACTTATGCAAAGTTTACAGCGGATGATTCAGAACACAAAAAACCACACAATTTTCACCTCATTATGCTGGAAAATACGCTTTTTGTACATCTATACGAGCCTAATATTCATAAACTTCAGAAGCTTCACGAAGGCGAAAAGGTAAGATTTTCATTCAATTAATCCGTGATACCACGTACCTACGTCGGAGTTCGAATAGTTGCTCGATTGATTTCCGCCTGTGAAAAATTGAGAAATTAGGCGAGCCACATCTCAATATCGCGAGAAATACGCGATATTTCTAGTGGAT
This sequence comes from Bemisia tabaci, assembly GCF_001854935.1. Taxonomy (NCBI): domain Eukaryota; kingdom Metazoa; phylum Arthropoda; class Insecta; order Hemiptera; family Aleyrodidae; genus Bemisia; species Bemisia tabaci. The sequence goes on along the minus strand of NW_017548900.1, from coordinate 656,639 downwards.
TTGTTATGCCAAAAGAAATTACGCGCTTTTCATCTCGGAAACGCGGGAAAGGTGTGGTTCTTCTACTAATTCTGTAAAGAAAATGAGAAATCAAGAGATAGTCACAGGAATGTCGCGGGAGAAACGCGATTTTTCCAGCGCTTTGGTAAAATCATTAAAAATTACGCTCCATACCGCGGCTCCTGCGCAAATTCTCCCGTGATTGATTAAAAAGCCAAAAGATGGCTTGGTTTTTTCCTATATAGAGCGATTCTGTACGCGATACGTACATTGATCCGAGCGTAACAGTCATAAACGTCAGTAACTCCACGAAGACGAACAGCCAAGAATTTCCTTCAATTTACCGTGATACCACATACCTACTCCGAAGTTCGAATAGTTGCTTGCTTCAGGTCTATCGGTTAAAAAGTGAAAAACAACGTTAACTTCATCATCCCAATATCGCGAGAAGTATACGCAATATTTCCCGCTGGTTCGCAGAATCCTTAGAAATTCTGCGCTTTCCGTCTCGGTATCGAGCATAATGCGCTGTTCATCCAGCAATTCTGTAAAGAAAAAAAAAATTAATGAGGAATTAAGCGCCAAGAAGTCAAAGCCATAACTGTGTGATATTTTGTTGTTTATTCGATTGTTCATGTTTGTTCAATAATTTAACTAATTTGATTGACGGATAACTGTGTTCAGTTATTATCTTAATGCCGCCTGTTAAGTACCTGGTTTTTACTAATTTATCTTACCGCGCAAACTTGTCGCAGGAACGTGAAAGCCCCGCCCCTTGGAGATGGTAACTTGGAAAAATCCCCCAAATTCCATCCCCGGGATTCGACCTGGGACAAGTCCCGTGAAAACATCCCGTGGTTGAAGGTCTTGCAAACAACCGAAGACTTATGTTTAACATTTTGCTTTTAAAACTTCATTTTTGTACTTTCGGCTGCCTCTGCTATTACAAATTTACGACCAGCACCAGTCCAAAATGTAGAGAATGGGGTATGGATGGATTCGATCGATATGAATCAACCGAAAAATAAACTCGTGAATCGATCGACGTGAACCGATTGACAAATATTCGATCGAAAAAGTATTAAAACACCGCTGTCTATTCGATCGACTTGAATCGATCGAAAAATTAAAGCGGGAACCGATCAAGGTGAATCGATCGACAAGTCCGTGAATCGATCGAATACTGTCCGGTGGCGTGGCGTGCTTTACGATGCATCGATTAATCCGTCATTTAAACCTATGGAAATGGATCGATTTACAGGGTGTTCGGAACGAGCACTCTAATAACTACAATCGATCATTTACCATAGATTCAAATGGGAAAATATCGATAAACGATCATTCATGCCTCGCCACTGTACTGCCGATTGTCGCTCAAATCGGTGTCGATATTGATCGATGCATGATTCTCGAATCACGTCGATCGGATCGACACCTGTTTATTAGTCACTAGCGAAATGCTCGTGACTGGAGTCACGGGTCTAGAGACCGCTAAAATATCTATAACCCCGAAAAAATGGTGGTTTACAGGGGAGCAAGAAATGCCAAAAACGATAAAATCGATAGAAAAATGAGTTGAGGGGAGATGGTGATGGAGCTAGAAAAATGAGCTGGGGGGGGAGGTAGAATATATATATTTTTTTTCTTTTATTTTCTTTTTTTTTATTATTGAGTGAAATAACAACAATCTACAGACACAGTATTTGTTTGGCTGGCAAAAAATTTGAACTAACCTAGCAATGATTTATTAAAAAAAAAGTAAAAAAAAGAAAAAAATAAATTGAAATTAAACATCAGCTGATAGCAAACAAAGGTTACCAAGGAAACCGAGGAATGGAACTTTCATAAAAACAGATCAGTGGAAAACAGCGTAAGTAGGGCACTTACGTTAATTACCGTTTAAAGGTAAACGGTAAGGGCGATTTAACCAAAAATCTATACAGTTCTTTATAAGACCAAAATGGACAAAATTACAAAATTTGAATAGGCTAGCGTAAATTTAACGATAGTTATCGTGAACGAAAGAATTGACGACATAGGTCGGGTAACTATTATAGGTGGGATGGGATGGGATGGGATGGGATGGGATAGTTATCGTGAACGAAAGAATTGACGACATAGGTCGGGTAACTATTATAGGTGGGATGGGATGGGATAGGTCGGGTAACTATTATAGGTGGGATGGGATGGGATGGGATTTGTCGATCGGTTCACGTCGATCGACTCACGTTTTTATTTTTCGATAGAGGGCTCATGTCGATCGAATCCATAGGAGAACAAATGGTAAACAGGGCTAAAAATTACGCATAAAAAATCCGAGAAGTTTCGGCCCAAAACCGAAACATTTTCAGTCGGAAGAATAAAAATAAAATATAAAAATTACAAATAGAAACCCTGCAGACTATATGACGGCCGAGAAAATCAAAACAAAGAGGAGGATGCTTCTCTTGTTTCTCTTTGTTTTGATTTTCAGGTCTGCAGGTTTCTACTTAGAATTTTTTATATTTTATTTCTATTCTTCCGACTGAAAATGGCTCATGTTTTGGGCCGAAACGCCTCGGGCTTTTCGCCTTGTTTCCCGTTTTTCTCCTATGTTTTTGAAAACTTTCTATGTACCTCCTCTCAGCTCTTTTCCTGTCGCATGCTACGGACCGAGTCAACAGGAGAAGTCGGACAATATCTGGAAACTTTGAGAGCTTTTATTTTCGAAAATATGAAACAAAGAAGTTTAAGATTGGTATTCCATTAGTTTTTTCGTGAAATTAACTTTCTGGAATACTCTTTAAAATTGAATTCATGACGAAATAAACATCATAATTTGAAATTTTAGCCAATAATTCCATATCCGACTTCTTCTATTGACTCGATCCACTGTGTGGTCTGTGTGTCGTTTCCTTTTTGTCCGCGGTCACATAAGCTCCTTCAATCGAAGAAGATACCAAACAAGGTACATTACTGAATTTTGCATTATTTCTCAATCTCAATGGATCATGAGTAGTTGCCTTCAATTTAATGAGATCAGTTCATATGTAATGTAGGAGGGATAGAGGCCTAGGAAAAGAAGATTATTGATTAATTTATATCAAGGTTTCTAAACTTTCTATTGTTATATTACCACAATAAAATTTAATTAAATTACAACCAAACATTTCTCTTTTAGCAGTCACTGAAGCTTTTAGACTAATGGTCTCTTTTCTTTTCTGTCTCAAGATTCTAGAGATAAGTCCTCAAAACTTAAGCGAAGATGGACTCTATTTGCTGAGTGAAATAGAAACACTTTCCCATCTTCATATCATTCAAAATAAGTACACCCCACAAGAACTGACAGCTGTCTCTTCGAAGGCTTGGAAGCAACTTAGTAAGAAGAGACCAGATTTGCAAGTGCATTTACAACTAGTATCGAATCTTGAAAAGGGTATCTTGTGGCAAGATGGTGCACCGGTTGCAAGTATTTGGTATGAGTCACCGAAAATCAAGGTAACGAAAAGAGTAATTTCATCAAATGTTTAAGGAGCAAAGTGCACACATAAGTTGATTAAATTAGTATACCATCTTGTACGATTACATTGAGTGCCTAACATAAATTTGCTCCTATTTTACCATTTTTACGAACTTAAAGCATTCCTTTTTTTTCCTTTTCTTTTTTTACACAATTTTTGAAAGAACATCTCTTAAAAGGGCTAAGAAAATCTTACCAAAATTTTAATTTAATCCGAAGGCCGGGAGGACTACATTCCTCGGCTCTAAATGATAGGCTAAGTTTAAAATTAGCCCCATCATACGTTTATTTTTAGTTAAATATCATTTAAGTTAATTTTCAACAATGCCAATAGATACGGAGGATCAGCTTGGTAGTTGTGACATAAAACTGTAATAAAGTATGCTTAGTAAAAAAATAAAAAAACCAATTTTTTTGCGAAACAATGGTCCGTCATCCTTTGAAAGATTACTGCGCAGGAAAATAACTGAAGTGTACCTCTGAAATTGAATTAAGGGGTTTTTTAATCTCACCGATCCATCTTTGTTTGCATAAATAATAGGCTACATTTTTTTTTAAAAAAAAAAAATTTATTTGCAGGTTGACGGAGACTCAGTTTCCACGGCTGTCGAGATGTACGGACCGACGCTGAGGTTTTATGGCCACACGCATCCCCCAAAATATCACCAATCGAAATCATTCCGAGATAGAATGGATCCGTTCTTTGTATTCTTAGTGAACAAGTGTCCAAATCTCACCACATTAGTAAGTGCTACTTTCTATGAAGTTCAGAAATGCTGATATACAAAATTTACACATATCTGATCATAATCCTCCTCTGATACCGCCTACTATTGCATTCTTTTGAAAATCACGGAGAATCAGCGTATTTGCAATGTGCAAATTAAACCCATCAGCACAAACGCAAGCACGCAGTTTGAAAATAATTCTATTTGCATGAAGAATATTCCGCGATGGTCCTTGTGTTAAGAGAGAAATATTATAAAATTTAGTCTGATAAGAGCAGAAAGAGCACGGAAAGCCCTCATCCTTCAAGCAACATTACTTGAAAATAATGCAGTGAGTAGCAACTGCAGTAATTCAACTTTCTTTGCCTAAAGAATGTGTGTGTTGCATACGCAGAAAATGAAGGCACTGTAGACGACTTTGTGGCACTCGCAGAACAACACTATAACCGAAGGATGTGTTTGAGGCTGAGGTTTCTTCTTGTCGCTTGGAAGGCCGGAACTATTGATGTAATTATCTAGACCCTATTTTTATAGAATTCTGTTGTTAATTTTTTTTTTAAAAAAATGTGATGACTTTTAATATGGTTGTTTTAGAAATTTGGTTTGTATTGAATATTGTTGATCCCTCTCAAAAACCATTCCATTTTACAGACCCTGATTTTATTAAATCCTTTGTCAATTTTATCTCTAACACGTGATGACTTTTAATTTTTTTTTTTTTTTTAACTTTTACGTTTTAATGAAGTTTTATTTTTTCTTTACTTTCTGAGACCATTCCGACCTGGTGGTTTTTCAAATTTTGACGGGAAACCCTACTCGAAAATCGCACCGATTCCTCGTTTCAGAAATAAATAAGACAAGATTCCTCTTTTTTCTCTCATAAATACCACCCATTCTCTCTTAAATTATTTTCATTCTCTGTAACGTTGTAACTACTTCTTTTTAATCTCGGTTTCTTCCTTAGATAATTCGATAGCGCATATCAACAGCGACAGTGCTGCTGCTGGCAAGATACGGGAAGAAACTTAAACACTTGTACATTCGTCGAAACGCTGTGATACTCCGCAACGACTGGCCCAAGAACTCCGATTGGCCCGAGGGATTCAGCATTTGGTTGAAGAAATCGTGTCGTTCTTACGAAACAACGCAACGGAACAAGAAGTGTCTCAAATACTCGGCTTCCGGTGGCAGATGTTGTCCGACAAAGAGTTCAATAAGATCTCTCCCAGCCTGCACAACCTGTAAAGAGGTTTACTGAGAAATAAAATTCGGTCATAATATCCGTAGTACCACGTCCTACATCGACTGTAGTATCTGGTTCGTTGCAGTATTTGCGATTTATGCGACCGTAACCGTATGTCCCTGATCATTTTTTGAGAAAATTGGGGTTTTTTGGTGATGATTTCCATCTCCGGACGACTTTCTCGTCTCTCGGTGTGGCTCGAATCGAATAATTCTAATTTTGGAAATGTTGACAATTATTGGGCGTATTTCTGCCAAACGGTACTATGTGCATTAAGACATGAGCTTTGAGACCCATACGAATAAATATGCATGGCAGGGCTCACGTCATGGTGCACATAGTTCCGTTTGGCAGACATACGTCCATTTTATTATTTAATACTCTCGGAATGGGTCCGACAGAAATCAACCAGGTTTTTGGAGGAAGCAAGAGGTGTTCTGGGTGGAATGGGTCAGTTGCGCTGGTCACAGAATCGCGTTTTAATGCTTGATTCTTGTAGATCAGCTAGAAAGAATGAAGTCTGTCCAAACGGCAATTTTCTACGTTCAATATTAACCGAGAAATCGCGCTTTGAAAAATTCGGTTTATGACGTCATCAATGCACCGCAGTAGCGCCACTTGTGGTTTCTTCAGCCTTGCTTTGATCAATCAGGGTGACATACATTTGCACTGGTTACTCAACGAGGAACTCGCATGAAAGTCAGGTATAAGGAAGCAAAGGAATGACGTCAAAAACCCAACTTTTCAAAGGGTGATAACTCGGTTAATGTTAAATGTGAAAAGTTGCTGCTTGGAGAGATCTTATTATTTTAGCTGATCTTCAAAAAGCAAGCATCAAAATACGATTCTGTGACCAGCGCAACTGACCCATTATACTGGTCTCAGAATCGTGTTTTGATGCTTGCTTTTTGAAGATCAGCTAAAATAATAAGATCTGTGCAAACAGCAACTTTCCACGTTCAACATTAACCGAGTTATCACCCTTTGAAAAGTTGGGTTTAATACGTCATCCATGCACCGCGGTAGTGACACCCTTGGTTTCCTCCACCTTGCTTTTATCAATCAAGATGACATGCACTTGCACTGGTTACTCAACGTGAAACTCGCATGAAAGCAAGGTAGAGGAAAGCAATGGTGTCACTACCGTGAGGGATGACGTCAAAAACCCAACTTTTCAAAGGGCGTCAGCTCGGTTAATGTTGAACGTGGACAGTTGATTTTTGGACAAATCTTATTATTTTAGCTGATCTTCAAGAAGCAAGCATCAAAACTTGATTCCGAGATCAGTGCGACCAACCCATTATTCTTGAAAAATTGATTTTCATTTGAAAGCTTTCAATGTTAATCAACCACCTACAGCACATTATTTTTAAGCAACAAACTGAAGTTTGTCGCAAGGATATTTTTAGTGTTATGCAGACATTACATGGTTCCGCTCGGTAGTTGGTTTCTTTGCAGATTCACCGACGACTGAAATTGAAATCACAGAGAAGAAATAAATCTGCAGTTGTTTCAATTGCAGATTTATTGAAACGACTGAAACTGAATTCCAAGGAAAGAAACATGCCCATCGGTCGTGTTGAGAAACCTGCATACCACCTACCGGGCATACTTTTTAATTCTGAAAAAAAAAACTCTGTGTATTCCCGTCAAAGTCAATAGATCATTTCTTGAGAGTCAAAAGACTATGAACACTTACTTTAAAAGAGAAAAAGATCTGTGCAGTGTGTGCATGTCTAGACAACAAATGCTGGTCTTGCAAGTTGGCCAAACTGTTTTTTTGTCCATTTAAATCCACTGTAAATATCGATTCTGGGCGAGGCAGCTACAGCCTCTCTAAAAAAATGTTGAGTGTTTTAAACACACCTAAATAGAGGAAACACAATGTTTCCACATTGCGTAAGCCACCCCAGTGTTTGATGGTGAACACGTGCAAAATTTCCTTAGTTTCTCGCATAGACTTGGTGAAATGTTCTAAAATCCTTCTTAAATTTAAGACATAAATTTCACTTTGTTGAACCGAAGTTTAAAAGTGTTAACCGCAGGAAAGAGTAATAAAAGTTGTTGGTGCCTGTTTTCGTATGACTACTTTTTATTTATTATTCCTATGAGGGCATATTCTCACGTAGAGATCAACGAAGTGCTTTTTGATTTGGCTTATGTGAAGGTAGTACAGCTCAATGGTGTGGCGTGCTTTGCGTTATATCGATTAGTCTGTCATATAACACTATGGAAACGGATCGACGAACAGGGTGCGTTTGCAACGAATACCTTAATAATGGATTCTTTGCGATGATTTCAAATGTGGAAATATCGATAGTCGATCATTCACGCCTCGCCACTATAAAACTTGACCAATCAGCATCAGCATCTCTCAGATCGGATTTTTTCTAAAGATTGTGGTTGAACGAAAAGTGACCGAGGTATTGTTATGCATCACCTGGCCACCCGTGAGAATTTTTTCGGTTTCTTGCAGGGCTTTTTTTAAGGAGCTACTCTTAAGACTTATACAATGAATCCTCTCAGAAATAAAGTTTACTATGTGGGATAGCAAAGTTTCCAAGTGTAACTGATAAAACAATTTAATTCATATGAAAAGTTTTCCGAGTCTATTTTTAAAATTAAATTTTTCTTCATTATTCTCCCCAAGACATGCCAATCGAGTTGTACTTTAAAAAGCTTGACAAATTTAGAGAATTATCCTCAGTATATACGTTCGCTATTTGTTTTAATTGTTTGCTCAGCAATTTTTATTTCGTTTTATTCCATTTTTCATTCAGGACAAAATATGACTCTTATACGCAAAATCTAAGCGTCGAAAATATTTTTTTTAGTTTTCGTCTTGAAATCAACTCAGTTGGTATAAATATCGTTTGTTATCCCGAACCCTCTACTTTTTTGCAGTTACTCTTATTGATGAACATGCAAGAGATCTATCGCGTGCAAACCGCCTTGTCATGTTCCATTCCGGGCAAATCTTATTTAACCCCGATCAGAAATTTATGCAGGTGGAGGAAAATATTATAATTTACTATACATGAATCAGTGTTCTGTGGTTAGTTTTTTATTTTTATTATTTTATTCAAAGGCTTAAACAGTTGTAGATAATTTTATTTTTCAAAAAAAAAAAAGTTTTAATTACCGAACGTCAGCATCTTACAAGACGCCAAGATAAACTATCTGAAACTCCCGAAAAAATGCCTACATCATGTCTGTCAAGAGAATTTTGAAAATCGTGCTCCAGTAAGCAGCATTGTAAGTGCGATTTCATCAGGATGCCGATCATTTTCTCAGTGTCCTCCATTTTTTTATTAAATCTCTTTACAATTTTTATTTCAAAATTCTAAAGAATCCAAACACTCTCTTCTCATTCGCTCGCTACGGCAACACGGCTGTGTTGCGTCTTTCAACTTTTTTTTCTACTTTAACGACGAAAACTGCGGGAGATAATTGTAAAAAATAACCGTCTTGCATCCCGCATCCTGCAAAACGATAGAGATAGCGTATCTAGAAAATTTTAATCGCCATTCTAGGTTTAATCAGAGATTATTTTATAAATGAAAGTGTCATAGAATTAAGGTCAAAGGTGATAAGATTACTGCTAGAAACCATTTTCCACAAAATTTCTCAAAAAACTAATTAAAATTGTATTTCTAAGTTGAAATTTTAAAGGCGATAAGGTTTCCAACGGAAAAAAATTGACGCACGAGTACGACAGCAGCCGCCTGATTTGAGTTTAATAGATAAAGCTTGTTATCACAACCATGGTCGAGTTTAAAAATACTGCCATAATATGTAAGAACATCAGTCTGCTACTAAGTTGCAAGTGATCTCTGAAAGTTCCTCGTTGCTGCAGTTGAAGTGAAGACTACGTCATCCGCTATGAAGCTACCGGGCATTCTCGTCTTGTATTTGGCTGTGGCTTTCATCTCCATGCTGGCCCAGTCCGCCCCGTACGAAACTCTCGCAGCCCATTGGTCACCAGCGCAAGATCTAGACTCCTTATATCGTCCGGCGGTTCCAAGCTTACACCTCAGCGGCGTCAAATGCGACAAGAAAGAAGGGAAAAAGCAGGATATGCATCTGGCTTGTATAAAATCCTATGTATAAAGATAAAAAGCCTCCCCGTGACTGAATTGATTCCTGATTTGGGATCAGTTCACTTATCTTATGCATTTTCAGAGTTAATTTTTACTTCAACTTTGGTATTCCTCGATCAATGTTTCTCGAATTTTTTGTGTAAGAGTTCCGAAATTAAATGTTGGATTAAAATATTTTCTCAGTTTCATATGGATCTTTGTGATTTCTCCAATCTTCGTCGAATCAGACTGGTTTAATTCTTCAGTCAAATTAACAAAAACACACAACTTAAATGGTACGAAAATAAAAGCACGAATTTAGATAATACTTAGAAGCATATAGGGATAATAGGAGGCTACCGTTTAAGAAAAAAATTAAAAGGCACGACTGAAGGGCAGGGAGTGGGTCTACTAACCCTTAATTTTGTTAGTGTGTAAGTCTTTACAATATGCTCCTCAGATACTCGGCGGGCTGAATTCTATTAGTTGAGGGTTAACAACTGCGGTCAGGTCATCACTAAATAAATAATTTTTTTTGACAGTAATTTTTTGCCCTTTTCTTCGCAGCTGAAAATGAATTTATTACTGATCAAAATGTCCTCACCTTTAGTGCTACTAAATATTTTTATTGAATTAAAAGTTTGATTGTGCGATTTTGACATGAAATATCAAAAGTGTAGGGAAAGGTGTAAGTGTACAGAATAAGATATTTTGCGCATTTTGCAAGTGTTGTACTGAAAAAAAATGTTGCTTGAGATATAAGCGCCGTTTCTTGACTACAAGATTTGGTTTCTTTTTTTAAAAAAATTTAATCCGTGCGGATTTAACTTAAGGTAGTTTTTTGAGCTAAAGAAACGTTGTTTTGCGATTGTTACGTTTACGTAAAAAAAAAGATAACAAAACAACGTTTTCTCGACTCAAAAGTACTGACTTTATGTTCAATCCGGACAGATTTAACTAAAAAAAACCAACTGCTGTTGTCAAGAAACGACACTATCATTAATATAAACTTCGAAGGATTCTGCCTTTTTCTATTTCACTCGAGGGGAAGTGTCCCCTCCCGGACTCTCTTCCCCACCCGGTGACTGACGCTGCGCTGTGCTGAACGGTTCAGCCTGAACCTTTCCCCTACGTCTGACCGCTCCCCACTCCTCTGTCAATCGAACCATATGCCACCGCTTACGTATTGTCGCTCGCCCACCCAGGTANGAAACGACACTATAAGTCATATAAATATTTAAAGGATAAACTTTTTCAGTGTGAATTTCCTGGAAAGGAAAATTGCCTAAAGTTTCTTTTCCAGATTTATCTATCCCCTATAGCAATGTTAATGCTATAGACCTCAGTACTCAGAACTTGAGAGAGGCAGAAAGATAACATTTTCCTTCAATTTATCGTGATACCACACATACCAACGTTGGAGTTCGAATAGTTGCTCGATTGAGACCCGCACGTGATCAAGAGAGAAATTATGCGAAAATGTGCTATTTTCAAGGATTTTGTAAAGACACGAGTGATCGCGCGATGATATCATAATATAGCGGCAAGTACAAGATTTTTCAAGCATATAAAACTGGTTCCTTTTTTCTGGATGCGATCCAATTGTTGCGCGGTTGTTGTCCGCTTTGACATGTGCTAATACATTAAACTTCCTTTTGAAAATTGCCATGAACGCATAAACTTCACGATTTTTTCAGAGGCAAATTGAGGTGAATTGGACGTAATTCTACCAAACGAACTATGTGCGGGTGGGAAATATGAGGTGTGCTCGTTAGTATCCGGGCCGGAAGATTGAGTGAGGATCAGAAAGCCCCAGTGACGTCAGCAGCGAAGAAGCTGCCGCCGCGCCTCTCAATGAGCGCCTTTAACTCATGAGCCTTGTTCACAACGTTCTTATATTATGCTCAGGGCTCATGAGTCCCGCATGCAGTTGGTACATAATTCCGTTTGGTGAATCTAAAATCTCGCTTTTCCAATTCTTCAAATGGAATAAATCCCACTTTTACATTATTTCTTATCCACGTCACCACGAGCAACACCCTATCTCCCTAACCCGCACACAGTTCTGTTTGGTAGAAATACGTCCTATTAACTTGTAATTTTTGATGTTTTTACCAAAGCGCTGGAAAAATCGCGTGTCCGCCGCGGCCGCGGTATTGCGGTGATTAACACATAATTTCTCATTTTCTTCACACATTCGATGGAAAAATCGCACATAGCCTTAACAGTCGATTAAGTAATCGGTGGGGACGGGGTTTTTTTTTCATTCCTGTGTGATTCCTCAATAATTCCTGTCAATTTCACTCTCCATTGCCATTTGGACTCATAAGTATCAGAAATATACCACAAAAAACCCGTCCCGACTAGAGTACCTTTATAGACAGAGTATGGCCATTTCTGTTCCGGTTTTTCATTGGTCGCGAGCGAATAGGCTGACACGATGCTCTTAGGGCCGTAAATAAACAAAGAAGATGGCTGTTATCAGGAAGCAAGATTGAGGTTATGCACATCTTACATCCTCCTGTGATAAAGGTGAAAGGAGATTTAACAATGTTTTCGTGTTTTTTTCGTGTGTTATTCGTAGATATGCTAGTTTAAACTGTTACTGCCGTATAATTGAAATTTTTGTCAAATTTAGCTTCATATTCAATTACTCGTATAAAATATTCAGTGAAAAATTTGCAACGTCGAGAATCGAGCTATGAATATTTTTTACCTCACCTCGGTGATGAGAAAATGTATAACTGTGCTCGCTGTAATTCCAATAATAGCGGAAGTCGTGTTCTTCTGCCATCAGCTCGAAGTGACAGTGTAGAAGGTGCTCTGAGCAACTATTCCACCACAGAAGTGTTCCACAGTATCAGACGAAAATGAAGGCGCACTGACATTTGTAAAGTATCTGCGATATCGTTTAGCTTTTCGTAGAGAGTCTCTGATCTTTCAATGTGCGGTTTCTGTTCGATCGACTTTTGTGAAATTTGGTAGCAGGTGCCAATTTTTGGACGGAAAACTTGAATTTCAACTTGAATTTTTCAAAGTTTCAATTTTTCAGATCTCTCTCGAGGGCGATTACTATATTATTCTAGTCGGAAATGGGCCGGATTCGGACTTTTTGTCACCCGGATGGCTTATGCTTACCGTGCTTTCTGAGTTCACCATGCTTTTCAGGAACCTCACCACTCACAGTCAGGACCTTTCCTTCTGCTCCCCTTAACCTTTAAAGACGCACGGACGCCCGGGCCCGGTGGTGGGGGCTTCGAGATGATGACATTCGGATTCCTTGGGGCCGATTTCCTCATCGTTCCCGCGGATTGGTAACTGAGGAAAAAACCTGAAAGGTTGCGGTATGTTTAGGACCCCCTGTATTGCAGCCTTTTCTATTCTATTCTATATATTGACATCGTTTTATACATATTTTGAGTTCTTCCTGAGATACTTCCTTGATTTTCTTCTCCGTTATTGGAATACGCTGTATAAGATTGGAGCTGTGGCTCGTTTCCCTTCAAAAAAATAAAATAGGAGCAGAGATTTTGAAACACCGCAAAAAAAATCCATGGTCTCGCATTTTAGCCATCGAAATGACCTTCCCTCTCCTTAACATGTAGTAATTTCTCTGAAAAATTGAATTTTTTTTTAGAAAGTCTGGCTCTCAGGGGAAGTGCGTGCTGCCTACTTTCCCGCGGTAAACCAAACTAATCGAAAAAAGCAAAGGTCATTTTTAAAATCTGCGCTGAGAATCTACGAAGGCAATGTTCAGTTTATGTGCTTATTCGAAAAAAGTGGCCGCTGCTACAAAACCTGGGGTCTAATTTTGCTGAAATTTGATGGGATACCATTCTTCGTGAACCTCTAAAATTCATTCAAACTTTAGCTAAAAATATTCATTTTTACTCGAGATATTGCGTGGACTTAATTGAACCCCCCCCCCCCTCCCATATTTTTGGCACCTTGCGGTACGAAAAATGATCACTGTATTCTTTTTTTTTTACAAGTTAAAATTATTTTAAGGATATACAAACCCTGAAAATTACTTGTCAAAGAACTGAAAAATTAACCGCGCAGAAAGTTTTGAATACTGAAAAAAATGTCAAGTGTGGTCAGGTTGATAGTAGCTATGCATATTTCCGTTCACATAGGTACCTATAATTTTTACTAAGAGAACCCACCGTGGATTTTCTCTTAGTTTTAAGCAATTAATTCCCAGAAAATTTCAATTAGAAAATATAAAGAATTGTTTTCCTGCAGCTAATAAAATCCAGATGAAAATTTTGAAACAGATCAGTAGAGATACGCATTTTTTTGGCCATTGTCACTTCACTGGAAAAAAAACCACATTGGATCTAGAGTCCAGACTCTTGAAAACATTAACAAGCAAAAGGACTCTTGATTCAATCAGATTTAAGCTTAAATCAAAAGGAAATCCGCTCAAATTAAGAGGCTTGGTTCTTGATTTAAGCTTAAATCTGATTCTGATTGAATCAAGAGTATTTTTTCTTGTCGATGTCTTTAAGAGTCTGGACTCTAGATCCAATGTGTTTATTTTTCCAGTGTTTGATTCAAATTATGCATGCGAGAAATGATTTGGAAAAAGCCTCACAAATGGCCTGCGGCCCGGCCGCAGGGAACGGAAAATGCGAAACATGGCAACACAGCGCTCGCTACCACCGGCTCAGATCAGGAGCGAAGCTTCACGCTTCCCCCTCCCCTCCGCCCCTCCGGTAGCACACACGTTGTAGCCTGCACTGGCCGGCCGACCGATGTGATGTATCCCTCCGCTTCCGCCAGCGAGATTCGCGCATTTCGCATTCGCAGTCGGTTAAAAGATCTCGTCAAGTGATCAGGGGATCCGTAATTCCTCATGTCGTGGAAGGGTTTGAATTCACTTTTACCCCTTATAACTTTCATTAATGTAAGTTTTCAGTATGTTATTCGTCGATTATGTTTCGCGTGCCGGTATTCAAGTAGTGTGTTTTCCTCGCGAGACTGATCAAACGCCATGACGCAGTTGTTTTTCGGTTTTCTCGGTCCTCCCTTCGCCACGCGGGTGTTCGTTCGTCGCCTGGTTCCTTGCGGTCGGGACTTTCGAACTATTTCGAGAAATTCGCGTGTTTTCTCGTTGAGATATGCATCTGTAGTGCGTGAATTCGCCGATACATGTACGAATCCTGGATTATTCGTCGCGAAAACCGTGGATTTTCGTTCGTCGCCTGGTTCATTGCGGTCGGGACTTTTGTACTATTTCGAGAAATTCGCGTGTTTTCTCGTTGTGATATTCATCTGTAGTGCGTGAATTCGCCGGTATATGAACGAATCGTGGACAATTCGTCGCGAAAACCGTGGATTTTCGAGGATTCTTGATTTGCTCGAGTGTGTGTTTGTGCCTCGTGTTAGTTTTGCTCTCAGAAGACTTGGCCACCTTGCAGCTTCGTTTCAGTTTTGTTTGATTCTGGTCTGGAATCGAGGTTTGAGATATCGTACTTACTTCTGATTTAAATTCTGCCCATATATTGTGTACCTACTTTGTCACTTTTCATTTTGCAGGTATCGAGATATTTTACCCAAATGATTTATGAACTGAGGACTTTTTTGGTCTAAAGGCTTATGAGGCTTCTAATAGGTAATGCTCTACTCGAAAGTTCTGTCATGAATTTTTCCCTGAAGCTCTGAATTTTACTTCACTATTGTGTGAAAGCAAGTCTACCTTCCATGAATTTCATTTGCCGTGAAAGCTTAGGTAAATTGCATAATCTTTTCAGCATTACCAGCCTCTTATGGCCTGTTACCGAAGAAGTCCTCAGTTGTTTGTTTCTCTCTCTTTTAGCTTTTTTGGCTGTCTCTTTTCTCCCTCTTCCTCCCCTATTATCCAAGTGTGTGTCTTTCTAGGTTTTAATAGGTAATACATTTTGGAACTTGACGTAGGTTGCTTAGAATTAAGCGTGGTCCTCGAACATCCGTGGTTTCAGGAAATTGCGCAATTATTGCACTTGAAAAGTCCTTGGATTTTGATTTTTCCAAAACCCCAGGACTCGATTTTCGTTCAGAAAAATTACGACTCAATTTGGTTATCTCTTTGAATCCTTCGTTTCTCCATGGTACCCATAGTTTTGAGGAAAAATCGTGTCTTCAAGTATCATCAGCTCCCTTACTCACCCTCATTTTTCAAATCCTGTTCATCTGCAACATTATTATGTACGCACTTTATTGGTGTTGAATTTGAGGAATCTTTCTTTCGAGTGTCACAGATTAGACACCATCCTTCATTTGGATTTTCTTTAAAACATCGGAGATTTTGGGAAACCCTGTCTTCAGTAATTTAAAATCCTCTATCTTTTATTGTGTGCTGCTTTTAGCTGATTGCACATAATGCAAGTTTGATTTAGATTTTGTACTCATGATTTCCGTATTCTGGTTAAACACCGAATCCTGTTTTCCTTTCCTTGTTTTGCCGTCAATTTGACTTCATTTTGCAGTCAGGAACTTCAATTTCATTTCGGGCTCATCTGCAAAATGTAAAATCACCTATGTACCTACTTAGGGAAGCTAGTCTGCCGTGCCAAGGAAAAACGACGTATGAACATTCAAAATGTGTCAAATCACCCTCCATAAAATGTTTATTTTTTCCGAAAAATATGCATATTTTTTATTTTAAATTTTCAGCTGGTTTAGAGTGAACTGTGAAAGTTGTTGAGTTGTCAGAAAAATTGGAGGAAAATTATGAGTTGAATCGGTTCTTTTTAAAGGTAGCATATTCTTCATTTAAATTTTCTGAGTCTCAGAGTGAATTGTGAGCAAAGTTGTTAGAAAAATTGGAGGATAATTATGAGTTGAATCGGTTCTTTTTGAAAGTAGCAAATTTTTCATTTAAAATTTTCAGCTGTTTTAGAGTGAATTGGGAACAAAGTTGTCAGAAAAATTGGAGGAAAATTATGAGTTGAATCGGATCTTTTTGAAGGTAGCATGTTTTTCATTTAAAATTTTCAGCTGTTATAGAGTGAATTGTGAACAAAGTTGTCAGAAAAATTGGAGGGAAATTATGAGATGAATGGGTTCTTTTTAAAGGTAGGTAGCATATTTTTCATTTAAAATTTTCTGAGTCTCAGAGTAAATTGTGAACAAAGGTGTCTAAAAAATTGAGGGAAAATTACGAGTTAAGTCGGTTAGTTTTGAAGTTAGTATGGCAACGTCCAAAGACTCATACGGCATTTTTCCTAAAGCACAGCAGTAACGGTGCATACGTTATTTCTATACCGAACTATCAATTTTAGTCCCGAACTTCCAAAGGTAGCCCTAATTCATGCTTTTCCTCTCAAATCATGCACAGAGAAAGGGTTTAGCCAGGTTCTAATCTCTGGCTAATTTTTGACAACGTGAGTGATTCGGCTTTTTAGATTGTTTATCGGATAAGTTTGAGAGAGAACAGCGTACAAACTGAAATGTGCTGAAAAGGGAGGAGACCACACGCACACATGATAAGCGTCGTTCAATCTTTCGACCGGACCGGATGTCAGTCGCCGGAACCTTTTTCTTCGGGCAGTCTGGCCCGGGCCCCGAACGATTTCAGCCAACTTCACTCTTCTGGTTTTCCCGATTTCATTTTTGCTCTCGGATAGTTCTTCGAATCACGCCTGCCCTCAGGCAAATTTTATCTCGCTCTCGGCTCTCCCCGTCATCGTTGCCAGATTCACTGTTATATCAGCGTTTTCCTCCATCCAAGCCCTTCTTAAACACCCTCATTTATTGTAGCTAATCTGGCAACCTTTCTCCCCGTCCTTCCTCCTTTCCCGGGCGGTGGCGATTCATTTCAATCCCGATGGTTCTTCGCTCGTCCCCCCCCCCTTCCCCACCATCTTATTGTTACGTATGATATTCATGGTAGATCAATCGGATTGAGATTTTGCATTCAAATGTTTAATTGCCTCATCTAAAAGTGCTTACTTATTTCGCATTACCTCTTCAAATTTTTTTCTGACATGGGAAATAGTATATGAAAATATATATTTTAAAGTGAGAAGATGCACCGCCCAGTGACTTCATATGACAGCATTTCCCATTTAAACACATGTATTTTAACAGATTAGATAATTTCGTCGTATGTCTTCCAATAATAGTCCAATTTATGAACAAATGGTACACTTGTGCTCAGTTCACTCCGTGTTTCCACCTGAACAAGAAATTAATCAAACAGACACCTAATAACCTTCCATCACAAGTTCCTCCGATAGGTCTGCCTATTTTTCTATTTGTTTTTGAGTAACGGTAGGCGAGGATGCTGAATCTTCGAAGCTCTCGTATTTACACCCGCCCGCCGCCTTTCCAAAAAATGTCCCTCCAATTTCAGCAGTGAGGACGTTTTCCCTCTTGTCGCCTCTGATTTTCGACTTTTGGCCCATAAAAATTGTTCCCCCCGCCTCATTTTTAGGAGCGTTTCTACATTTTCACGCACCCATGTAGATTACTTTCAGGTCAGGTATCTTGAATTTGCAAAATCCCTCAGCGATTGTAGGGATGTTTTTTCACACACTTGTTTCTCCTCGTCGTGATTCTCCGCATTTCTCACTCCCTTCCTACTGATCTTTTTTCTGAACGCCTTGTAATTTTTTAGGTACCTCAACCGCTCCGAGTGTTTGGATGGTCTCCGCGACACCCTGTGCACTTGTAACCTCCCTCTAATCAATTTTTTTTCTTTTTTCCCCTTTTTTTGTTTTCTTTTCTTTTTTGTTTTCTTTTCTTTTCTGTTTTCTTTTCTTTTTTGTTCTCCTTTCTTTTTTTTGTTTTCTCTCTTCTTTTTTCTTTTTCTTCTTTTCCCGTTTTCTTCTTTTTTCCCTTTTCTTCTTTTTTCTCTTTTCTTCTATCTTCTCTTTTCTTCTGTTTTCTCTTTTCTTCTTTTTCCCCTCTTCTTATTTTTTCTCTCTTCTTTTTTCCTCTTCTTTTTTCTCTCTTCTTCTTTCTTCTCTCTTCTTCTTTCTTCTCTCTTCTTTCTTCTCTCTTCTTTTTTTTCTCTTCTTTTTTCTCTTCTCTTTTCTCTCTCCTTATTTCTCTCTTCTTTTTTTTCTCTTCTTTTTTCTTTTCTTTTTTCTCTCTCCTTATTTCTCTCTCTTTCTTTTTTCTCTCTTCTTCTTTCTTCTCTCTTCTTCTTTTTCTCTTCCCTTCTTTTTCCTTTATTTCTTTCTTTTTCTCTTTGCATGTTGCATGGTGGTGTTGCATGTTGTATGGTGGTGTTGCATGTTGTATGGTGGTGTTGCATGTTGCATGGTGGTGGTGGTGGGAACCGAGTCGAAGGTGCATCTCCACTGTTCATCCGACTGTCGGACGGATGGTCCGCCAAGCAATCCGCTGGGCGCTTTGTCACCTGACAGAGCGCCCGGGGGGCTGTTTGACGTACCCTCCATCTGACGGTTGGACGAGCCGTGTAGCACCTTCGACTCCAAGGCTCTCGTTACACGGATAAACAGCGAGCAGATCCCCGTCCAAGTGGAGGTCACCAACGTTCATCGATACTCATCGATGAGCATTGATGAGCTCCACTTGAACGGGAATCCGTTGGCGATTTTGTCCCTGTAACGAGGGCCTCGGGTGGCCATGCTTGTGGTGGTAGTGGTGGTGCAGAAGCCCGAGGGTTTCGGGGGCACCGTCCATTGGGGGCAGCGCCAGCAGGTCTGGGCGGGTCTGCTGATGGGATCCTCGCCGGAGCTGCACGAGCGGCGGTCGTCGTTGGACGCCTCGGCCGCGAGAGGCAAGTCGCGACGAAAACAACTCGGGTTCCCGGGAACCCGGGTTCAGCGGAACCATTTCGAGGCCTTATAAGATTCACCTCAAGGCCTTAATAAAAGGTACGGCAATTAAGCCGCGGAATCGGACGCAAGGGCAGGGGCGTAGCCAGGAAATTTCTCTGGGGGGGGGGGGGGG